>NTHP01000031.1:3013090-3184451 GCA_003416845.1 Oplegnathus fasciatus
GGGGGGGGGGGAGTGGGAGCAGGGCAGGCGTCCAGATGCCCCGATCGATGACTGCCATCTTTTACACACACTGCAGGAGGGCAGGGCCCACAGTGACCGAGACCGTGAGAGCGAAATTATGGCTATTTGCACGCAAGAGAGCGATGGGAGGAGGGGGCGGGTTGGGGGAGGCGTGTTGAGAGAGACGGAGGCCGTGGAGAGAAGCCCCTCCTGGAAAAATCAATGCTAATGACTGGTGAGTGCTGCCACACACCCGCTGCTACACACCCGAGTGCACACGCTTATACTCACAAATGCAAAGGACACATGATGTGATTATGCACCTCCAGCAGACTAAGGGGCTCAGATCTGCGGACACACCTACATCATTTTGTCTTTCTCACACAAGCACAAGCACGTACAGTCTGGGAGGGCTGTTGCAGCAGCAGTGTAAATGACTGACATCCAATTAAAACACTGTTAAGGAAGCAGTAGTGATTACTGTCTCTGGAGCTCATCGATTGCTGATGGGCGCAGCTGTCTCATTACGCTGCTAACTACCTGGGCCTATTTTTATTTATCCATTTCTTTATTTATCACACCCTCCTACACTCACCATAGCTAATGGTATGGCATTGACCTTTTCAACAACCCCCTCCCACCCTTGACTTATATCTCTCCCGCTCTGCTCGCACTCTAAGGTGGCAAGCGTGGCCGACAGAAAGTAAAGGAGATTAAGTAGCAGGTGAAAATATGCCCACCGCCTCAGTTGGCACCGGGGTACAGCGAGTCGCTGCGTTGACAAATTCAGAAGAGATAGATTAGAATGGCTGATGTATGCATGTGTTGCTTTCTCAGCAAACTCTCTCCGAGTGAAGGAAAGCAGAGCGGAGTGACGTCAGAAGACATGAGAGAGAGATGAGAGAAAATAACTTATTTAGCACTTCATCCCATATGGACAAAAATACAGATGGAGAGAATAGAAAATCCGACTTCCTTCAAGCATTCATAAATTTAATGAGAAGCTGCCGAAAAATGAACTTGCGGAGAGAGATTGCCAGCAGGTGGTATACAAAATCTGCAAAGCTACAAAGAAACTCTTTAATCTCTAGGAGTCTCTAAAATTCCACCATAACATCATCATTAATGTTGAAGTACAGGTACGTGCAGTCCGACTGTAAAATGAACCAGGCTTTGTATGGTGAATATTAAAATCCTGTTTTGAAGGAGTGTATGTTTCACTCTATGATCTCCCTCTCTCTCTGTCCTCTTCCTCCCTACTTCTCTTTATACAACCGCTGGCCCAGTTTCTCTACTTTGCCAAGTGACTGAGAGGAATCAGCTGTTTCTAGCGCTGCTCTTTCTACCTCAGCACGATGAAGCCCTCCAGACGCAAGCCCTTTGCACTGATAATGAAATCCATACAGTATTCTCACGCTGAACACCTGTACACCATTATGCATGTAATAGGCAGGAGCCATAAACATATTTGAAGGGGTAGGTACGGCTAAGATGATACTTCCAGTATAGGATTTTCTTGCAGGTGCAAAATTGGCAGAAGCGCAAATGCAGGTGCCATTTTCATAAGGAAAAATCCGAGAAGCAGTATACTAGTATGCAGTAGTAGCATTCATTTAGGCTTGATTGTACTACATGTCACTGTACAGTTGTAGCCTGAATGCACAATTCTGACTGACTCTATACACATCATAACATATGGACAGGAATTTCAGTCTACTAAAACATCAATTCAGCTCAAAGTGAGACATCATTGGCCCCTTGCGAGCATATTTGGAGTATATAATCATGTTTGAGGCGCTGTACAGTTGCTGCGCTGCAACTAACAGTTATTTCCTGCAAATTATTTTCTCGATCAGAGGACTGTAGTTTGGTCTTAAAAAATGTCAGAAAATAGAGAAAAATGCCCGTCACAATTTCCTTAAGTCCAAGGTGACATCTTTAGATTGCTTGTTTTGTCCAACTAACAGTCCAGAATCTAAAGATTTTCAGTTAACCATCACATAAAAAAGCCAGAAAGCAGCAAATCTTCACGACTGAGGAGCTGGAACTAGGGACTGTTTCGCATTTTTGCTAGAAAAAATCCAAATTAATATCATCAAAATAGTTGCTGATTAATTGTCTGTCGATGCACTAATTGATAAATCTACTGTTTCAGCTCTACTGTACTGCACATACAGTATGTGTTCCTTGTGACAAGATCATTTTCATCTCAGGAGAAGCCGGCCTGGGCTCTCCTCTCGGCCCATTAGGAAACTGTCGTCAGCTTTTAAAGCCGATGACAGGAGCTGAAGTGATTGGTCATTATTAAAGCACACTGAAAGTCCACCTGCTGAGCGTGTATGCCTCATACTTACAAGATATTCATTAGTTCCAAAACATGCAGTGCGCTGCTATCATTATTTAGTTTTTATTTGTTTATCTTTACATTGAGTAAGGGGGCATTTGTGAGCCTTTTAAAGTCCATTTTAATGTCTTTATCTCCACAACTTTAATTCCAAATACATTTTAATTTCAGTAAGAATGTGCAAACACATATGGAGGCAAACAAACATGCACAAAATGCCTCCTCTAACATACAGTTCCTCTCTGCTGGCACAGCTCTGTTAGACAAACACAGGCTCACAGCTGAGGTGGCAAACACAAAGCCTGCTGGATGCAACAGTGGAGAGCTGAAGGCTTTGAGGCAGAGTGATTTTTCTTTACCTTGTTCCCTGCTGTTTTTGATATAGATAAAATTTCTGAACTGTAGCACCGGACTGGGTGTGAATAATAACGTACAAAACACAAAAAATACAAAACTATTCAACATTTGATTAGATGCTTCATGAAAACACGGCTGCAGTGTAGAATAGAGACTGAACATGCGTGTGTGTGTGTGCCTGCATTTGTCGCACAGCACTCATAGTGGAATGATCAGGGTGTGTTGCAGCTTGTCAACCTGCTGCTGATCAAAGGGCAGAGTGAAAAGACCCCACCTGTCAATCACTGGACTAGACCAACTACATTAAAGGCATTTTTCAAGTCCTATCACAGGTCAAAAAGCTAAGATTATTATTATTACATTATCAGTTTCAAAGGTTTTAAATTATGGCTGCAGTTCATGACGACCAAAATTGAATATGCTGGTTAAAAGTTTTCACAGTGACAACTTGCCTCCGTTGGATTTCTACAGAGAATTTGCATTCATCTTGTTTTGGGGTCATGAAACATAACCAGTCCATGAAAGATTAAGTCATATTGCAATTCAAGTGAAAAAATTCCCCCCAAAAAAGTCAGAATTGAAGACACAAGAGCACAACAGCGCCAATAACGTGGCTGCTTCTTGGAGACGTCTGAATAATTCATACCCACAGAAATATATTCCTTCCTCTTTCTTGTCTCTTCTTTGTTCCCTTTTCGTCTCCTCACATGCGTCTTCCATCTTTCTTTTGTTCTTAATTTCTCTACCTCCCTCCGCCCCTCTCTTCGCGTCTGCCTGCGCAGGCCCAGGTACTAGGTGGCTGACTCGGACGCAATTGCTATTAGTCAGACACAAGCACATGATTATGGTGCAGCAGGAAGCGCACAATTATACAACCCCTCATTTCGGTATTAGCACTCGTCACACTTGAAACTCCGACTTGGCATTCTTGGCACAACTGAATGAATATTTCATCAATTCATTGGCAGTGAGTGAAATGAGGGAATGAAAGCGTTTTAGCCCTTGTTATAAGCTTGTTGCAGAGAATGGACAGAGAGAAAACAAAGAATGCATATGTAATTAGAGGGAAGGATTGCCAAAATGGCTTTGTGAGGGAGAATGCAGCAGCGGGCTGAGGCATTAACACAGACATTGTCATTGGCAGGCTCATATCGATCTGTAAGCCGGCCCTGTGTAACTGAACCGGCAGTGGAATCTAGTGACATGCTTTTTCTCTGTCGGAAGGTGTGAGTATAGACTATTTGTCTTGGGCCGGCAAAACACAGAGATGCAGGGTTACAGGTCTGGGCGGTCACTGGCACTCCTTCTGTTGGGGAAGTTTCTCGAAGTAACGCTCTGTCCAAATACAAAAGTCAAGCTTGTCATAATGGGTGTGAATACATTCATACAATGTTTTGCTGCAGTGAACATTCAGTATGTGTTTGAGCGTGGTGACTGTTCAGCATAAGTGTGGTCTGATGTTATACCGTCAAAAAAGTTTATTGACAAAATACCCTCAAATCAGGCAAAAAAAAATTATTAAAATACTTTTTCATTGCCTTTATTTTTTGAATATTATCTGCTGGATTGATATTCCAACTGAACTTTTTCTAAAAACCTTGGCTTGCTTCACTTGTATCTGTGCCTCATTTCTAATTATAGGCTTAATTATCTTTAAATGTCTATTAAATTGATAGATAGTCACAAAACTTCAAGCTTAGCTTGGCAAGTATAAACGCAGGGAACTCGTTAGAAATTCTGCCAATAAATTGTACAGTAAATCACATCAGTTGCTCGTGATGTGCATTAACGGCCACAATTCTGACAGTTATTCGCTAATGATCCAATCTACTGACCGTTATATTACAAAATGCACATCTCCAAAATGCAGGAAATTGCATTCACTCATTAGAAGTCAGCTCTAGTATATGCCACAAACTGTTTTTCTTTTTTTTTAATCCCAGCTCCTGGCTTTGTTGTTGCTGTTAGCCAGCAGCAGCTGTGAAAAACTTTCCAGCCTCAGCAGCTTAGCTGTTGTTTCTCCTTCCAGCAGTTTTTCCTCCCCCTCCCAACACTTCTCTGGACCACATGTTTTTACATGATTGATAATTTAACAATGAACAATTGGTTACGTGATGACACATGGGTGCAAACGTCCACATTAGCATTCTGCAAATAATCCTTTCGCAGGCAACAGATGTGTCGTAGGGAGAAATTATTTATTTTTAATGTCTAGGTAGGCACATAAAGGATATCGAACAAAAGTCAAGTGATACTGGTTGATATTCGTTGCAAGAGCATCAAATTAAACCAGATACAATATATAGCTTACAGTCACTGAGCTCTCCTAATAGGAATGGTGTTTTGAGCTTTATAGTTGCTAGGATAGATACAGTAACTGGGCTTTTCTAAAGGGACCATTTATTCATAAATAAAACCCATACTTAGCATATTGCTTTGTTTAAGAGACTCATACAAAACACCCCAAGGTATACCTTGACCATTACTGAAAAATATGTTTTTGTCCAGAACAAAAACACTTCCATGACTGAATTGTAAGAAAGAAAGAAAGGAAATAATTAATCTTTAGATTTGACAATGAACTGACCTGCTAAAATGTATTAACACACAGTATGGTAGAAGGTAAACTGTTGAAGGCACACCAAATGAGGTGTTTTTCTTGCTTGTTAAAATGCTCTCCCTATACACCCTCATCCACCTACAGTAATTCAAAGTGTGGACACAGCAGTGCAAAATAAAGGTATTTTTAAGGTGTACAATATAGCACAATTCCCACTACAATTTTCACTACAGCCATCCAATTTCACCCCACTGTTAGCCACTGATGCCCAAGGACACATGACAGATTCGACTCATAGAAAACCACTCTTTACCCAATACAGACAGTAGCAGGACTATTAAAAATAAAGCCCGTTCAATTTATATCACGGTGGCATTAACGCTAATGAGTATATTAGTTTCAGACTGTCACTGGGAATAAGAGGCAACATTGATCTCTTGTCATCATGCTCATAATAGATTTTTCTTCCCCCCCTGCATATATTATCGTGCTGCTTTCCCCTGAGTTCCTGTGGGACTTGCTTTCACATTTTAATCTCTCCATTTTACGAAAAGGCAAATGCGCTTTTCTGCACAGTCGATGCTAATCACAACGGTTGCTGTACTGGCTTGTTTGAATGTATTTTTAGTTGGTTGCAAATTTGTACACAGCGCAGCCTTTGAATTGCTTGGATTTCCATATATTTCGTCCTCAGTGAGATTGATCCCTAGAAAAGTTGCTTTCTCTAAACAAACAGGATGAGATCAAATTGAAAGTCAAATCCCTGAATAAGACAAGGCAATTTTATTATATGTACTGTCTCAGCAAGACCTTACAACCCGATGCACCGCCTGGACATTCCTGCACAATTGCTGATATTAAAACTGAGCTGGGCTCATACTCCCAAATGATTAAATGACCTGAAAAATCTATGAGGCATGGATTACAATGGACCATGTGCCTATAGCTGACAGCTTCCTCCTTTCATGTTAAAAAAAAAAGCACATAAATGTTGACACATCCTTTTAAATTTTTCCTGCAAGTAAATGTTGACCAGAATGGACAGTTATATAAAATGAACAATACCCATGTGTTTTCTTTTTTCCTTTTTTGTTTGAAGGCAATCAATTAAAGCATGTATAATCTTTAGAAATCAATTTAATGAGAGCATTCTGCAGCTCAAAATTCTGATTGGCTGGAGGACATTCAAGAATTTGGCAAAATACAAATGTTTTCGCTGAATGAGCTTTAATTTTTCAAGGATGATCTCTTTGTGCGGAAACACTCCTGCCCCCTATTACCTCTCTCACACACACTCAGTGTATTCTCTATGAATAATCATTTTATGAACATCACCATCAGCGCAGCCGTGCACTTAGCCAGAGTCCTTGATTACAGAGTCTATTTGACAGACTGTAGAGGACAGTGAGAGTTTTGGCCTTACCCAGGGGACACACTTGGCCCTTCCAGTAAAAAGAGGCCACTAATGGAAGCGGAGGCCCTCGTCTCCATTCCACATTTTTATGTAGGCAATCCAGGCATTTATGGTAATCATAAAGTAGGGCCAAATGGATGGCAGGGTCAGCACTAAGCGCTGAAAAACACTGAGTGACGCAGTCTTGTTTACAGCTGCTGTGGAGCAAGTGCTGCCACCTCCCTGTAAGTTCAGCCACAGCAGGTGTCCATGCATGCTTGTTGCAAGAAAACATCTTGTGAGGACCCTGAGATGGGACCCCCTCCGCCCCCCATGCCTGTCTCTGCCGCTCACTCAGTCTTTCTTGCTCTCTCTCTCAATGTTTATGAACCTCTGGGGACAGTTTATAAAAAATTCATTGGCTCAGTGGGGCGAGTAGCAGGCTTAATGTTGAATGTTGGATCTTTTTTCTCCCTCTTGTGCCATGACACCACTCGTTTCTCATGTGTCTGAGCAAACGGGTTGCGTCTGAGGGGGGCAGAGGTGGCGCGAGAGGGACGGGGAAGAGTCGCTTGTGAATCATTACTACACTTTATTAATATGCGAGTTTAAATGTGGATGCCTGCGTTTCTCTTTGGAGATGCTCCACCATGATTGTGGCACAGCCTGGAGCCGAATGCTAATTTATTTTCTCATCTTCCCTGGCTTGAAAAATCATCATAGCTGGTGGCGCACGCTGGCCTGCCAGAAACCACGAGAAGCTACAAGCCGCTGTCCTCGCTGTGCCACCATGGGTGAAAGAGGTAAACAGGAACAATAAAAAAAAAACAACGAAACCAAATTATTGCAGTGGTTTGAGCGCTGTTTGCGAGGCGCAGCCAGGGGTGCAGATTTTCCAGCCTGCGACTGGTTTGAAATTGCCTCTACTGAGTGCAGATGCTTGGGATGCACACGACACATTAACTTCTCTTAATGCGACTGTCAAAAAAGCGGGAAGAAATGCTTTCAGAGTGTGGGAGAAAATGTGCGACGCTTAACGAGTCATTTAAGAACATAATTTTCAATTACGAGCAGGAAAAAAAATCACTTTAGGTCAGGATTAGATAAAAGACTGTAGTGATGATTTTACAGTGCAGGGAGCATTAAGAGAAATTGCGCTATGACACGGTAATCTGATGTAATGCAGTAGAAAAACTGAGAGGGAGGACAGAGAGCAGCCACGGTCTAGACATCCCTGTGGGTAGTCTGTTTGATTGGTAGAGTTCCTCTGGATGTTACACTCTTCCTCCTGTCCTTTCAGTGTGGACAGCGCATGGTTAAACAGCAGTGAATAGTGCATAAATTTGTGAGTTGTTCATTCAAGAGCCAAGGAGGTAGAATTAGGAGAAAAGCCAAGAGCCAGGAGTCTGCAGAGGACATATTAAACAAAATGGCAATCACTTTCCAGCCAATCCCCACCAACTGTACTTATGAAATTCAATCAAAGATGCAGACCTCTTGTAGATGAACAGGATTATGGGAGCATGGCTCCATGCACAACAGACTGACAAGGGCAATAATAATGTGGTTTGTTACAGCAGACTCTTATCAGCTGAATTTAATCTCAGTCCACAGGAATTACATTCAGAGACCAATTCAAATATACTGTTGGACAATGTAATCCATATCCATAGCCTCACAAATCCCTCAGTGCATTAATTCATCCCATACAGGCCACAAGATTAATAGTAGGCCGGGGCAAGATGTGATAAAGCCAGCAGAATACATTGTCCCACTGGCCACCAGCATCAGAGGCTAATTTGTATGGCACTCAATAGAAGCGCACAATGGTCATTGTTAAGACTGATCAAATTTCATAGACGCTAGTGCTATGATTAGCTTGAGAAGTAAGTGTGTTCTCTGATATAAAACCCAGTAAGAGCATTAAGTCCTGTAGGCACTTGAGGATGAGAGACTGAGGGGTTGTTTCAGTGCCGGGGGCAGCATCGGCAGATCTCAGTGCAGCACAGGGTGGAATACACCTGTGGAAGATTGTGATTTACCCGATAGCAATCAACGATAGGATGAGCCAGCTGTTGTCTTATCATGGAGTTATTAAAGTGTATCTTTGCAAGGCATTATTGCAGCATGAAGAAGTGCCACCACTTTGTATGTGCATGGGCCATATTCATTAGGGCTGACACATAAAAATGTCCTGTCGCTCTGATCTATTGGATCTATTGGATGTTGCCCAAACAAGGCTGTTGTGATCTGTGTTAACACGAAATGTAGAAAATTAGCGAACTATGTTCAACCAGAAGCAACACGGGGAAGCATTTTGGATTCAACTCATACATACTCAAAATCATGGTTTCATGGTTTGTGGCTTCATCAAATGTTTGTAAAACTGCCTTACATTACTGTTTCCATGACAACAAATCTGAAGTTCCCTGTTAGCTTGTCACTCAACTACGCCAGCTGAGGCACCGCAAATGAACAATGCTAGCATTAGAATAATGTGACTTGCTTTTGTATGAATCTGAATGACTTATGTGTCAGTTTTTCTTCATTGGAACTTGATGTTTTATACTGTATTTTTAGACCTGTGTGTACATAGTATAGTTGACAGGAACAACTCTGCCACCACCAGACAAACTCAGATGCTGGTGTTTGCGGTAACTGGCTCAATAAATTACAAGAATGTCGATACAGTATCAAAGTTGCTACATATTTCATATGAAATGGTAAAAAATGTTTGTTATTTAACTGGATTTTGGATCTTTTGTCATATAGGAAATTCTTCTAGAAATCGACTTCAGATTTTAGATTCAATTGGTTAGAATTTAAAATGCCTAATGAGTAAATATAATTGGGGGGAAAAGAGAAAAATTATGTGTAGACTACTTAGCAGCGTACAACTTCACACCTCTGTTGCAAGTCTCAGATAGCTCCATGCAGACATGCAAGTCTCACAGTTTCTGCCTGGGCCTGTCAAAGGGGTTATTTCCACCAGTACAGTACCAGATGTACTACTCCCCCACATCACACTGACTGAAAACAGTGCGCCTCAACAAGTCTCACTAAGAGTGTGCATCACAGGACTAGAGGAAGTAGAAAGTTGCAGCAATTCAAAGTTGCTGGTTTACGAGGAGGGTTACTTTGTAACTGTGATGCTGATAAGTGACAATCCTTCAAAAGTAAGAGTAAAAGTAGTGTGTGTGTGTGTGTGTGTGTGTGTGTGTGTGTGTGTGTGTGTGTGTGTTGTGTTTGAACATACGTTCTACTGGGTCATGGCAGAGTTCTTGAGTGTTTAACCCCCCCGCCCTCTCCCGACTTAATGGACTCCCTCCAGACATAACCTCCCTCCCTCTCTCTCTCTCTCTCTCTCACACACACACATACACTTTTCTCTCTCTCTCTGGCTCTGGAGCTTTCATAACCATCTCTGCCTGCTCACACACACACCTTGCTACATATACTGATCATCTATAGAGATGAAGTTGGGATTGGAGGACACTCCTGAAGCACTGTTATTAAATCATTTTTTTATCAATGAGGTTTATGACACATGGTTTGTAGTGTGTATAAGGGAAAAGGGGGTGTGTTGGTGAATTATTGCTGTGCTGTACACGCCAGCTATGTAAATGACATGGCTGCAGTGATATGTTATGCTGACAGGGAAAGGAAAGATAAGACATTATTATTAAACACGGTGTGAATGATTGGATCTACAGTATATACGTATAGAGAAAAACTGCTGTTTATATGAATCATTTTTCCGAGGCCCTTTGAGGTTCTCTACCAAGAGTATGTTTTGAAATGCCACGATGCGTGATGCTAAATGAGGGCGAGTTCTTGTGTTTCAGCCGTACAAAACAAGCCAAAATAAGTCTGAAATATAATTTACAAAGCATGAAAATGTATACATATACAAGGTTTCCCAGTCAGCCACTCCACTCTGAGATAAACAGAAAACGTCCCCTTAAGGAAAAGTAGCAGATGAACTGTTTGTGAGGTAGTTCAAAGGCAAAAACAATCCCACATTCAGACCACGCTACATAGTAGAGGGGAAAAATGCATTCAAGTTGGAGGAGAAAAGAAAGAAAAAAGATCTGCTGTAAAGCCATAAAATACAATTCATCTTGTCGCCGTCCCTGCGAGGAGCATGTAATCGCAATGACACACTGGTGTAATCCATTTAAAACACTTTGGCTAGGGCCTAGGCTGCTTTGACTTCCTCTGCAGGCTTGTGCCATCATCTTCATTTCAGATACGTTTCACTGACTGCCTGCAATTAGCGAAACTGTGTAAGCTGCCTTGTCGTCCACCTGCTCGGGCTGCCGGGCGAGCATCTTGTCCTGGATGCATTACATGACTGGCAAGAGTCTGAAAAAAACCCCAAAAGATAATAACCCGCTTGTCTCAGGCAGGGGTGAAGTGCAAGCCTATTCGCTTGTCCACAGACATGTAATCTGTCTCGAGAGGTGCTCTCTCTTCTGGCGCCTCTGCGCTTCGACTTTCTGAGGCAGGGTAGACCCACCCAACCTGACTAGGCAATGAGCTTAGAGTAATGGTGTCACCAGAGCGCTGAATCTCGTTGAGAGTTGCTTGAGCAAACATTATCTCACACTGAACCGCTGCAACGGTGTCTGGAGGAAAGGCTCTGGTGAGTTATTACAGAGTGAGTTTTAATCTTACAGGAGGAAATACACTGTTGCCTTTTAATGCAGGGAGACCAGAGGGCAACCTGGGTCCATTCTGCATGTGTTTTTCTGTGCAGCACTGGCTAATTGAACTAATTACGCACTCAGGGGTACCAAATTAAACATCTTGTCGGCATTAAACTGTGGATGATTTATATTCACCTATAAACTTTGCCCGGGCTGCCCACCACTAGTGTGTTTATGCATCGTTGGTTTAATTATGACTATTTGTTAATGGGCTTTCTAAGAGGTCTGGAGTATTGGTTAAAAATATTCAGTGTGACGAGGAAGGAGAGCGATAAATAGTAGTTTCACTCCAGCAGTGTTTCTCATGAACAACCCTACGTGGACCTCCCAAAAGGCAGTATACCACTCACTGTTGTGACTGGGGCTTCAACTAATGATTATTTTCATTACCAATTACGCTGACAACTTTTGCTGATTAATCATTTAGTCTTTGATTTCAGGAAAAAAGAGACAAATGCAAATCACTATTTTCCCAGAGTCCAAAGTGACAACTTCAAATTGCTTGTTTAAAACCGGAAAAAACAACTAGAACTGAATTGCAATTGTTATTTAATTAGAAACTATGAGCAACAGACATTTACCTTGAGAATACAATATGAACAATATGTGAAATACTGGAAAAAGTCTACTTTATACTGCCTCTTATGGGCTGCAAAGCATTACAGCCTATAAGACATAACCCATTAAATATGTCAGCCCATGTCAAACCACTCATTTTGCTTTAAAATATCAATACAAATTAAAGGTGCCCTGTGGAGTTTGTGACCACTAGTAGCGCTATCGAGCAATGTGTTTATGAGTGGGTTCCCAATTTTGTTTGTTCTCATGCACACGCACGAGCATGCGGGTGATGCGATACACACTCCTGCCAATGGTTTCACACAATTCTACCGATCTACAGGTGGCAATAACGTGCCAAGAAACACAGCAATGCACCAACAAAGGCAAAGGCAGCTAGCAAGTAAACATAGATGTAAACAATGCAGTTGTTTTTTGTTTTTTTTAAGTCGGCTTTGCAATGTTTTAGGGGGATGGCATGCCTGCAGCACATTTGTTAGGCCTCCAGGATACTCACAATGCGCTTTAAAGTAAATATAAACAGAAACTGTGTTTACAAAATACTCCATGAGTCACCTTTAAGTTGCTTGTTTTGTCCAGCCAGCAGTCCAAAACTGAAACATATTCATTTTACAAAAATACATAAAACACAAAAAAAGCAGCAAATCCTCACATTTGAAAAAGTTGAAACAAGCAAACATTTGGTATTTTTGCTTGATAAATGATTTTAATTATTTATCAATTCTCAAATTGTTGTTGATTGATTTTCAATTGATCAATTAACTGTATCAGCACTAGTTGTGAGCTTGTGCAGAAGAAACAAGGCTGTATACGGTGCACTACTTAGACAACAGGAACCATTGCAAGCTGCTCTAAATGTATGAATGAAACTGAACTGAATGTGGAAGCAGTGCATGAGGAGATGTGCAGCCACTGGATTATCTTCACACCTATTAGAATAGAGAGCTAATAATGTCAGGCAGTGGCGACCACCAGAGAGCTGGGTTTTTTTAATGAAAATGTCAAACTTGAATTATAGGGGGAAAAAAAGAAACTTTCGACCATTTTGAGTCCTACATTCGAACTTGTTTTGTTTTTGGAACAAACTCACACTCGGTCAGTCCAGATTTGTTGGAACATATCAGTGAGAGAGCCTATCTGGTAGTCAGCTAGGCCATAATATGCCTGGTCTTCTCAAAGAATTGCTCTTATCTTGCAAGCAATAATGTAAACCCTTTTTCTCTCTGAGCATATCGAATTCCCCAAGTCAACAGTTCAATCTCACCTTCCTCGCCCACTTCTCTCCGAGCAGCAGATGCCATAATTTTTCTTGCCCCCACCTCCCTTTCTCCTCACCCACCTTCATTCTGGGCAAGCTAGATGGATCGGCTCTCCCTCAATCCATGCTTCCTCTGCGCCTCCTCAGACGGGGAGATTGATTTGTCTACAGGACGCCTCTGACCTTTGATATGATCCGATAAGGGACGCATGGCCCTAACCGAATTAGACAATCAAAGGGGAGGCACATTAGGAGTGAGATGAGGTGTTTCCCTTTTCCTCATCGCATACCTCTGCCTTTTTCCATGGTGGTTAAATCCACCGTCCATCTCCTGCCCGCCGCTATCAGACGCCCAGGGGAAAATAAAAGATGCGTTTTCAAATTGCACTTTGCCTAAAGGCTCTTTGGGCCAAATTTAATTTTCACCCTACATCGATTTTCCCCCTACTCCCAACTCAATGGATCCTAATGTTATCTGTGGTGTATTTCTGTGCTATGCAGGAATACAGGGAGACCTTGCTCTGGACTACTGCATGTCAGAAGACGCTGTATGCAATATGTCTTCCTTGTAGTGTCTGGGGAGGGAAATGATTGAGAAACTGCCCTTTTCAGTGTGTCAGTTCTTTTTTTTGTCTTGTCTGTCATCTGGGATATTCCCAAAATCAACTTTCAACAGCACATGTTGACTTGACGTGATCTTCTAGGTGCTGAACCAGTAGAAAAAACAAAATTGAAGTATCTACCACTCTCTCAAACAATAAAGTCCATATGTAGCTAATTAAAATAGCAGACTTGGCTGCGTTCTCTTGCAAAATTTAGACAGACGCTTTTACGTTTAAAAATATACCTGGCATCAAGGGATTTTGGACCTCATCCTATCAGTAGCTGGTTGCAGTTATGCTGCAGTGAGCCTGAGTTGGGTCTTTTGATTGGTCAAGGTCAAAAGTCAAGGAGCTCTGCAACCTCTGAACACTTAGCAGGCCTGCCTGTCTGGATGATTGCTATGATAGTGCTTGTTTTGCTTTTATTGCGCACTTGGTTTCTGCACAAATAAATGCAGAAATAGGTATTGAATGTGGATATTCAAAATGGGTTAAGTAGATCCAGCTCTATTTATAAAGCCTTAATAATTAATGGACAGATTATTAAAATCCTCAACAAGCTGCGGTATAGCTATGACGGAAATTGCATCATTAGAAACACTACATCATGATGTAAAAAAAAACCAACACAAAATACTGATGATAACATAAATTGTATCATCGAAAAAGACACACTTCAGCCTCTACCTGTTTTGACATTTCAAGAACCACTGGGGTGTCAGGGCTGAGTGAATTTCCGTGGCAGCCCACCTAAAAAAAAAAAAGTTGACAAGCCAGACAGAAGAAAGGATGGGTTTTGACAGATCCCAGCCTTCTTTCATTGGAACATATGAAGGGGAAAACAAAGGGAGGAAGAGGAGGATAAGAGAAGGGGGTGGCTTCAAAGAGGGCGATGGTGCTGCAGAGCCAACAAATGGTGTGAAAACACACATCAACTTGCATGGATACACATGAGACCTGGTATCACAAGCCACGACACATAACCAGGCTTGTATATGAACAGAGGGAGGGTGTTTGTGTGTGAAGGGAGGATGAAGCAGTGGGGGCAGCATGAAGAGATGCAATCCCCCCCTTTGGCAAATCGGTACTCCTTGGTACCATTTGTTTGTCATCTTAAACTGGCAGAGAGCTCAGGAAGCCAGGGTCTTACATAAACCCTACCAAGTATGGCTCTGTGCTGGGGAACTGATCCCTCCCAAAACCCTCATTGTTATTCTCTCATGATGCCGAGGGATCTGCCGAGCACCCACAGCCAAACCTACAGCAGGGCTGAGTGGGAGGTGGGGGTGCTGTGTTTACATGTGTGCTCTGTCGGGGGACTGAGCTAACTGCACACACCGGATTATAGATGGAACACAACTTCCTCAGCCTGTGCTGTTAAAATGTTCATTATTTTATGAGCACATGATCATCTTTTTTTTTTGTTTTTCATTTTAATTTCGACTTTATTTTCACGTCTCTGTCGTGACAGTTTCCTCCACAGCAGATTTATTCCTAAATAGCTACATAGACAAAAAAAGTTATGAATTCCCGTTCATTAATCCTTCCGGGTCTGTTATATTGCAGACTTTATGCGATCATAACCATTTAAAAGACTCCATGAGACGGGTCTTCTTTGTCAAATTGAATTTCCACTCCGTAGAACTCACCGACTGCTAGATATTCATCGAGGGGAAGAGGTTCAAAATGTACAATATAAGAGACTCTAGCACACTTCCAGGTGTGTCCACTTTAGCCTATGTGTAGAGATTACGCCCAAACTCCCAGCTGCTGAGCCTGTCAGGGGTTTGATTTAAATGTCCGAGGTAGGGCTTGATCAAAAAGTGTCCTCTTTCAGTCTGATCAAAGACGATGAGGCCTCTGGGTCCTGTGAAATCCATGCTGTGCACTCTTAACCTCAGTATTTACAGTACAGGGCTCATCTCCATTCAATGAAATATGCATAAAGCATCAATTGCCTTATCTCTTTCGATCATCTTCGCCGGCTACGCACAATAATTTCCTCGTGATCTTCGGGAAATCCACGTATAGATTTAAAAAGTATTTAGTCAAGTTTGGATGTAGGATTCAGAGGATCTCTATATTTACTGTGGCGCTGCATATATTTTCAAATTACAGTGAGACTGTACTTTAGCTGGCTGTAAAATACTATTAATAAATGATATGCTGTGGATACTAGCCTCACTGATCCTACCAAAATAGTTGGACTCTTTCATATTTGATATGAAGAATCTTTTTTTTTTTTATCTTGAGGGACCTTAGAGATTCTTTCAATAAAACCAAATAAAGTGTTCTAAAACTAAACCCTGTTTAAATACAACTTTTAAAACTGTATCGTATCCTCACCATCCAACTTGTCTGCTCTTTTCTTCCCAACAAAACAAAACTCTGGTGCCCATTATGGTGTGGAAAGGAGATGTTGTTCAGAGTGACCTCCAAGTGACTGCTGGAATGGCTTTAAAGTATGAATATAAAAATAATAGTGTGAATCTAAAGCTGCTGGGAAAACAGAGATTGCTGCATCTGCAGGTAAACCTAAGCTGAGGCTTCATCAAAATATTCTTGTAAGGAACATTTTTGCCAGCCTTTCTTTTTTCTCATTACTGACCTGAAAGGATAGTAAGAGAGAAAGCTTTGCATCGCCGTTATAAAAAGAGATGGGGAAGTGTCTGGAATTATAAGCATGCCTGGGATGAACACAGAGAGAATGAATGTTATCTTGAGGTCAGAGGCGGCTGATCTGACAAAGAATACAACAAACTGCCACTCGAGTTCACTTTCCTCTTCTGCTACTTTCTTTTTTTGTTTTTTTCCAACGACGCTTTGATTCGCTCTACCCTTTCCCATGGTGGAAGTCCCTTGGATAGCAACCGAGTAGGTCTAATTGATTTCTCTTGTTCATGTCGGTTAGAGGCAGCAGCATCGAACTGTGCAGAGTACCCTGGCTCCGGCTTGCCTGCATTATTCCTTTCTGTTTTCTTCTATGCCTGCATATCCCAACAGACTATAAAGCCAATACTCAACATACCAGCGCCCTCTGAAATCTTTCAGGGCTCTAGATAGTGGAGGAATGCCACAGCAGAAGCATGTATGGAGATATAACACCCACACCAGTACATGTGGCTTACAAAAAGGTCAGGATGTAAGATCAGGTTGGCATTTGCTCTTTTCACACGTCATTATCTAGGCTAGCACCAATCACATCATAAGAACTACCAGTAAGTTGTACTAGCATGCAAGGGGTGAAGATGATATCATGAATGGCTGTATTACAATCCAATGTTACAGCACTGCAATGAATGCTACAGCACCTTTGTAGCTAATGAATATTTATATTTCATGTTTCTGAGTGTGTCGTATAGCTTTTAATTCAACATTATAAATACTTTAAAGCTGTAGTTAGTGTTGCTGTTGTAGTGGATTGGATTATACTGCACAGATGTTCATGATATTGTACACAGCCCAGTATACATGGTTATTAGTTCAGGCAGGGATTCTGACTCAGGGCAGCACATCCATAACATTCTCCTCTTGTCTTCGTCTTTTGTCAGTATCCATCAGTTTTGTGAGTTCCTTTCATGTTAGAGCTGAGAGAAAGCAACGTTGTTTGTTTGTTTTCCGAGTGCAACTGCACAATACGGACGCATGTTTTCTTTAGGCAATAACAATACAGTAAGTCGAGCAGAGAAGGGAAACATCCACCACAGCCCTCACTGCTGAGATGAATTTCAAATCACGCACCGTCGAGCCCAGGTTAGAACTCCTGCTGCCTTGAGAGAGAAGTCGGGTAACAATAGAGTACTATAGAGCACACAGCCACATGTTTGGTCACTTTGTCGTGGGTTTAAGGTTTTGTCAAGACAGGCAAGCACGAATAAAAACAGAGCACTAATTAAATAAACAATATCTGACTGATACAACTGCCATCCGCGCTAATGTACAGTACACTCAGCAAGGCTACTGCACAGTAGACCAACATCCTATAATTCATTCTACTGTCATTGCAACATATTTAAATTATAGGATTTCATTTGTGTAGGTCAAATATGATTTCATTTGCTCTGCAGTATTGCTTTAAATACTGTGCAGAGTTAGAAACTGATGGCAATTTAAACCACACAATTGCCAGTCATGAGATATTGTGACACTTGCTCATAGCTGACTTTCTTTTACTGCATCACCAGCGATGCAAGGAAGACCAGCAAACCTTGTTGCCTGTTAGGCTCGCAAGGAGACAATATGCTCCAGATCAAATGATGCGATCAAACTGACATCATATTTGCTGCCAGACATGTGCTGTACAGTAACACAGCTGCTGAGGTCTAGCTATACTCTAGATGTGCTTTGTGAAGAGAAGTATGATCTCTTATTCTTGTGATCTTTATTTTTATCATGATATCTAAATATATATTTTGAACAGAGAAAACACATGGATTTGTTGTAACCTTGCGTCAACAATGATTTGGGTATAGATCCATATTGTACTTCACATTCACTCACTTTAAAGCAAAACTATATCACTTTTGAAGGAACAAATAACGCATTCTTTCTCTTCCAGATTAAAAGTTTAATTAATAAGCAGTAAAACGCACCTATGTTCTTTTCAATACCCTCAGGGGTTTTTCTGCTACAGCCTTACTCAGTCTGGTATGACCAGTAGCTTATGGTGGCTAATGTTAGCGGATGTTAGCAAACTTTAGCTAGATACCGCTGTGTAACAATACCGAGTCAGTTCACCGACTTCATTGCTCTTTCCTGCATGTTACGCTATATTTTAGCATTTACCATAATCTCACAACTGCCACTTGGGGCCACAGTTTAGCAAAAGTTACATACTCTCGCTTTAAATTGCCACAGAAAATAAAAACCTGTCACAAGCAAAGCCATTTCTGACATGCTCAGACATACCATGCAAGCTGAATTCAACTGGCACATTTTACATTTTTGTTGACCTGTTAAGCTATCAACTAGCATACAAGGCTTAATCCACCTTTAACCCAGACAAAGTAAACAGACAACACGAAGTAGTAGCGTTGATACTCATGTATCAGGTGACATAAAGCACATTTAAGTTGTGTCACTTGCTTGTTTCCTGCAGCGACTACATCCTATAGTAAGTAATAGTTTTTATAGTCACTTGATACTAACTTAAGTAATAGTAATAGTGTTGAGCTCTTAATTAGTTAACATGGGCCTGCACAGCCTGCGATGGTTCACCTTCCCACTGTATCACATACATCAGGCTTAATAGCATTGATGTCTCTTGCGGAAGGCAAAAGTTGTTGTTTAACAACTTAATGAGTGTCTGATTTATGAGTGGAGCCATGTGCCTGATAAATAAACAGCACAGGTGAGAGGGTTTCATCTCACGCAGCATTTTCTAATCAACAGCTAAGAAAAAGACATTGTATTTAAGATTGCGTTTGCGTGCATGTGCCTGTGTGTGTATATATGTGTGTCTGCGTGCGGGTGTTGAAGTGAATTCAATTAATCATTCATCGCTTGCTGTGTACAGTATGTGCATGAAATGGCTGAGCGGTTGCATGTGCATCCATCAAATTCGAAATCCCCAAACGTTTTCTGTATTGAAACATCATCAAGGGAGCACAAAAAGGAAAACACACAGGTTGCCTTGAGATGAATATGCCCCTCTAATACACACCTGCACTATTCACATTGGTTGGTCACATGTACGGCTATGTGACGCGCATGATCACGCAGCTGTCCGAGGAATGCTTTGTACTGTCATACCACTGCCTTAAAATCGGAGCGAGATGGTATCTTGTGCCATGCATCCAAGAGAGTCTTGGCTGCATGGGACGAGGAGGAGATGAGAAACTTTGGCAGCTAATGCATCAGCTCGCACAAAATGAAGCCCGCCTCATCCAAGAGCATTAAGATGTGGATAAATAAATAAAACACTGCCACCGTGAGAGGAGAGGCAATGTGACAGCGGGATATTTTTTCTGCTTTCATGTTGGCAGGCACAGATATTTTATTTTGGGATGAATCAAAATTTCCTGAAAACGCCTGCATCAGGTGTATCTAATTATCTGACAGCGCATCCTCATTATAAAACGGCCCCTGGGAGCCGGCTACTCGGCTTGCCGAGCCTTGGACCGCAATCAAGGTGTTCCTCACAGTAAAAACCCAGGGATAATATAGCTGCTTCTCTTACATAAGTGTACTGCTTTCACTTTTTTTTTGCTGAGAATTGGGCAATATTTGCTCTTTTCTATTACTGTACTCCCCATGTTTTCCTTATAATTCATTATATGTATGAAAATATAGTGACTGTAGTTTCAACAAGGATGAACTGTATGCAGTGTGCGACATCCGACAAACATGTATCTATACAGTAACACAGTCTGAGAAATGCGCAAAAGAAAAAAAAAACAGCTATAAATTTATTAGCAGCTGTTATGACAGCCCCTTGCCATCTCAGCCATGCCCCGATTATGTCACCTGGATGAAGTTTATAAACCATAATTACAGCTTACTCCTGGGTCTCTCCGGGGAGGTGCAGCAGGCAGAAGAAAAGTGGGTGTGTTGTCAACCCAGTCGAGCTGGAGCAACTTATGTTAAAGCATAATTAATGTGAGAAAAAGATTTGCAGAAACGTGGCCATCTAACTGGCGCTGCTGGCTGTGGCTCTCAGGGTCACTGTGGAGGAGCTTGTGCAACTCTGAGCAAGCAGACCTGTCCTCCCCGCTTACTATTTCCAGCCGTTGCTCAAAGCCCATCCAGCAGTGATTGATGTGGGCCTGGCGAGTAGTTTTGGGAGTATCACTCAAAGGGAAGACGAAGGAAAATTGCCGAATGTTGCCAGTTTATAAAAATGGGAGCGCTGCTGGGTAGAGGATGGCAGGGGACATTCTTACCTGGGACTAATCCTTGAAAGCTTTGCAAGAAATTCACCGCCTGACAGAGAATGATTCAAATCCACTTTTGTGCTCAAAACTGTCTTTACACACGGGGATAACTAGCCTAAAGGAGTGCTGTATTTCAACATTTCGTCATGTTGCAATTTATTGTGCAAGCAATAGTACTTTGAAACAGGGGGGGGATGTGTACTTGTCTCCTCTTGGCGTTCCTGTTGGATTTGTTTGTTTTCCCATTAGTGCTGGCAGTATTATATTTATATAAATTCATTGTTTATCACAGATGCACAATCAGATTTTGTATGATGTCCACAGTGCTTCCATATTCCTTAGTGCCTTGCAATTTAAAGCAAGAGAACACACATAGATAGATAGATAGATAGATAGATAGATAGATAGATAGATAGATAGATAGATAGAATGAAAATCATGGCTAATAACCTCAGCATCAGCAAATCTCTAACCCCTGGGCGACAAGACAATAGTGAAGCAATGCTAAATCCAGCCTTTAATCACAGTCCAAAAAGGGTAGCACCGTCCCAATAACCCAACCTCACAGCACAAAACAGCTTAATATTAAGAAACAATTCTTATCAGTGTATTGTTGAGCCATGTGAGGGTGTTCTTGGGTGTTACATTCTAAGTGCCCTCGTGTCATAGCTTACTGTCCTGGTGTGCCTCCCATTTAGCTCTTTTTGAAATGCAACAGTAGCCTATCTCTTGCACTGGCTCATGACTGGCAGACCGTAATGCTATTACCTCTCCTCAATGGTCATGCTCACTTAGCCCTCTGTCACTCTACACTAGCCAGGGAAGACACATCTCTCCGGCTGTGCGAGCTGTCCTTGCCCTCATTTGCTTCTCCTCGGCTTGGCCTGCTACAAAACACTGAGGCACACAAACTTTTCAGTTCATTATCTTGCCTTTTAGAGGCTTTCCACTTTTTTTTCCCCTTCTCCCTGGCTGCAAAGTATGACTGCAAATCACGGGTAATTGGCTATATATGAATCACTTGTCAGTAGTAGTCTGACAAATACTCTTTAACACAGAGAAAGGGTTGTATAAATCATGGAATTTGGTCACTTCCAAATATAGCTGGCAGTGATGGAGGTGGAGGTGGAGGGGGGGGCACGGGCCTCTGCTGACACACTACTGCGCATGATCCACTGTCAATCACCAGTCAAATCTGACATCAAAGCCTGTCAGATAACAGCGGCAAAATGGGTAAACTAGGTGAGTCACAGCCCACCCACCGTCTACATCACCTGAGTCAGGAGCCCTTGGGCACGCTTTCACGCACGCGCGCACTCACGCATGCAAAGACAAACCATCCAAACCGCCTCAGTCTTCAGGAGCAAACATTTAAGCAAACTTTTCCCAACACGTCCCACAACTAAAACACACACAGAATCCCCCCAAGATTTGAGATTTTGTCGCGTGCGTGCCTGTGCGTCCTCTACATTTGGGGCAGACAGAGACCACCGTTCGGGGCAAAAGATGGCTCTGTGTTTTGAGCACAGTAAGTGTTCAAAATGATGACGATAAAAATTCTGTAAATATCTCGCCACCATCTGGAGCGTAACGGCGAGCAGCAGACCGGCGCAGGTTGCGCGCTACATTATCCATAACGCAGCTTCAAGATATGCAAAAATATGCGCCCTGGGCACCTGCTCACATCGCGGCACGACACATAACTTGAAGTAGACACCAAACCAGACACTTAATTCCACACATAAAAACATGACGAGCCGCTTTCGACTGCAATTCACAGGATCAGAAGATGCAGAAAGAAAAGTCTATACTACTTACTATATACCCAGGCGGTAGAATGCAAAGCCCCGGTAACTGTAATTAAAATAGAAGAATGGAAAAATGAATACGCTTGTTTAGTTTTTCCAGCATGGTAAATAGCTGCATGCATTCTGAATCGTGAAGCTTTTTTTTATGTCAAAATGTCCACTCACCGGAGCTGTCCGAATAAATTCCTTAGGAAATTCCAGAGGAGTCCCTTCTTTCTTCTCTCAAAGTCAGAAAACAGCAATGCTTTTCTTATTCCAAAAACAGGCCCCTGGTTGAACTGAAAGAGAGAAGAGACCAAAACAGCCACAACAAATTCCATTAGAACCGGGAGTCCCCCCACCACCACCACCACCACCCAAAAAGTGTTGACATAACATCTGTGAAGAGCAGCAAACAAAAAAAAAAGGCAACTCGTAATAAATTGGCGGAATGGACAGATGGTACCTGCTCTCTTTATCACTGTCGACAAAGACAATGAGAGCGGCAATAAGACGGGCAGAAAACTGAGAGAGCTGAGCTTTTCTTGGGAAACGCAGCCCCAGCGTGCTGTCAGATTATACCAGCGCACACACACACACACACACGCACACACACGCTGCTCCCGGCGACGGCTGGAGAGAGAGGGAGGAAAGGAAGAGACCGGAGATGGCAGGGATGCTGCGCTCAAAGCTGCACTTCACAGTCCAGCCGCGTGATGGCCAGCTAGAGGAGCAGCTGACGCCGGGATGTTTCCCACCATGCCGAATTTAACAGCCAAATAGTCCTTCAATGAGGTGCTGAAGGCCAGTGTCCTCATTATAATTGTTCAAACCATCTTAATATTCATGTTAAAAATATCACCTGCTATCACTACAGTTGCTACCATTATCATTATTTATTATTGTCTGCACCTGGCAGCTTGCACACTGATAGCTCTAAATGGCAGCTCAATTACAGCCTAAAGCCTCTGCAGTCTAAATCACACAGTGGTGGAATGTAACTAATTACATTAACTCAAGTACTGCCCTTAAATACAAAATTGGTGTTACTTTATACTTCTGTGTCACTACAATTCAGATGCATGTATTGTACTTTTTACTCCACAACATTTATTTGACAGCTGTAGTTATAAAACTTGTAGTAGGCTGTTACAGATTACACTAGGCAACAGTGTATTAAGTATTTAACGTTCGCTCCTACTCAACCAAAAACAGATGTAAAAAGCTACTTGCACATTAATGCATCTGTAATAATAATCCCATAATATAATATATAATAGTATAACATTATATTATTATGTAACATTATAGGACCTGAATACTTCCTCCACTAGTGAAATGATACGACATTCAAGAACTACATTATTTCACCAGACCAGCCAGTCTGCAATCCTATTTATTAAAGTGAACAGGTGCAAGAGAGAGAGAGAGAGAGAGACTCTGATATAGACAACACATTATTGGGCTGTTTTAGGTCTCACTACAAAACTTGGAGAAGCGTTGGCACCCAGTGGTGATTTTAATTGTCATAGCAGGGAAAGCACAGGTGTGACTAATAACACAATCATTGTCTCAGTTCCAGTATAATCTGCCTCATCTGAATGGAATGCAGCCTTCATCAGTGTTACCAATTACACCTGTGTGTGTGACACGTTAAAATGTCTGCTGTGAAAAAGATACATTGCACCTCCTACAGGTCAAAATTTGGTTTCCTGAAATGAAAAGTATAAGCAAAATGTCCCTGCGTGTTCTTCTTGCCTCTATTAATGTAACTGTTCCCTGTTGTTGTGTTTTTGCGTAATAGAGTCCGTTATGAGCTGAGGTTAATGCTGTGGGATGTTTTGATGCCTACGTTGTGACAATGGTGATAATTCATGTGATTTTATACAGCTGCAGACTGTGTTCCTTAAGTGCTATTTCTGTGTAGTTGCCACTGGATTACTCTATGTGTGATGGTTGTTAGCACTGGTTTGAAAAGTTGAAGTCTCCTCACAAAAAGTGTATGCAGTGCAGGCCTTTGTCACAGAGGACATTTTGACATGTCACAGGAGGGAAAGTGCAGGTGTAAATAAAAAAATGTTTGAATTCCGTTTAGCTGTTTGAGTTTCAGGGTCCTGCAATTTTGCACACTGGCTCGCTGTCACACTTGTGCTTTTTCTACCATAACAAGTCATAATGTCTGCTGTGAAAAAAGTCTTACACTTATACGTATTTTACAAATACTTCTAATGTGAGTATTTGGAGCATACTGAGCGTATGGACAGACAGTGGAGATGTGGATTGAGCTGCAGGAGTGGTTTGAGAAGTGTATATGGACATGTTTTTGTGCCATGAAACTGGGTCAGCAATGGAATCCATTGCAACTCGGGAATCCAGTCTGACTACAACTGCTGTCCTCTGTGAACGAGAAAACCACAAACTTTTCAGGGCCAATGATTGTTTGATGTTCAAAATGCAGGTGTTTGGTTGATTGTTCCTTTTAGAAGATCAACATCCATACAGTGCTGATAGCAAAACTGAAGGAGGGAGGGAAACATCTTTTCCAGCACTGAGTACTGTGGATGGTTTCTCCATCAGGTGTGTGCGGTCACATGGACTATCTTGTAGCCAAGCAGCTCTTGGCTGTTTTCATTTGAAATGGATAGTTACTGTAAGGATAGCTAAGTGTTTGTCGACTGGGTCATTTACTGTAGCTATCAGGCTTGATTCACATGCGTGTACATGTAGATCATGCACATGTTTTCATTGTTTGATAGAATACATTGCAGACATTGCAGTTATGTTCTAGACTTGATGCATATGTGTAATGTCTGGAATTTTTAGCTGGCAACCTTCAGAAGTTTTATACGGCTGCCAGTAGGGTCAGGGAGCCTTTGTGTGCTTGCCTATCGCAGGTCTGGGACACTTTTCTCGTCACTTACAAGTACTAACTTGTTTCGTGTATCTATCTTACTGATGTAATCCTGGTTGTCATTACTGAGGATGCTAATGTTGCATGAGCATGCTACACTGCTGCTTATTTCCTTTCACCATGCAGTTAAATAACCAAGGATATCAACATTAAATACTTTATGAAGGACAGGTCAGTCTCGCTCTATTGTCCAGTTGGCTGGACATTGGAGAGTCTTGCTATTTTCAAACTTTACTTTTGTTGAACTTTTTGTTGAGCTGGAGTTCCCGCAGGTTGCCTGGCAACCTCATAATGATAAGGTTGCCAGAAGCCACATGACCATATACCTAGCCCATTGGTGTAGGTGCCCCATTGGCTGATATATGTGTGGATGTATATGATTGGTTGTCTTTTATATATATATTTTTTTACCTTTTTAAAAAATAAAATTCTGCTTCAGCTGTCCACTGAGAGACAGCCCCTGTAGGGAAATGAGAAACTGAACACCAGGCAATGCTTCCCTTATGATAAACAAGATCATGGGGATGATCCATGACTCCCGACACAGTCACTGGACTGAACTTCCTGACACGTCCTCAATCATCATCTTCTGTACAGCTGCCTAGAGGTGTCTTGAATTGATCTTTCAGCAGACTTGGCTCAGGACGAAACTATTGCAGTTTCCAATGCTGCTTTTACTGTGTTCTTGATGTGCAGAGGAGGAATATTATACCTTCCTTTAGTTTATGTGAGTGTTTTCTGTGACTGTTTGCCTGTTGTTGCAGATTTGGCCTGTGTATTCCAAGACCATGGGTCAGGGTGCATGCCAATTAAGGACTTGGATATTAACAAGACTTGGAGAAGCATCACCTGATGAGCTTGTATGTGTGACTGTCACCTGTGAAAGACTTCTTTATGCAAATGTAGGTTGTCCAGGCCAATTCACGACTGGTAGCAAGTAAAGATAGTAAAATAATAATTTCTTAAAAACGTGATAATAGGAACATTATTGGTTCCCAAAGAAAAAGTAACTTCGAGCACAAACGCTTTTCAGAAAATACAGGAACTCCTTTAGTTCAGCACAACAAATGTAAAATGGGTAATGATAAGAAGACAACATTCTACCTACGACTGTAAGAATTTATAAGACAATGTGCCAAACAGTAATGAGCAAGGGCATGCACAGCTAACAAGCAGAGGGAGAATAACTGCGCAGTGGTGTAATTGTGTTGGGGCTGGGGCTTTTGGAGCTGCAGGCAGATGGAAGTAGTAGCTTCAGAAAAGAAGCTGCAGAGATTCCATGTTGTCCAGGCGGCAATTGACCCGTACTGAGTTTGAGATGGCAGTTTGGTGACGAGGACGCTGCAGAGGTGTTTGGGGTCAGTACAAACCTTGCCAGCTCCCCTCCTCTTTGATTGATGGTAGTTTACAGCAAGCACTTCCCTACAAGTCTGCCGTCTTACACGCTGTCCTTCCTGTCAGGAAGTCGGTAACCTATAAACAGGTGTTTATAACTTAAAACTTTGCTGAGTTAACTTACTGTGGAGCAATTTGTGTTGAAGGAGGAGACGAAATCCTCAAACGTGATCCTGGAGTCAAGCTGTTTGAAGGAGTCTAGCAGTTTGAAAGGATTTTTTTTTTCGTTATTGACTAAGCGGTGTGCCCTGTAAGCAAAATATAGAGGATAAAGAAGATGGTTGGGAATGGATTCAATGCAGGGCTAGTTTCAGGTGCTTGTAGGGTTTCATAACCACTTACCATCCAGTCAGAAAACGGAATGATTTCAGGGAGTTGTTAAAGGTTGCCGTTTGGACTGAGCTGTGGTACTTTCTCAGGCTGCTTGCTTACTGTTAAGTATTACCTTCAACTTTAAAATAACATTGGAATTACATCATTATGTCTCTGTCTTGCCTCACCTAACTCACACACATTGCTCTGCAATCGAATCGCTCTGTCTGGAGTGGATGTGTTTTGGTACTTCTTAAACGCACTTTATTTTACTGCAGTTATACTGTACATGGACAAATGCATGTTTCCTGTGTGCACAGGGTTTGTGAAGGCTATCAGATGTATATTTCTGAGACTGAGAGTGAAGATGCAGGCAAAGCAAATCAGTGTTAATGAGCTTCATTCCTTAATGAATTAATTTATGTCTACAAATCTTATCTACTCCCTTTGTCTTATAAAATATTTTACATTATACAAAAATGCTGAAATGTAAGGCTTATTGTGTTGTTAATGTGAGACTAGTATGTACCACTTGTCACAGTGTCAGATCAACCATTAGCTTAGGGCAGTTGATGTGACCTTTGTATCTTTTGTCCAAGGTTGTGCTCTCTATGCAGGAAAGCTACATTACAAAAGTGCTCTTGACCTTTTGTGGATGTGTCGTGACTTGTGAACATTTCCTTACCTGAGCTTACCAAGAGCCCTGGTGTCACATGTTGATTGACCATTGTGTGATTTTTACTCTTCAGTTCCAGTGAGTGGCCATCATTTATGCAAAAGCAATGAAAAAAAGATACTACACACGTCATACTGTACTAACATGCTTCGCACATGGAGAAGGACAACAGGATAACGACTAAAATTTTCTAAAACTACTTTGCGAGCATTGGATGAGATACAGACAGTGCACAGCTCTCTACACTTACAATGCCCACATAACTGTGTGCTTATATATAGAATTTCTTATTACATAACTACATACTGCTTCTTTGACCGCTTTAACTGTAAAGTGTCTTTGAGTACCATGAAAAGCGCTCTATAAATAAAATGTATTATTATTATTATTATTATTATTATTATTATTATACTGTAATTTATATTTGGAATTTTTTCAGGGTTAAAGCTCCCACATTATTAATAGATTTCAATCATGATAATCAATGTAACTTACTGACCATACAGTTAGACCTGCATGTATAACCACAGACAAAGTGACACTGAAGGCATGATATTGAAATACTGGTGAAACCTACAGAGGATGAACAAAATGGGATTCCACTATTTAAGCCTTATTTTGACTCAGGATTAGATTGGACAAAAATATAAAGCTGGAATTCTGCCAAGTATGCAGTATAAATAAAAGTTGAGTGGGTGAAGCTATGTTCAGTGCTTTGTATCTGATATTCACTTTGGTGCACATAGAAGTAAGGTGATATTTATGAGTCACTGTATTATTCTGGGAGACTGGAATTATTTGAAACGTTCTCTTGCTCATAGGCCTACTTGTTTTAAGAGGCGCAGTTCCGTGACTCCATGGCTCTTTAGTGCCTCTTATGATCACTGCAGGATTATACGACAAAGCAGATTTGCATATTTTTCTAGTTCCATGCATTCATTTGACAGTTTTCAATTTGCTACATTCCAATGTACAGTGTGCTCTGAACACTTTTGAATATCTGATTATTAACATTATGAGATGAGTGAGTGAAGGTACAGTAAAAAGGATTACAAGAAGAATGACGAGTGAAACTGAGAGATCAGCTGGCAACGTGCCGTGCTAAAGCAACAATACACAAATCCTTCTGTGTTCTCTGTTTTCGCAAACAACATGTTCATTCCAACAAAAAATTTCACACTGACAGCCAAGTTTGGCGGGCAAGCACCAAAGTGAACTCGCTTGTCACAAACAATTATGCTGCACTGAAGTTCCCCTGTCCTCGGAGATCACATCTCCTGAGGCTCAGACTGAAAGTGATGGAGAACAGTGACAAAATCATTCAAAAGCCCAAGTCCCCAAGCTTGAACATCAGCTTCATGGTGGCCAAACCAGAGCTATGCAGCCTCCAGTGCCACCATACAGTAGCTACAGCTTAGACAGGCAGTCTGTAACTTAAATTCATGCACTGCCGTGTCAGGTTTGAGGTCGCATGTGTATGTAGTCATGCTGGTGTGGTGAATTTTAAATATTCCTCACATCAAACATAAAGATCCAAGAAACTTAAAAAGCCCTCTGAGCATTCAAATATCACCATAACTGCATGCTTATATATATAATTTCTGTTATCATGGTGTCTATGGGAAGTGTAGGGATGTCTGCTACAGTTGCAGCTTGTCTTTGTTTAGTTAAATGACTAATCACAACTTGGATCGGTTTGAAATATGAGAGGATGGAGGGTTATCCATTACATTCATTGCCATCAGTTCTTTGTCAAGCCTTGGCAGTCCATGGCATATTAAAAGTCCGACACAAAAGGATCCTAAAGGAATGAGCCAGGATTGTGATTGATTCTAATTGGACTGCTATTTTAAATAAAATAAAATAAAATTCCTAATGGATCCTTGAAGAACTTCTCCTCCGGGACCCTATATTGCAGTCAGAATATTCTTAAACAACACAGTAAGAGTCATGATGAACCTCGTGATATTGGCATCCTAAAGATATTGTCAGTTAAACAGCAAATGAAACAAAGTTTCACTTGAGGACTGCACACATCTACACCAATTAGATACCCAGAGTCTGGGTTGCTGTCACATATTGGAGGTTAGTCCCCACTGCAGAGTTTCCCTCTGTCTCTTTGACTCATTAAGGGCTGCTTGATGCACGTTTGGAGAACGTGTTCCCCCTTATATCAGCTCACAGTTGACAAGGGACAGACAAAGGAAAAGCGTTCTCCAGCCCAGTTATTTTCTCATTCATTTGCACATTCAGAAGTCACAGTTGACCAAGTATTGTTAACAGTTGTTTAATGAGATGGGATTACTCATCTGCCTTGCCAGAAAATGTTTACATGCTGGGTAATCTGAGCCAAGCTGCGCTGTGCAAGGAATTCCCAAATCCAATGACATAATTATACAGCCTCCTAATGTTTAAACACTACAGTTATTTTCTGCTGTAAGATTATACAATTTATGTACCTTATGCATCAAGACAACCATTACACTGAAAATTGTCATGTATGTGCACAGCAAATCGGGATGAGCCTATGTTAGATGTTACATGGTTACAGCATTTAAATGACTATTTTTCATCACTGTAATAGAGTCATTTAATAAGCCTGATTCTGGATCATTATTATTATACTGTGTGCAATACTGACATCTAATAAACATTCACTTTTCAAGCACATTTAGTCCACAAATTGATTGATTAGTGACGTTTTTATCCTGATTGTCTTAGACAATAAAATAATCAAATGCAAACAAATCATAATATAGTATGACATCACACTATATTATGACATACCATTGTGTAGTATGACATCATACTTCACTATAACATATCATCGTATCTATGACATCATACTATACTATGACATCACACTATTCTATGACATATAGTATAATATGGCCTTACACTAAGTTCAAGTTTGTTTGTCACATATAATCATACAGGGTATAATCATAGTGAAATGTATGACCATTACCCTGACATATCACATTATTCTGATATGACACTATTCTATGACATATCAAGGCATAATATGTCATCACACTATACTGTGACATCACACTATGTACTATGACATCATAATGTTCTCACAATATCCTTACATTACATATCAAACTATATACTATGACACCACACTATTCTGTGACATTGAATAGTATACTATGACATAGCACTATTCTATGATACATTACACTATACTATGACATCACACTATGTACTATGACATAATACTATACTATGACACATCATAGTATACTAGAACACGTACAATGCTATTACATCACACTATACCATGACATATCCTACTATGATATCTTACTGTATACTGTGACATCATAATATTCTATGACATGTCATAATATACTATGACATCTCCTATTATACTATAACATCACACTATAGGAGATAATTGATAAAATATCCAGCCCCAGGCAACCACAAAGATATTACAACATAATTCTTAGAGCAGTATTTGACACAGTGTTTCTGTTATAGTAGTCTGCCACTAATACGATTGTGCAATTATGCATGATGATGAAATTAATCATGATGCGTTAGCTGGTAGGTCACCATAAGAGCATCTAGAAATGCAGGAGACAGCCATAGCGAAGAGGCCTGTGCATTTGCTGAGAAATGGTCTAATGCTATATTCAGACTGACATTAGCAGTGAAAAAAAAACAAAAAAACTTCAGCCTACTCAGTTATTTAAATGAGACAAGCAGGTTAGCAGTCTGAGTTGAATCTGGCTCAGCTTTTGGAGCATTGCAATGCAGCATCATCTGGCAACGCACTGTGTTGGCTAGTCAAATGCGAATACATGCAATCGCACATTAAGTAAAGGCCTAAGTCTATAGTTGGCCTGGTAATTTCTTAGACAGAGGATACATTGCTTGTGTCCACAAATTAGCCTCTAGTTGTAGTAATTCAGGTAACAGCCAAAGGACGTTGGACTTACATACCGACATCCATTCACAGCAAATGGAGTTAAAAGGCAGTTTATTCGGTCAAGATCTTGCAAGGTTGCAATCGTTGGATCGGTCAAACAGCGAGTAGAAACATGAGGGAGCAATATTCCTAGAAATGTTGATGTCACATTAAAAGATCTTAGAATATTGCAATGGGCAAAAGAGTGACGTGCCAAAAATTCACACTAATAGCTACTATTTGTGACTCATATGGTTGATGAGATACATTACAAAAAAGGCATACATTCTGCTTAACAAGTGACTTGAGAGATATTAAATACCATAGCAACTTGAGCTTATTTAACTTCTAGTTTCCAAATGACATTTCACGAAAGACGTTCTCCATCCATTATCTGTCCACTTAATCTAAAAATATCTAAAGATGATAAGTAAATGATTATAAGTCAAAATCACTTCCACTGTGTTCTGTGTTCTGTGAATACAAAATGAGCACCTGTGATGCCTGAGCTGCATTAGGAATCCTCCTTTACTTACAGAAGCATACTGTCACGTGCAAGTCATCTGTGCGTATGCAAATGAGGTCAAGCTTGGCTGTATCAGCCCACTGTACAGTAGTCTTTTCCAAGCCATTTTTTCCCTTCATGCCATTTTTATTGAGGAAAGAAGGTGATTTTGTTTTCCTCCGCTCAGCTTAGTGCTTAAAGTGCTTGTGAGAGATAAGGACATCTGCATATTGAATCTTTTCCAACCTTTTTTTTATCCTCCCAGAAACTGGTAGTTATCAGGGAGCTCACCTGTTGAGATCAGTTTAAAATAAGGAGTTTTGCAAGCATTTACATTTTTGCCTCTTGCCAGCTTACCCGCTACAAAGACTGAGATGCTATTTTAAAAAGCTTAGTTCAAGCTAAAGTTAATTCACACCCAAAGGAAAGCATTTTAAGAGGAGATCTCAATTACTGATCAGTAATTAACAATCACTCAAAGCAGACAATCATCTGAGACAATGCTATTTGAGTTAAAAGCATATGGCCAGTGCTTTGATAAATGTATCAGATCAACAGCATGGCTGGGTGTGTCCAGACTAGTGTTGCAAAGTATACCGATACTAGAAAGGTATCGCTATAGACTGCCGTTAAAAACTGTACTATACCCCATTTTATTAGTACCCGTACTTTAAAAATGACCATGTTTTATAAGAGCCGTATTTCCTATGAGTTGCGTCGATGTGCGACAGCGGGGTAGTGTGTGTGTGCAGCGCTCTGCTTCCCCTCCCCGCAGGCATATTGCTCTTGCCGACCATCCACGGCTTGATGAGAAAGCAGACGCATGGAGCGAAGTATGGCATTAACGTTATTTCGCTTACATAAATGACAGTCAGGGCAAGCCCACGGAAACCACAAAGCCCGTCTGCAAAAGATGTTTTAAACCCACGCCGACTTGCCGACAGACATGCTGACCCGTTCACAGAATTCAAAGAGCGACAGGTTAGCGAATGTGATAGATATCATTACATGTCCTCAAAAAGAAGTTAAACGACTGTGATTTATTGTGTGACAAGCCAACTTTTTTCACCATCCGAGTTTGACGAGGCAATTTAGGGCAGTAATTACTGTTTAATTTGGCTTTAGCTTTTTAGCTAACTTACCAATGTGGCAAACATTTCTTCATTCAAACGCAGCATTCACACTGGCAACGTTAACTTGACCAGAACTTGCAAGCTGCTGAAACTCAGGCGTTCACAAGTATGCAGATCAACAACACCAGTATAGCCTAAATGATCAATTTATACTCAATCCGTACCGGTAATGGTGATCATGGCATGTACATTTTTGTCAATAATTATTTCTAATATTACTAGAAAATGCATTCAGTAGAGTGCAGACCTCCGCCAAAGAGGTGTATTGAGTCATTTGTGCGTAGTCTACTTTAGTGCACTACTGTAGTGTGCAGGGCCATCGCACTTATTTTTCCTGATGTTTTAAGTTTTTGCCGTGATATCATTTCAGTATCGGTATCAAAATATTTAGGCAGGTATTGTATCGTAAGTCATAATTTTGGTATCGTGACAACACTAGTCCAGGCATAATCAAAACCACTACGATTCACAAGACAAATGAACCAGAATGAGGCAACAATTAGTCAGCTGTGGTAGAAATTTAATATTTGAGCTTTCATTGGAGAAACTACTTTAAGAGATAATCATGACATTCAACAGAAGCTTGGCTGCAGAACTGACAACAGCATGGTGTTTGGGCTTCGATAATAGCTCCCTCTCACAGTCTGAACTATCTGCTTTAAAGTGATTTTGGTACTGGTACCGGGTGTTTTGGAACCTTAAGTCATATTATATTTTCGAGGGACAGTTGTTAAGTGTTGCCTCGCATTGTTTCAGCAATTATTCATTCACCTCACAAGAAGTCACATTGCAGCACCAAATGTTTCAGTGTGCTCACAATTGATTTTCACCCAGAACAAGAACTGCTGGTCCACTGACATTAGGGATTAACTGGACAAGAGCTTAAAGACTTAGCTGTGTGGCCCTACACTAAGACTAGTAAAGGAGTGCTTAACTGTATCAACAACAGCCATGTTGTTCTTGGACATTTGATGTACCTGGATATCCAGTGATGTTTGGAGGCACTGATCCTGTACATGTGCCTGGTATTGGCACAAATGACCCCAAAAAACACAGACAGATCCCTAACATTTGAGTTATGGGGAAGGTACTGAATGTAGTGGTTCATCTAACTTCACCTGCTGTGAGGACGAACCAACAAGTGATCTGATGTACATATAACAAACTAAGTTTATTTGCTAGTCTGGCAACATTTGGAATCACAAATTTCATTAAGCCTCCATTTCATATAAAAGCTATTTTGGTCCACAGCTGCTTAAATCAATTAAGCTCATCATTCTTCATAGTACTATGGACAAAGATTGATCATTGATAATTCAAAGACCAATGTATACAATCTGGTGGCTGTGCATTTGTAAAATAACCTTTTATTTGCCTAGTAAGTGTTCTTAAAGGATGTACAAATGAAAAGTGACTGTTCTTTCACTTTTCTCTCATGTGTGTAATGGAACAGCTCCATCACTTCATGAGACAGCCCATTCAACACCCTGGCTTATCTTGGTCGTATGAAAGCACATAGCTTCCACATTCATTATTATTCACACACAATCCAGTTTAATGTTTATCATCAGTCGAAATCATATAGGCATGTAAAGTGGAGGATGAAGTAGAGGTGATTGTATTCTGTCTGACGCAGTTCCTAGATGACAGGTTTGGATGAGTGACTCTGATATTATCAGATTGATATTGTGCTGATCCTTTCCCATTACCTGAGCATCTGCTCACTTTGATTCCCACCGACCTCTGTCTCACCACATTGCTGAACACTAGCGATCTCCTAGATGTCGATATTGCAGCATATATAGTGTGCTCCCTTCATAGCCCGGTTTGGCCAGTGCTTCAGTTAGCTTCACCCTTGGGCCTTCAATCCCTTAACTCTGGAGCCACTGTCCTGCTACCATGTGATACAACCATGCAACTCAGCAAACTTTCCCAGGTCTTTTTACTTGGAAAAAGTAAGACACTACTAGCATCACACTAAAATTGACACTTTCGACCCTAAATGCATACTAAAATCGAAGGATTGACGAACTAGATTAGAGATATTGCTTTATATTTTTTGGACTTCTGCTCCAAAAACCTCACATTTCTGCTCTAACTTCAACTCAAATGTGGCCTGCGCTTTTATGTTATATAGTAAACATGTAACCGATAGACTTGTATGTTACCTACTCCCACAAACTCGAACTTGAATATTGTTCCTGTGTGTACAGAGAGTGAGAAAGGGGGCTTTTTTTAAATCTTTTTTTAAGAGGGAGCCCCATAGTGCTAGGGTTGCCTGCATTGCCTGGATTCTGTGAGACTACCTGCCACTGGCCAAAATATTTACACATCTTTGTCATGTGCAGGGAGCAGACATATCCACAAACTAAGACAAGCTTCACCTTTCAAAACTTTAGCAGCTGCTCAGCACGACATCTCTCTATTGCTGTTGGCTGGTGTGTCCTCGTGGTGGGCACATAAATCCAGCCTGAATGCTGACCTGTCTCAGGATCTCTTCAGTGTAATCACTCTCACACCACTGACCAAAGTTCTTCTGCAGATCTCAAGTTGATGGACTTCCTGCCGAACCTTTGAGAATCTCTCAGCACGGCCACAGTCTATAACCAAGCGCTGACATTTCCACCTGGCATATGGATAAATCTGACGTGAGTGCCACGTTGCATCAATTCATCCACCAAATCATCAGCTGGAAACTGATATACACCATACTTTGCTATTTGACTGTCAACTTCCATGGTGTGGACTGTATATACTGTAGAGGTCCTATTTATGTGCAGCAGAAGGCTCTTCAGTACAACCTTGACCAAGAGGCAAACCCTATGGGGCACATGCATAAGCATGACCCTTATAGCCTGACTTCAGACCAACAGCACACAGTCCAATGCCATGACTTGGGTGTAACATCTGGACCATCTGTCAGCAAAAAGATGAATACGTTGTCTAACTATCCTCAAGTTGTCACCACAACCTTAGTCCTTGATCAAGGATATTCTGCGGACAGTTTATGTCAAGTCAAAATCACTGCACACCCTCAAAGTTAACCGTTCGGCTAATCTCCTAAGAGCAACCTTAGTCCAGCACTGAGGCCAGTGAAGGGATGTTCCATTTCTCCTTTTGACTTGACCGTCTGGAAACACTGTGTTAACGTGTTGGAAGATCAAGCCAGAAAATCAAAATTCAAAGATTTTACATGAATTGAGTAGCTGATGTAACTGTAGTTGCAATACATGGCATAATAATGAAATATATAACACAAAGCATAACCAAATAAAAACATGTCTGCTGTTCTGTTTAGCAATTTCCAAAAACTTCTACTTTTCTAGATGAAGAGATATGGAGTAAACAAATTCCCTTGGATGTGAGAATGCAACAGAAACAAAAATGCTAGATAATTTGTTTCTGTTCAGTCTGGGTAAAGAAGATGCCAGACAAACTAGTGTCATCAGAGCGACATATGCCACAGAGGTTGGCCACCACAGCTAGAGGCTCTCTTATTAATTGCCTGTCAGATGTGGTTCTCAGCTGTGGCCATGGCAGATGGCCTACAAGGCACACTGAAGTGGCTCCTTACCGCACTGTGTGGCACCTTTCAGTTACATAGAGATAATTGTGCTTGGCCATTTTAGTTGTGCATCTGGACGCAAAAAAACTCTTAATTACCATGATGAAGATGTCCAGTTTTAAGTAGTGTTTTTGTCAATATATCATATTCTGCATTTTATAAAAAGTGCTTTTAACAAAATATAGTGTATGACCTATCTTATACACAGTGTTTCCTGGCAATGTGTTGATGGGGAGTATCAAAGCTCAGATCCTGTGAAAGACTTGTGCAATGTGCTGATAATGCCTGTTGGAGAGGACAGATCAATTCAAAGGAAAGACAGTGAAACACAATACATAATTGAATCTGTATATCAATAAAAATGCACAGTTTTAAGACTGAATAATTCAAGAGCTCTTCCACAGATCAGTTGAGAATGGATTCCAGGAACAGTGTCTTTTAAATCGTTGATTTTAGATGTAAACTTGATGTTCGAGAAGTTGAGGTTGCAGTCAGTCAGTGATGATTGATTGATTTTGATATTCATGTAATGCAGCAAGTATGCAGCATAAGAAACCATGTGAGCATCTGTAAGTTTGCCTCGCTTTCCCTTCTTTTTGATGTCAATTTTTGGTGCACAAATGCACAATACGTAGACATAAAGGATGTTATGATTCCAAAAATGAATATATTCAAATAAAATAAAGATTACTTCAATCATTAAATGAAAAAATCAGACAGAAATGGGTAAATTTCAAACTGTAGATGTAAGATATTTATCATTTGCACCTATCAGAGAGCTCAAATCAAATCATTATTTCAAGAAAATGGTGGACTTAGGCCATAAAAGGGCAATGCTGATGTACAAGGTCATTTAATTGTTTGATAGAAAAGACTTCATTCACAGTATCTCGCTTGTGGACAGTGCAAGGATTTACTTTAATAACACAAGCTTATTGCTTTTAGTGATGCATTTTATTATTCCTAGAAGTCATGATAGAAGGGTTGCAACATCTACCAATTGTTTTGGATGTGTGAACTGCCCATCACATAACCAAGGGCAACCAACAGCATGTGTAAAAGGTTAAAATCCGGTCTTTGTGGGAATCTGGTCTTTGTTTTTGGTTTGAAGTGTTAACAGATACACGACAACCAACTGTTCATTTACTTGATTATAGCAGATCTAAACTAACTTATAGCGTTAAATAGTAATAAAGTGTATTATTAGACAAGAAGTGATATATTACATTATTGCTTTCACCTGTTATTTTCAAGCATTTGATACTGTAGTATCTTCATTTCTCTGCTCTGTTTTTTCAACACTTCGTGTTAACAGACCGGTATAAAGGAGCGCTCCACCCCCGGCACATCTCTCGGTGTTCTCTGCTTTGTCTTGAATCAGAGCATGACGGGAGAAAAAATCCATCTGTCTCACACATGACAACATAGTGAAAAAGATCCTTTCATGTTCCCTGTCAAAATAACTGGAGGCATTTGAAATTATACGTGACAGATATTACCAGGATTAAAGTTATTACTCAGTCATATTCCAGAAGTGGTTTCACATAAAACGGTAGCATCAGCTGTAGGCAGACTGGGGGGAAAAAAGCCATGTAATAAATTGAATACTAACCTTGTTCATGAGTGAAATATAGCATCATGTGTCACTGTCACTCGGCCAACGCAGAAGTGAGTGAACCCTCGGAAACCGATCTTTGTGTGTTTGCGCACGTCTCGGCCTTCAATTCTGGAGAGAGTGAACTGCAGTGGACATACAATTACTCTGTTACACTGGCTAACACTTGTTTTCTCTCGGCACAAGGCCCTGCAAACGTCTCCTCAAGGTGAGATGTACAACATCACAGAAACACTCCACGACTGGTATTGACATTGATTCCCTATAACCTACCTCTCATGCTAGTCGCACCATTGAGTATCACCACATTTCAGAATTGACCACCCAAGAATATTATTTAGAATCTGATGTTTTCCATGAAAAACCTCTATTTACTTGCGCCAGGCAATGAAGCATCTGCTAGTGTACTAAACTCTACAAAGGACAATACAACCCTGCTGCATGGAATGAAAAGGTATAGTGTTTGTGTGAATCTGGTTAAAATGCCTCATGCCCCGAGCCATTTTTGATATGTTTTTTTTTTTTTCTGTCAACATCCGAGGTAATAGATCTTGTGTTTTCCTGCCTTTGTTCATTCTCCCTCTACCGCTCTTCAAAGGGAATGATTTCTCCCCATGTTTAATATCTGATGATATTGGTCTGAGTGTTGGTGAAAAACTCTTGAGCAATATCTTTTCCAGCCCGCCCTCCACCCCCGTCAAAAATTCAATAACATCCCACTAAGTTGGATCTTTGAAGTGACTATATCAACTGGCAGAGGCTTGAGGAAAAAAAAAGTTGGATGATGTGGAAGGGCTTATAGTTTCCTCTATAAGCAATTATATCAGAGAAATGTGTCAAATATCATGTCAGAAGATCAAGCATTGAACTCTGGTAGGCTCCTTGCCGTGACTTGTCAAACTGTTAATGTTAAGAGTTTATTCTTGCTTGTTGTTTGTAGCAGTGCTTTTATTTTCTTTATTTTCCAACCCGCTTGCCTTTTTCATATGAATATCAAAATGAAAAAGGAATATATTGTTATGCACGTATAGTTCATTATTCAAGGTTGTGTTTTGTTCCGGGGACTTTACTGTGCCACAAGCAGTGTGATCGGCTGAGGCATAGGAAATTAAATCTCTCTTTTTCTTCCCTCCTCCACTCATTCCCTTACTTGTTCTCTCCCTCTGTGTGTGTGTGTGTGTGTCTCTCTCTCTTTCTCTCGCCAAACATTTACTCTGCTGGGCACACTTTCTGAAGTGTGAACTGAATTATAGATTTCTAATTTCATCTAAACTTGAGGCCAGTAGGCCTTTGGTGAATAGCATGGATATTTTATCACAAATGAAAAAGTAAATAAAAATACAATAGCCTAAGGGCCTGATGGAAAACCATACTTTTTGAGAGGATAAATGAAGGGAATTTTGACAGTAACAAAGTTTCAGTCATTTCCTCTGGGTTCAGTCCAAAAATAATACAAGCAGGAAGCTGGCACACTTGGTTATAATGTACAAACATCAGGTCGTAGCTTAGGCCTGTTCCCAAAGGCTTTAACCATTCTGTGCCACATTACAAACTTACACCACAGTGCAAAGGGGACATGTTGCTAAATTTCCTGCCCAACCAGAGACCAAGTCTGCCTGGGGAGAAGCTGATGCATGACTAATTAACTTACCTGTTATCCCATTGGGAGGTCAGCTTAAGGCAATTCAGTGGCAGCCAATCAGGCAGGTCTTTGTTTTACACAAGCTTGCGGCCTATGGGGAAAAGGTTAGAACATTTCCACGCTTTGCAGCAGTGTTTATGGATTGTTTTACTCATTTCTTAGCCTACTGAGAACACTCTATGGGTTGTTAGCTAGCCTATGTCACACTACCAGCCTTAATTAGAGCAGCATACGAAAACAGGCATTAGCATACAAATATTTGTAGATGATGTGGTTGAGTGTGCATAATGATGATTCCAAGGGGCTTCGGCATGAGACAGAAAGAGGGAGACAGAAAGACAGCGGGTGGAGAGAGCGAGAGAGAGAGAAGAAAAAAAATGAAGAAGTGACAGAAATGACAAATAGGGGGAAAAGAGTGAGAAAGCATCCAGTAAGGTGTATGATCAGCCTAATAATGGAGCAATCTGCATTCAGTTTCTGATTGTGCTACATCTGTAAACATTTCGTTTCAGTAATATCAACGCTTGTTTACAGGAAGTAATCAAAGCATTGTTGATGAATGGGGATTTTAAAGCAAAAATCCAGCCGTGGTTAAAGTGTTAAATATGATCAATTTGTAATGTGTAAAATGTAATAAAGTATTGTGATTAACTTTTTGGTATGGCCACACTAACTCAACCATGCCATCTAACCTTAGTGCCAGACGAGAATGTCAGTACTGAGCCCCATTCAGACATGCAACCTCTTAGTGTAAATGGCAATTTAATATGTTGGTCCCATGTCCGAATAAGAGTCAGAGTCACTTTTACATAAAAGTCACAAAGACAATAGGTCAGACCATATAACATTTACGTTACTTTAAACGTGGCAGAAGTCTGAATTGAATGCCGTTAGATTAACATAAAAGGCAGCAGCATCACAGGGTTAAAGAGAAACTGAATGCACGTCAAGTTTGCCTCAGTAAGATCTCTGAAATAAATGTAAAATACAATAGTCACTTTAAAAAACTATGAAACACTGTGAATGAGCTGATTATAGTTTGTTTGAGAGATTCCTCTCATGTTTGATCAGTCTAAAAATCATTTTACCCCTCGTAGTGCGTGACAAATGAAGTTGCAAAAACTATACAACCACATACATAATCAGACCAGCTGCTTCTCTCCATGTATTTTCAACTGCCACCCATATAACTGCGTCAACTAACTGATAAAATGGATTTCCAGCAAAAGATTTTAGATCAAGCATGTGAATGGATGGGAATTAAACAAGAAACCCAACTTAACGCAGCGACTTTATTTTGACGATGGTTATTGATTAAGGCCTTTCTGCAGCAAAATGCACTTTTTAAAAATCCATCACCGATGGAGCTCGCGAGAGAACAGAAAACACTCTTCTTGCTTCAAATCATTAAACTTTTTGACTCACCGCTGTTTTCCAGCAGTGACACCACATTCATCTCGTGCACTTGGCTCTTTCCGTAAATGTGCTGTCATGTCTGAATAAAGCCGTAAGGAACATTAGTGTAAAAGTCACCAATGTCTGAATGACAAAAAGCTATTATTTTAACAGATAAATGAAGTCAGCAATGTTTTGCCTTCCATGTCTGAAAAGGGCTTTAGATAAATATGTTCATGATGAATATGTTTACGTGCAACTATGAGAAGGACTGTGATTGTGGTAGATGGTACTGTGGCTAACGTACTGTATGGATAGGGTTTAACAACTAAAACACTGTTTTTTAAAGTTTAATAAAAAGAAGATTGTTAATTACAGATTTATGAGGGGATACAAACTCTGGTCTTGTGTATCAAAGTCAGATCCACCACCCCGAACTCTTGCATTGGACGTAAATCATGAGGTACAGATTTGTTCAATATGGACATAATTCTGGGCTACTAACATCGACTTGGTGTAATTATTTCTTATGTTTTCAGCCTCCTACTATCTCCAGAAAATTTGGCTCTCTGCACTGTATACATACAGTATTTCCAGTCAAGGAAAGTGATAGGGGAGGATGTTCTGATGTGCTGTGCCCAGTTGATCAAAGTACAAAAAAGCACATCACAGAGAGCACCGTATTTCATGTGCTACAAACAACAGATAAAGACCCAAGCTTTGACTGCATTGCATTTTACTGCAGCTACTATCAGGGAAGAAAATTGTATCTCTGCCTTTTTCCCCGTGTGATTTTTGAATGGTGACTCTAGAAAGAAGCTCTTTCTCTTTGATTCTGAAAGACTGACACCAAAAACCTGACATTTATGGCTGATGTTTTCAATAGATGAAACATTTTCTGAAATCAAGGTCTATTTTTAGACGTGTTTAAAAAATCTGGTTGTGACATCATGTTGTCTTCATTTGGCTGGATACCTGTGAGGGAAAGAAATACTCTAAATATTAGAATGGATCCAGTTTACCCAAGAGCTGTTTTGATTTGTTTATTTTGTACAGTATAACAGCTAATAGACTTGCTCTTTCTTTGGGTGTCTGCTCTTCTTTGGATTGCCACTTTCTTGTCAAACTACAGTAGGTTTTTTTTCACCTTTTCAAAAATGTGTATTTTAGCTCCGATAACTGGCGGGGGGAGGCACCAAGCTCAAATTCAAGATTCAAAGTGCTATTTTAGAAACCTAGTGGATGTGTCATGCCTTTTTTGCAACAGTCTTTTTCAGAGTCTTGTAAACTTCTTAGATCTCGTCACTAATTACTCAACAATATGTTCATTTACGTTAAAGCTTGTTTATCCTGTGCATTTTTAGTTTTTCCTAGCAGGTGAAGAGGAACACCTCTTTTATCTTAGGTGCTATACTTGCATTCCTGTAAGTAAACCTGTAACAATTTTAAACTTACATTAATTGATTTTTTTTGGGACTGTTGGGGGCAGCGCAACAAGCTGCAGTATTAAAATGTTATCACCTTATAAAGTTGTTATGGAGAACATGTAAATGGTTGCACAGCACATCCAGCAGACACAGAGCAACATTGGCACTTATTAGGACTCATGTTTCTGTCCACCAATATTACTGTTTTAATGTTGTGAATGTATATGTTTGTTTGTTTTTTGTTATTTCAAATAAATACAAATTCTGTACTAAACCACAGACCACACACAGGTCATGGCTGTATCTTTCATTTCAGTACATTGGTTATTACCGTACCCTGATACACATGATAGGAATGTAAAGATGCACAGCTCCTGGTCACACTGCACAATGCAACATATTTTCACAAGGACACATAAATCTGAGATCATTTAAAGATGGTTTCTACAGGACTATGGGCATCCTTACGTGCTTTTATTGGCCTTTACACACAGTACAATCTGTATCTATCCTGCTATCACCTATCACCTCGTAATGTTTTATTCCTCCATTTTCCCATCCATGCTCCATTTTCAACAACTCCCAGATCGAGGCCCTTTTGTCCACTTGGCAATGAAGTATAATTGCATAATGAAAAATGCCCCCGGCTAAAGATTACTATTGCTATTTGCTTGCATTACACATCATTTTATCATCCGTAGCTTTCTTTGTAAGTCCCAATTGAGCGGCTTCCCTTGAGGGTTTTCAGGGACTGGAGTATCTCGCACAGAAACGAGGTGCACAGAATAGGTTGAGTTAGATGTTAGCCAAGGTAAAAGGAGTTCAGTGGTGCAGTAATGCAGCAAAGTTGCATGATAATGAGCTTAGTTCCTCTTTTTCTCCCCTGAGAATTAAGGAAAAGTATCATTTGCATGAGGACAAAAGAAATCGTTCCAGGGTCATTGTGCCCTCAGAGGCCATACAGTCGGACCAAAATAACTGTACTGCAACAATAACATGTTCTTTCAACATCATTAATGTCTTTTTACTGTTTTTTAGAGGATTAACATACATTTGAGCTGCGCATAGCCAAATGCTTGTTTTTAGAGCAGACTCATGAAAATACCAAAGCTCGCTGTTGCGACGATTACCCTGGAAAAAGTGTCCACCCACAATTTGCCGTGATCAATACCTCTGGGAATCCTGAAAGCTAGACGGCTCCCTGCCCCTGTTCTATATCAACGTATGAATGCATTTATTTTAATGCTTCCCCATATTATTGATTAACTAATCCACTCTGCAGCTTGGCTTTCCTTTTCCCTGGCTCACTGAGTACCATAACTTAATAGATCCCTTTGGGAATAGCATGCACTGAACTGTGAGACAAAATGTCAGGCTGCGATTGGCCCTGTGAAGGCCTGCGTAAATGAGAGGAGCATCGGTGCTTGGGTGTATATCCCCGCGTGTTCGAGAAAGTGGGAGGTGGAAGGAGAGGAGAGACGGGAAGGAAGAGAAAGGACAATTGGGGAGGGAAAGTAAGGGAAAGAGGAAGAGATTCTAGAGGTTGATGACACACAACCTTACTGTGCAAGGAAGAGCTGAGCCTGGAGCATTAAGCTGTGTGTATGTTTCAGACATGGCTCCATAGTTCCTCGATTTGAATTTTGACCTCCCTCTGTCTCTTTCTGTTTTACTCTTACTCTCTTCTGCCACCATGTAAAAGGCTTCTGTCTGGCTCACATTTTACATTGCGAAAACAGGGGTGCCTTTAGAAAAACTGCAAATGTGGTGCTCCCACTCGGAGTCCTTTGTTTACACGAGCTGAAGGTAATTGAGTTGCAAGTGTGACTTCTCTTTTTCTGCAGGTTTTCTGCAACAACCACAGCACCTTCTGGTAAAATAATTTGTAAGTTTTCATGAAAGTGCTGCCTCCAGTAGAAGTTTACAAATATTGTTTCTGACATTACCAGAAACCTGCACACGGTCCTTCATTTGAATAAACTAGCTACATTCCACAACCGCAAAAATGAAAAAAATGTATATGATTTATACATGTTTACGTAATTTATGGGCTGAAATGTTGAACTGGACCTCTTCAGCCCTAAACCATTCCAAACTCTAACTGCAATTTTTTGTAGTTCCTGAAAGGTTGACATTTTGGAAGAACATGGGTTTCATTGGAAACTGACTTGATTACGATGACTATGATTTGTCCGCAAACAGTTATGCTTAGCTCTACGTTCATCTTCTTGATGCATGGTGGTTATTACGTTTCATGACAAGAAACACATTAAGGTGAGCAAACCTGACCCTAGAAACTCCTTTGAATACAAAGTACAATCATTGCAATACTGGGAATTCAGTGACTTCTGGAGCCTTGTGGACAGATTTGTGGAGCCATGATCCCCTTTCAGGTTATAATAAATCTCACATAAATGCCTCACTCATAATAGTAAAACTGTCTCCTGGCAGACATATGCGCTGTACATCAAAGGACATGTTATCAAAGTAGTGCATACAATTGACGCACACTTGAGATGAAGAGAATAAAAAAGAACGAGTGAGCAGTACTTGATGATTATTTGAAGTGTAATCTTGGACGAAGAGGACAGATAAAGTGGCTCAGATTTTTAATTTTCACGCATTACAGCCATCATGGGCTGTAAATGGCCTCACCTTCCTTTTTTTCTCATCAGATAATTGAGATGTTTTTGGCATTTGTTTGATCATAAATTACACCTGCCATATATTCTTTGACAGTGATGTTTTTTAATTGCATAAAATGTTGACACATCAGTTACAGGATGAGCAATTACTCTCTTAAATTTGTGAAAAGTCCTAACACTAGAAATACAAATATTTCTTTATGTAGTTCTTTGAAGATGCAATGAAATGACCACTTGAACATTCTGGAAAATGCGTTTGTTCTTGTAAAACAGTAATGACCTCATGCTGTAATAGTGGGTGTAACTAAAAAGTCCAAGCAATAAAGTCATCACAAATGTTTGAACAATCCCACCTTTTTGTCCATCCTGTTCAATTCTCCATAGTCCCATCCAAAACAGATAGCCCAATAGTTTACACTTCAGATTGATCCCTCTCTGTCCTGTTTGAGGCCCCAACAACCTGTTTCAACAGGAATTACATCACATAAAGGAAGTAATGGTTGTGTGGGACCTTTGACCACAAGCAGGGAAATATATTTTTGTCTTCTCTCGGTCAGGGTGACGGTTGCAACAGGGCAAACAGAGCAGCCCATATGTCATTTTCCTTTCCTTTCCTTTTTTGCAGCCTTCTCCAGCTGTTGTAGTTCTTACCTCAGGGTCACCTCCCACATGGTCACATCTGGAACACCTTCAAACTGGAAATAAGGAATCCTTACTGACTGCCAGAACTTTCTCCACTACCTCTTCTCAATGTTAAGGAGAAATGCCTAGATACTGAGGTCCTCCCAAAGCCCATTAGCGTCTTACTCTAACATATAAGGTAAGACCAGCTCCCCTACTGAGGAACCTCATCTTGACCGTTTGGATCTGTGATCTAAATCTTTCGGTCACTACTCAAGCTTCTAACAAAAGGTAAAAAATCTGACTGCTAAATCTAAAGAGCTTTGCTTTATAGCTCAGCTATCTCTTTCCCACCACAGTCTGATACAAAGCCTGCAGTGATGCAGGGGAAGCCCCTAAGCGGCTGCCAAGCTTACGATCCCTTTTACCATTGCTTGTGAATAAAACCCCAAGATACCCGAATTCATCCACTCAGAGATGCTCACTTTTCATCTGGATTGGGAAACCTACCCCCGATTTACATCCTGACTGCATTATTCACATCTGCAAACTGCTCTAGTGCACAAGAGGTCAAGGTCCATTGAAGTCAAAACGACCTCTTCTGTTTGCCAATCCAAGGGCGCTGTTCTTGGACTCCATGCAACATTGAAGAGACATGTCAACCATGACAGCTCAACAGCATCCAAAGCCTGCAGTAGTTCAGGAAGAATCTCCTCCCACTCTGCTGCTTTGGCCTTAAGGAGCTTACTGACTACCCCTGTGACCTGAGCCATTGGACTGCAAACTCTCCAAATCTTCCAGCTCTACTTCCTGTTTAGCAGGTATGTCTGTTGGGTTTAGGAGGTGCTCAAAGTACTCCTTCAACCTTTTAATTATTTTCACCATTATTGACACAAATTTCAAGCTCTTACTGAAATGCCTGGGTGTGATGTGTACCCTCCCTAAGCCTCGAAATGGCTCTTCAGAACCTCTTTGAGGTCACCCAAGAGTCCTCTTCCCTAGTCTTTCCAAATCACGCCAAAGAATGAAATTCAACACAAATAATGGCTACTAAAAGTCCATTATTTCTAAAGCAGTAGACCATAGACCATTAGAATCCCAAATCACTACTATTAATAGGGATTTTTCACAGCAGACATTTTGAGTTGTCATAGTTGGAAAAGCATGTGAATTACTAATAACATTAATGAGGGCTACATTCTATCCCAGCAAGCTATGACAGCGTGACAGTGAGCCAGAATGCATAACACCAGGACCCTGAAACTGCAGCTAAATGGAATTCAATACTGTGACATATAAAAAAAGGCTCATTGTTTCGGGCTGCAACTAACAATTATTTCCATTATTTTTATGGATGAATATTTTGATTATTGACTCGATTATTGAATTAATTGTTTGGTCCATAAAATGACAGAAAATAGTGAAAAATGCTCATCACAATTTTCTAAAACCCAAGGTGACATCTTGAAATGGCTCTTTTGTCCACCGAAAAGTCTAACAGCCAAAGATATATAACAGTGACAAGCAGCAAATCCTCACATTTGAGAAGCTGCAACCAGAGAATGTCTGAAATTATTAATTGATTACCAAAACAATTGACAATTAACTTTCTGTCAATCCACTAATCAATTTATTGTTACAGCTCTACTATTGTTTGCTTAAGTATGAGTTCTATCTACCGCACAGGCTAACACCACAAATACATAAAATCCATTATATATCCATTATATATCACAACTGTTCAAAATCAGTGGAGTAATACACTCAAACTGTTGAGTGAACATTTTTGGTTGTGTTGATTTCTCAGTATTTTTTCCAAATATTCCTAATATTTTAATTTAATCAGTAGGAGCTGAGTACAGATATATTCAAACCCTCAAATGCAAGGATATGTTCACCTAATGTGTTCTATTTTTAAGCTAGCTAGACCTTAAACTTTTCATAATTTTCCTTAAAAAGATGGTCTGAAAGTGCCTTGCAGCTACAGTTAACTTGGCAACAAAATGGTTCTTATCTGTGACTCCACTCAGTAAGTGTGTCTTGGCTCTAGAGGTGAAAGACAGAGAGCCATGGATCTCTCAGACTGCTGTGCTAATTAAAGGTATCAGTCATGAGAGATGCACGTCAGTTTATACGGAGACGGGGGCCTCATTTGTCACTGCCCGGATTTATATCCAATAAGAATTCAATTGCTTGGCATAAATGCATGGTTTGATGTATGGTGTGTGTGTGTTAAGAGGAAAGAAGGGGGAGGAGAGGAGTCTCAGAGAGAGAGAGAGCTTAGAACAGCAAAGTGGTAAAACATGGCAGTATCTCCTCACCCATCTGTCTCTCTGTGGCTCTCATTCAAACACACACAAACAAACACATACACCAGGTACTTAAACCAACCTATAACACTGTGTGCACAAGAGCAGCACACTTACTGTACTCTGTCCATTGAAAAGACCACACAAACTCAGTATCAGGTTACGTAGGGAAGAGTTGCAGTAGACTGGACCATGGAAAATGGCTCCACCATTGTCAGGCAAACTGGTGAACATGAACTGCATTAATAAGTAAAGCAGAAGGATAAGTGGGTCTTTCCACCACCGATATGCAGACTTCTATGATTTGCAGGGAGAATACAGAGCACATACTGTATATATGCAGATTTTTTTATTTTTGAGTTGCACCAGAGTTGGTTATGATAGAAAACCAAACACATTATTTTTGTGACTGTAACAAAGTTGCAATTTCCTCAAGTGGAGCATCCGCTGTCGCTTCATATCAGGATGAATCAGGTTGCCCTCTTCTGTGCCATCGAGATGAAGTCCCTGATAGCTTAGGTAAACAGTTGTTATTTTCTGTGTCTGGGAGTATCACATGGGTATCTGCTTAATAGCCATCTGACGAGGTGATGACAGTTTAGACTGTGTGGGTTGTGTTGCCGAGTATTTGCTCCTCACCATGTCTCAACTTTTTGTGTCTTTTGGTGTCTCGAAATCTTTCTTTTGCTCTCTCCATCTGCCCGTCTCAACCTCATACTCTGCCTCCCCCTTTCTGTCTCTCTATTTCTCCTTCTCCTTTTTATATTCCTTTTTCCACTTGATGTTCATGTTATATTCTAGTACTTTATACTTTGATAGCAGTGGTTGTGCTGCTCATCCTCTACATCTTGAGACTGAATACAATTTATTCACAGCTGCAAACACATCAACATATTCATTTAATTTCCTAAGTGAGAAAAAATAGTAACACTTTATTTTCTGGGTTTAATGTGTGGGTCTAGTGTGATTAATCATCTTTGCATAATATTCGTATGTAGGATGCCTACTCTGGGATCCGTTGTTTATATTTGGGGTCAAAATACGTTTGAGAGTTAGATTTGAACTATGTCATTGGGAGCCTTTTGTCTGTGTTTAGTGTGCCAGGATTTTCAAAAAAAGGAGTCACAAAAAGTAGTATATGTTTTTATATATATATATATATATATATATATATATATATATATATATATATATATACACCACACAAATTCCAGCAATTTGACCAGCTGCTCATTTTATTCTTGTGGACTCGATGCAATCAGGAGAAAATTGTGAGAAAACCCTATCTACTGTTTTTCACCTGCAGTAGTTTCTCCAGATGATGGGTGTTGATTTCCCCATGGCTTTGGCAGTTTGGTTAAAGGATAGGTTCCATTTTTTTTCAAGTCTGTCTCAACACTGCATTCACATGCCCATACTATATGTACATTATTGGTTGCTGTAATCGCCCCTGCCCCATTCCCTACTGGGCATGAAGAGATCCCTTCTTTGTACAGGAGAAGCTAGTATGAGGCTTCAGCAGTCTGAGTTAGCAAAATCAAGTCCAAAGTTATAGTCTTTTTGTGTCTGTGTGATTGCGATTGTGTTTCTTTGCTGAGCTGAAGTGGAGGGATAGTAACACAAGGAAGGGCTCACCATACCTCGGTCTTCCATGGACCACAAGTGCTGACTTATGATGAACAATCACTGTTGTTACATCAGAAACAGGCCAGTAGACACTGCCCACATCAATGTCTCTGCTTACTGTTGAAGAGGTCATAGTTCAGAGATTTCTTAGATGCCCATCTGTGGTAAACAGTGCTGTATGAAAAGCTAGTGTGACACTCGTTGATGCTCACTAGAGGTCAGGCTCAATCATCAGAAGGTATGTGGGAGGTTGAGGTAGTGGCTTATAAGTGGCCCAAGGACAGAACTATCTCTTGCATGATTGGGTGTCATCATTATCACTGGAAGAGAAGTAAAATGAATCCCCTGACATTGTCAGACTAATTTGATTCAAACTCTCTACAGCAGAATGGTGATTTCTGCTTCTGTTCATAAACTGGCAGTTTGGCACCTCAAATTGGTTTCCCTCCTCCCTTTGCTGCCCTCACAACTTAGTCTCCTTATATACTCCATTTGTCTTTTGTTGCATGGGTGCCAAAGTTCTTCTGGCTAATGTGCACACAAGCTAACAACCGTCATCTCCCTTGTTTTGGATACCACCCTGGATAGAGATGGACTGTTTCTTAGGTTTCTGTCTTTCTTCCTTTTTGCCTTCGTGCTGTTTTGACAGTTTGAGACGTGAAGTACAACAAAGTGAGGAAAAAGATCTGGCTATTTCATGACTAGTCAGAATCACTTGATGGCCCGAGGGTAAACTTGCACACTTTCCTGTTGCAGCATGTGGATTTTGTCTGAAATCTGTGCCAAACTAGGCAGCACAAACCTCAGAATGGAGCCAGACACAGCAGGTGTACTACACCACAAAGACAAACACAGATAGCAATACTGCACCACCACCAGTGCAGGTTGAGAATATATTTGTCTGCACAAAGTACTGTACTGTATGTGTTTCTGTGGTGTATGCCGTGGTGTGGTTTTGGTGTGAGGTAAGTAGGAGGGAAACTTGTGTGTTCAGCTTGTGGCTATTTTTAACAGCAGCTCCCTGCCAGCATAAAGTTAGATAGAAGCCTGCACACTCCCTCTACCTTAGCTTTGCGCTTCTGGAGTATCTAGCAGGCACACAGATAAATGCACACATATAGATGCCGAAATTATTAGTAAATTAATCTATTTTAGATCAACAAAAATGAATCAATTATACTTGCCTAATATCACATGCAATGTACAGTACATTTCTTATGATAATTAGGTCAACGTGGAAAATCGAAAATGGATTACATTTATATTACAATTTTATCCAAAGCTCGCACATTAATGGCAGTGAGCTACTGTGCAAGGCCCTTGCCTCACCATCAGGAGCAGTTTGGGGTTCAGCATCTAGCTCAAGGACACTTCGACATGTGGGCAGGAGGAGCGGGGGATCGAACTAACAACCGTGCACTCAATGGACGACTGGCTATACCTGCTGAGCCATAGTCTGTTGGTTTTTGCTGGTAATGAGAGTTTTCAGACAAACTCTGTCCACGTTGTTGAAATGATTGATGCGTGTTGTATTGTACACATGGAGTGCCGATGATACTCAGTACTATAGTATCAGTACTATCGATTCAGCCCGACCGATACAGGATCTTTGAGGCCGATACTGATATTTTAGAGTTTAAAAATCTGATGATGATATATTGGCTAATATTGCAACACACAACAAAGGTCCCACGTTGTGGTTCGTGGTTGGCGCCTTAACCCCTCGGCTACCAGGGCCTGATCTTGTAATGTGCTTTGCCCAGATACACAGTATTTGTGTCCCATGCAATACACACAGCTCAAAGGTGGGAGGTGCACATCTCATGCATCCAAGTATTGTTCCTTGGGTGCAAAATACAACAAAAGGTCCTGCACAATGTCTTTAACCCACAACTACGACATTTCATCAAATAGATATTTGGTATTTAACCTCTAAACTTGTGACTTTGTTCTAGCATAAAGGCCAGTACCAGCCTTCCCCCTTGGTGTCGCATAAGAGAAAACATAGACACGAGGCATTTATTACGTGGTACCAAATATTCAGGCTTTGGTAGAGGTGACAAGATGTGATGCGTGTGAAGGAACCCTGCTGAAAGAAATGCGGTGGCCTCCAGTGATGACCGTTTTCATGCCTAATTTATTGAACACTATATGGAAGCACTACTGTAAATATGTTTGATTGAGACCATTTCATATGACTTCTGTTCTCCCAACTGTGTTTTGCATTTACAGTTCTGAAGGTTTTGTGACGTGAAGAAATTTGAGACATGAAATACTGTAAAACTAACACAGTTTATCAAGGTATCTGTCAGTGGGTTTGGTTCAGTATTGATGCTTGTGTGATAAATGTTGTATGGTGGTAATCAAATCCTGGCTTGTTTGGCCTTTCTGATCCCTGGGTCAGCATTCAAGCTGTCTAGCTGTCTTTGGATGTGAAATTGGATTAGGTCTATTGTTGCAATGTGACCTCTTTCACTGGCTCCTTTTGACCTTAAGCTCCCAACAGTTAGAATTGTACATCAAGCACCCCCATAAATCTGTTGTGTTGGTATTGTTTGATTCATACAGTGGTGTCAGGAAAATTATCATGTATGGGATGTAATAATTTATTGTTTGTGCAAACACTTCATTCATGTCAGGGTCAAAGGTTGCCTTCATTATTCCTTGAGGGTAATGTGTGAGTGTATTTTAGGGACAGCAGTGTGTGTACCTTCCATGCTCCTCTGTGCATCTACATAGCTAAAGTCCTCTGAGTCAAACACACTCCAGAAAAACAAACAAAATATCTCAGCTTCCAACTGAGGTAAGCAATTACTTCAAAGTAATTCTAAATAATTGTCCTATTTGCTTAGCAGTGCACAAAGTGCATCTCTAAATGATCTCATTTGCTATTTTGCTTTTTTCCATGACGTAATCACAAACACTTGCATATTGAGTTACATTAAGATTTTTTTTTTTTGTCTGTGCCTCCACTCTTCAGACACTTCATATTTCCTCTTCTGTGGTTTGGAGAGGTCTTATCAAAACACGGCCTAACAACCTCAGCCTGGTAAGCTTGTGAATTATTCACAAGTCTACAGGCATGTATTTTGCTCTCCCATAGCGTGTCAACGCAGTCTCACACACACGCACACAGATCTCATCTTCCACTCGTTTCTGAATTTCAGAAGCTTTTTCAGAATTTTTTTCAGTGGAAATATGTTTCCTTAAGTATAATTAACTCTGATTTGACTGATTTGTGGGGGGTTTTAGGCATCTTTGTTGTGACTTCAGCCCTTTCCCAAATGCATGCCCATTACATAACTGAATTTTACACCACCTCAGGATGGGTACTTTAAAAGATTCATCTGTGTGTGCCTGCAGCCTCATCCTTAGTTCTCCTCATTAGTTTGAGTGTCTCCTAACTAAATCAGGTAACGGAGGATTGAAAAGGGCAGAGTGTTCATCAAGATCCAGGATGAAATAATGACAAGGGGTTTCTGAGAAATTCAACACAACATGTTTTGATTCCATCCCCTTTTTTCCCAGGAAACATGTCCTTCCTTTGTTCACTATTTATCTTGAGATGTTATAGGTTTTCAATTGTCACATGATTCTGTGCACTTCTCATATGGGGCCATATACTGTATGTGCATCAGGTCAGGTCTCTCTTGATGGATCATTCTTATATAGTAATACCTACTAATGTATGCTAATAATTAATTTATTTTCTTGATTTCTTAATTTTTGTATTGTATATCAGCAATGTTTGTCAGCAAAGTAAAAGCAAGGCTACAGTATATTTCGAGTTATGGTCACTTTTGGAGCACACCAAATACCAATTTTCCTTCTGTACCTCAAACTCATGAATTATGGATGTAAATAAATGTGTGTGCAGCCCACTGAGCCCTGTTACAGGTTGAATCCTGTGTGAAATAGAATCATTGTTACACAAAGTTGGTTATGGTATGGCCTTTTTCAGTGCTTGGAAGCAATACAGAATATGCAGCAGTGTTGCGGTCTGCGCCTGGCCTGTTTATCAATATTTACCAGAGTGTGACAGAGTGTAAGGAGAGGCTAGACTTGTTGTGTTGTGCCCCATTCATATGGTTAAGTGGTCTGGATGTGACCTGGCTTTGGAACCCTCCTCCCGCTAGGGTTGAACACGGGTCGGTCACTACTTGACTTTGGCAAATAGGCATATGTCAGGGATGGGAACTGAATTTAATACTATTGATGTTTAATGACAGTTTACTGCCTCCCCTACTCGGGGGGGAGTGTGTTTGAAGTAAACTGAAACTCAGTTTGGCACTTAAATGTGATGTACTTCAGTTGTTTTAGCAGTAATGAATGTGGGACTACAGTTGCAGTTTCTGTTAGCAGTGATGGTGAGGGAATTAACCTGTGACAACTGTCTTACATGGATTATCACAACGTGGATATCATCTGTATTCAGTAGCCCCACATCATATGTCTCCTGTGTTAAAGGGCTTTAAATGTCTTGTCCTGTTACCACCCTTTAAACCTGCATGGCTTGTTCCTTTTTCCAGCGTAACTGTATGTTACGAGTTTTTTTTACAGTGTAGTATGTTTCATATCCAGCCAATTGAACAATAATTGATTTCCATTGTATCTAACTCTGTTCTATTTGTGTATTATTATACTGAAGATACCAATCATTTCAGAGCACTTCTCATATAGTCCCTCTTGCCCAGTGCAACTGGTACAATGAGGGAGTTGGGCACAGTGTGGCTGTTACAACATAACTATAAATTGTTTCACCCAGGGAAATAGCCCGGCGGGCGCATAACACTCATTAATGCACAAAAAACAACATAGTTATTCCACATCCTACATAAAAATATCAGAAGAAATGCATAATGGAAATAGTTTTACCACTGAATCAAATGCTTCCTTTCAGTATACAAAGGTTTCCTGTCCTGCTAATCCCACTGAGAATCAGCAGTCCAGTCCACAGCTCCATGCCTCTTGTAGTTCATTTTTTTTGTCGTAAACAAGTGGCTGGTGCAGAGAAATGCAAATCTGGCAAGAGCCAAGGATTTTTTTTCCCGCAGGGGTCGGTTGACCAAACCAGAACTAAAACACAATCACTGACTCCAGCATTAACACACTTTTTTATATACTGTAGAATATTCAGATTAAGCATATTCTCTCAGTTGCTTTACGAAAGCGTACATCCTTTATTTGTGTGTGTGTATGTGTGTGTATCTCCCCCTCCTGCAGGAGAAAAAAGAACTCTGAATACACTGATCTATAAGCGCCAGGAAACCCATTTGAGGTCTGAAAAGCCTTCCCAGCATGAACATATCTAAGTGAGAAAATTACTTGAAATGAAATTGCAATCCTGTCGTGATATTGTAAATGTACGGAGAGCCACTTTATTGTGCACTACCAACAGTTACATGCGTGGTTTATAATCAGATTAATACATTTATTAAGAAAATAGAACCACTCTTAACACTTCAATGCAATATAAAGGTGTTTTTCTTGTGTTATTTCACATGAAAGGATATTGCAGTTATTCATATAGGAGACAAGTGCAACCTTTCCAACTTGTTCTGCGTCATCCTGAACAGCATCGCCTGCTGTCTGTTCATTTATAAGACTGCCCTGAGTTGACTGCAGGTTTAGTGATTTCTATGAGGCCTCGACATGGTGGTTTCACTGAAATAAAGACAGGATGTCATGCTGGAAGTCAAACAACAATTTCACTGATAGTGAGGACCTGGTGAAGCGTTATGAAACTCTACACATCCTGAAAGCGGATATGACCCACAAATAGTCTGGTTACCTTGCGAGATGGTTTCCACTACTGTGTGTGCCACTCACCCGTGAAAACGTCGTCTCTCCTCCACGTGTCAATACACCCGCTGTTGACAGGTGAAATGAGTTGTGGTAGCTGCACCTTGTCAAGTCTGCTGTGATAACTGGGACGTCTAACTTAAATTCAAACCGTTAGCAGAAGACGGCTCCTTTCCCTGGATGAATTACTTTTTTTCTATAGCCACTATGCATCCCGTCAAAAGGGCTATTATGTGCAGAAGCATCTTGGGTAAAACTGACAATTGTTTGTCCCAAGGGGATATGCAGAAGAGGAGCAGTCACAGTGTGAAAAAAAGATGAGAGTGGCAGAAAAGGGACAGCAGTTATTCATGTTTTTGTGCATGTGAGTGTTTTCATCAACGCTCATGTTGAAAAAGGATAGAAATGAGAGAAAATGAGCCGAAAAGGACAGGAAGAGTGAGGTATATCCCATTTTAAAATCAGCTTAATGCAGTGTCATTTCAAAACAAATATATTTTTTCACCAGCTGAAATATAATTATGTATTCTTATGATTTAAATTGATTGTTTGTGCATGTGTATATGCTTTGTCTGAGAAAGAAGACGGTTCCAAGTCTATTGAAGTAGGGATGAAGGTTACTTTATACTCAGTGATCATTGTGCTCCCTAGATAGATAACTTTCATTACAAGTCCCACTCTTGAATCAAGTTTCAGAGAGAACAACTTCAACAACGATAGTGTTGATTTTCTCATCAAGGTGAAATGCTCTGTGCCACTATGTGAATCAACACCAACTTCGCAAAGAACAAACAGAGCAGTGCAGCTGGGTGAAGCTGTAGGTTGGGAGTACTAATCCTGCCAAAACAAGCTGTCATCCAATAATCAAACAGAGGCTGGATCGATGGTGGCGGAGATCAACATGTCAACAGCGAGCTGATCCGATACCGACCGCTAGTTCAACATCGAAATTGACCGACGCTGCCCTCAGGTTGTCAAGATCGGGTGGTGGAAGTGGGAGTGGGCGCGAGAAAAGCAAGCAGCTGTTTGAGGACTAATGTAACCTAAAACAATGCCGCATAAGCACAATCAGAAAGTGTATACGCAGCTATGAAAGAACACCAATTTGTCCTCACTTTTGCTCTGCAGGGAGATGCTATTTGCCTTGTTTCCACAAACTAGAGGCCGTAAGCATTTATTCTGACCATTCTCCTATAGCTGTTCCAGACGACATAAAAAAGTCACTGGTATAATTCATGGCTCTCGTTAGGAGAAAATGTTTATGAGTGAGCCGCAACTTCTAAACAGACCATCTCTTTCCTCTTGTGATCTCTGTTTCATATCGATGGAGCTGCCATGCAGCAGCTGCAGGTGCAACACACACACACAAAGTAGTTCGTAGACATTCCACATTCTCATAAACAGATATCACCACCCGGCAGTGTTTTCAGAAGCTATTTTTGTCCCATCGGGCTGAAGTGGTAGCCAGACAGTCCAGGACCAAATAATCACTTTCAGCGCGTGGCACGGAAACCGGCCCCTTCCGATGTCACTGATCCAAAGATGTGTGGGAGCGCTCGGGGTCATTATATCCCACTGGAAAGTTAATCTCGCACCAATTAGTTCCAGCCCAGGAGGTACCAACGGGCACTGTGCTATGAAATGGTGGTATCCTTTGGGAACCCTCCTCCCACCACTCTCTCCCACCTTTTTTCTTTCCACAGATCGACTTCTACACAATGAAGTGCGGCCTTGCTTTCACACACACACACACACACACACACACACACACACACACACTCTCCCTCTAAGGTTTTCTGTATTGATCCAGCCATCATTCTATTTTAGCTCTGCAATTACGTCTGGTGATATTACCGGGGGGCGTTACATGACTCTTCTAATTGGTGTGTCAATATGATGTCAGAGTTTTTGCTGCTCTATGATTTGAGGCACCAGTTAAGTGCGTCTGATGTGGCTTTTTAATTGTTCAAAAGCTAATTTCTTCTCGGTCTTGGAGGTGAGGGATTGCGCTCATCCTTTTTAAATAACCAGCATACGTAGCTTGTTAATATCAATGAATACATTCTTTGACGTCAACATTTAAGAGTGCGCCCCGTGCTTGAGTGCGTTTTATTTCATTTCCTGTCTTGTGGGGACTGGCACAAGTTGCATCGAACTGCTTGTTTCACTGTGATGCACAGAATTTGTTCAAATCAACTTTTATTTAAAGTGGCAGGCCTCAAGTTAAAAGCTAAGTTTCAGTTCTATAAACATCCGAAACATAATTCATTTGTGGATCTGACAATCTGGAAATTTGTTAAAGGTTTAACATGCTTGAGTACAAGTGAGCATGAATACAAAAAAACCTTCTATATAGCTGTCTCAATTACATTTAAGATGGGAAGTTTGCTTTAAATTGAAAGCTGTCTGGCACAGCTATCAAGGCTCCTTGTCAAGTTGATTTGGTGATTTTCTTTACTTGCTTCCCATTTTCTCTCCGCTCTCCCACCCTGCTTTCACTTTTCTGCTCTCTTTATTTTGCTCTCCTGTTTATCCCACTTCCTTTCATTTCATCATTGCTTGATTTCTCATTCCCAGCCCCTGCTCCCTCCTTCTCCCTCTCTGCTTTTCTCTCAACAGCTATTTTCACACGTCTGTGTGACATGACCGGGGGGCCTGTAAACGGAGTGTGTGACAGATGCAGATGAATGTGTGACAGAGAGTAGTTCAGGACTGCTCTCTTTCACATCGCCCTCCAACATGCAGGTTTGTCATGCACTTAGCATTGATATCATTGTTCCAAGTGTGTTTTGAAATGCCGGCATGCACCTGTGAGTCCTGTTTAGGGTCTATTTGTGGATGAAATTCTTATTATTATTCTAGTACTGAAGAGTTCCATATAAACGCTGCTAATAAAGTTTTCTGCAGATGTCATTGTGTTAAATGATTTAGACAGTTCCTGTGAAAGAGAGAGTTGTAATAGGGACGGCATACTGTGGCCCACAGATATTAGATCAGATTACATTTGGCGCAGATATACATGGTCCCCAGAGAGTGAATCCTAATGCTTTGTTGATCCCAACAGGTTGAACCAACAGGTCAAAGTTTTACCTTATCCAGTGAAATATGTCAACATTTAATAGATGAATTGACACATTTTATACGGACAGTCATGGTTCCCTTATGATGTATTCTAACAACTTTGTTTTTCACTGACTCTTGGGCCATCATCAGGTTGACATTTGTGATCTTGTTCCCTCAAGATGAATTGTTATAACTTTGGTGATCCTGACTTTTGATCATCAGGTTTTATTTGGAATATTTCCAATATTTTGGTTAATGATGAAATACCTGCAAAACTAATTACATTCCCATCAGCCTCAGCTGCACTTTGTGTTTAGTGCTGATTAGCAAATGTTAGCATGCTAACACGATGGCTACCATGGTTAAACAGTATACCTGCTAAACATAAGCATGTAAGCATTGTCATTGTGAGCGATGCTACAACTGATGTTAGCGTTTAGCTCAAAGCGACTCTGTGCCTAAGTACAGCGTCACAGAGCCGCTAGTGTGGCAGTATAGTCTTGTTTTTAAACCCATCCAGTGTCAGCTGTCTATACATCGATCCTTATCAAATTTTTTTTTAAATGCAGATATCCTCTACTATGATACCATGCTGTTTCACTGAAGTCACTATTAACAAATATGTTTTGTGCAAGTAAAAATGTATGATTACAATATAAATACACAGTTAATAATTGTACTGTGCCGATTACAGATGATTACATGCCCATTAACGTATAATTAAAATAGGCAGTTACTTTTTAAAATATAACACAATTACATAGCAATCACTCGCTAATTACCATTCTTTTTATTATGTTAGAAGTGATACCTCACGAGAGCTTTGTAAATACCAAGTGACCACTGGACTGTGAAATAAAGTGCCACTGACTGTGTGCTCATTTCATGGATTTTATGAGACTGTGTTGTCCTTTTTCAACATAATATTCTCCGCGGAGACAAAATAGCCTCAGCAAATTTTAACAGTAAGTGCTTGCAGAAGTAGGGCTACACCTATCAGCCTAGAAACAAATGTTTGATGTATGGACCTAAAAATACAGACTGCATTTATTTCCCAACCCACTTCTTAACAAGTTTTTTTTTTTCCTTCTCCATTTTTCTCCATTTCTATCCGCTCCTTCAGCCTAATTTTTGGGCTCATGGCTGCTGGCTGCTGGCTGCTTTAGCTGTGAGGACATTGGACTTCGGTTTGGGCCCCTCTAGACCCAGAGATGTGCTTATGTAGAGAATTGCTCATGCTCCACTGGAGAATTTGGCTGTCTTTGCCAGCCAAGCCTCCTCATGGCAGATTTGTCTGCACACTTATTGTGTCTAATACCTTTTGCTGGCTAAGGAGCTGCCTAGCCTGTATTGAGACCCCCTAAAGAGACAGGCTTAGCAGGTTTCCCTCAAGACTTAGATGATGGTATTGTCATGTAAGGGGGCTACTTCTGCTGTCACTGAGAGTGAGAGCATGAGAGGCACTTTTAGCGATTACCCTCTTTTTTATCTTGTTATATCATTGCCGGATGGAAGTCAGGCAACATGTCTGACACAAACAAGATACTTGCTGTTAGATTTGACTGTCAGAAGCTGTCTTGTGTTACAATCACAGAGGCAGTCATACATTCATAAATATGCCATTAGTAGCTGTTCCAATTTTTAGCAACCACAGGGACAATTAAGAGGGTTGCCACAGTATACTGCAGTGTATGACAAAACAAGTGTGTAGAGGTATACTGTTATTACTCTTAAAAATGTTTAGCTACTTGTCATACAGGACAACTCTCATGCTGGCAGAGAGGTACAAGTAAATAGGGATGAGTCAGAAATGTAAAAATAACACAGTTTCTCACTAATAACTTCCCTCCCCCTGCTGACTCTCACACATTCTCACTCACAGTTTGTTCTTTTGTGTACCCATAACACTTCAACATCACATATGGAGTTTTTTTTAATAAGTTAACTCTGAAAGAATCAGTGGTGGGAGAAGTACTTTTTTAGTTACAAGTAAAAGTCCTGTAAATATTAGCATCAAAATGTACTTAAAGAACCAAAAGTACTCCTTACGCAGGATGGCCCATTTCAAAATAGTAATTATTGTATAATTGGATTATGATTATTGATGCATTAATGTATACTTTAATGTTGCAGCTGGTACAGGTGGGTCTAATTCTAACTATTTTACATACTGCTGGGTAACCTATAATAATCACAATTTGATTAATAGTGTAATCAAACTAAAGGTTTTAGAAAATATAGTTGATAAATTAGATAGTATATAATACACAGCCCACAGCAAATTAATCCACTGTAATCAGTTCCCATAATTTCTAAGACAAGCAAGTGAAGGCTATGTATCTCTTGATGTGAACTCTATTTCAACCTCATCCTTAGGAGAGTTCTCCTGTAATTGAAATAGGGATAGTGTCCCCAAGGCCAGCACCATCACCTCATCCTCTATATACAAATGGATTGTTAAATGGACATCCAGCAAATGTTTGAGTTGATTTTTGTCACCCACAATCTGTCAGGGCGAACATTCGTCCGCGGACGTATTGATTTAGCAATATGGGTGAGATTGGCTGGGAGTTAGGAAGCAGTATATCAAACCACAAATCAAGAGTTCAGAACAGGTAGTGCAGGCCTGAATCGTGACTGAAAATGCAAGATTCTGTTACAAGTAAGACATTGTGGTTGGGACGAACAAATATTAGAGGGTGGTAGGCAAAAAGCCTGAAGCAGTCCATGAGGACTACTGACTTTTCAAAGCAACATGAGACACTAGCAGAGCTTCAGTGAGGCCAGCTCATCTGTACCCAAACTGCAGGTGCATTGGTCAAAAAAAAAGCTAAATTAATTAAAATGTCAAGGCAAACAGTCTGCGAAATTATAGTAAGTTGACATTTCGAGTAATGCCATGTGAGTGAGAGCATGAGTGCAATTGTGGTGTCAAGGCAAATGAGCAGGCTTGGTTTGCACAGGCTTCTTAAGCTCAGAAAATCAATTCATGACAAGTTTGATTCACTCTTTCAAAAAGATTAAAACCGCCTTTGCTCTGAGTTCTCTTTAGGTTTTACAAGCGCGCCCGGGTAGTTTGGAAATCGTCCAGAGCATTGTCCAACCACAGATAATGACAGAGCGTAAGATCCATTCGGATCCTTGTTCACTCAAGGCCAATAAAGTAGAATTATACAAGTTGTCTTGTCTTTTGTCAGTTGAGCAGTACAAGAATAATATGCTTTTGTATTATGATTCTGTGGCTGCATCTACTTGTACTCATGGGCTCTAAATGAGAATACCATTTTCTGGTCCTAATTGGGTCGATTTGCCTTTGAACTTGTCGCTGTGCTGCAGGCAGAACCTTCTTTGGATATATTCAAATTAAAGCAGACACCTACAAAGAGCAGGTACACACCTACGCAGCGAGCAAAACTCATACACAAACACGCTCATGCACATAGAGTATACACATATTGATAGGTTTGCACACACACACACACACACACATGCGCGCACACACAGAGGGAACACTCATCTGAGGAGTTTGACTTTAGTAGATTGTCAGCCCTTTGCAGACAGAGACACGTCAACATCACAGGACTCCCCCCCCCCCCCACCACCACCCCCACCCCCATGACAGGCGTCTCCATGGCACCCCTCAGATCAGTGTGGCGCCACCGCGGCAGCTCCTTACATTTCAATCTCCCCTCTCTTCTGCCCCCACAGCTCGAGCACCGGGGTCTAGAAATATGTTTCAGAACAGAGCAGGGCTTTGCCCACACATACACACACACACACACCTCCACAGAGCTCACTGACAAACTTTGCAGAAAAGAGAGCATCACCATTCTGCATCCGTGCAGTGTGAAAATGGAACACAGAGGTACATGTCACATCAATGTGAGTATCGTACATTACCTCATACTGGGTCACTCCGGCACAGCGTATCCTGCTGACAGGCAAAACCTTAATGTCTTTATTTATTTCCTTGTGCAGCAAAGGGCAGTACGCACAGTTATTGCATGTATTTTGTAATCTGTTTTTTACTAGAATAAAAAATAAGATGGAATTAGTATCAACATACCATTCAAGGAGAGATTTTGTTCCTCAAAATACCGGATGCTTGTTGCATTTCACAGTCCAAAGGTATATAAGGTAGCTGTAGTTGGACCGAATCCCCTAAATGGCCCGCAGGTATGAATAAGTGTGAGTGATGCAGCTAATCCCAATGTCCGCCCTCACAGGCTCAGAGACTTTGATGCTTGTTTCCGATAACTCCACAAGGGCTCAGGGCTGTCCAACTGTGGAATCGGCAAGTGCGTGAAGTCTCTTTAGCGAGACTTTTCAATTCCTTTATGCACACTTTCAGTAAGTTGTGAGAATTCGTGGAGGGAGTTGGCAAAAAGAAATTGACATATAAATAGTGCACTAGCCAGCACTTGCGTGCGGTTGCTCGTCCTGGCATGGCATGTTGACAGTTTCCAAAAATGTTTTCATTTGATCCAACAAGTTTAGAGTACTTGCTGAACAGACAGCAAACAAGAAACTGCAGTCTCTTAAAGTAAGCATGAAGGAGCCCAACTTAGCAGGCCACAGAAAATCCTCTGCCATTTGATGTCACAAAGTCCTGTCTTATTCTTTCCAATTCCATTTCATGATCTTACACCATCTTAGACCATCTTGCACTCATCTTGCGCACATTGAGCACCTAAGTGGTGTTAGTAAAAGGCTGTGAGCGTTCACAGGTTCAGGCGAAAGGTCTTCACAGATCGACTTGGTTCCCAGTATCCTAGTTGGGTGAGGTCAAAATTATATTCAGATTATAGTCTAATCAAGCGGTTGTCATAGGAGAAGAAATTATAGTTCTGCATGGAAAATGACATGTATTGCTACTGCTTTTGGCTGCAGCTCGTCGTTAATGGGTGGAACATTAGTATTGCTGCCAGTGTTGGTGTTCTCTCTCGATTAAGGTCTGTTCGGGTTGGCCACACTTTGGATGCTTTCTGATCGGATCCAAATTTCTGCACCCGTGAAGACCTCTACTTGAGCATAACGTGGACACTGAGATTGAACCATTGCCTACCTGTGTTACAGACTACTAGGTTGACCTGCAACATATGCAACAAAAAGATATCTGCAAAATATGACAGGCACTGCCAAATTCAGATTTCATTAACTTTACTGCAATGTCACTCAAGGCTATCCAACAGCCTGTGGGTGAAAAACTAAAACCAGCATGGCGTTCTACAGGATCGTGACAAATAAAAGGATATCTACACCGACTGGCCACTTGATTAAGTACACCTGTACAATCTAATGTGATCCAATACAACAGCTCTGCCATGAATTCTACTTTTACGAAGCTTATAATTTTTCAGTTTTTGTTGACACTGTCAGAAAGGCAATAATTCTACTATATGTTTATTATTGAGGTCGTAGAGGGTGTTGTTGTACTGGAGTGCATTATGTTGAAAGGTGATTTTAATATTTTGTTAGTTTGGAGTATTGTGGCTAGCTGACTCAAAATTTGAAAGTAATTTTTTAGTATTCTATTAAAGCAAAAATGATATAAAATTGCATGTTCGCTTTGATTAAAAATTAAACACAGTCACTTGATCAGCTAAAGGCAGCTCAGAAGTACAATAAATGAATCCTTGGCACCATGACCTATTATGTTATTCCTCATTCATATGCTGCAGTGTAATGAAGCAAATTAATCCCTGTACATGAAGTATACTCATTTTCTATTAATTACTGGACTGAAAGAAAATCTGTAAAGTAATACTTGAACTGTAAGCATTAATATTAACATTAGCAAAATTACTTACACCATATACATGTTGGAAGTCAAATATAAGTATATATAACAATATGCATTTCTATGTAATTATGACGATCTCTGCCTATTTCAAATCATCCTGACCCTATTTTTGCTGAAGAAATAACAACTTAAATGCTGACAATATAACAAACAAATACAGAGCAAAGGTGGCTCAAACAATACATGATGGATTTTGCAGTGCAGTAAACATGGAGCACCACCCCCAGCTCTCTCGGGGGTTTGAAAACGTGTTATTGATTTTACTGTTGCTGCTCCATGCTGCCTGGTTGTGGCAGATTTCTGAGGGCACTGGTGAGTGAAGGCCATCGACATGGCCTCTTGTGTTGGTGGGAAATGAACCCAACGAGGAGGCTGGAGAGAGCACCAGCTTGAGATCCCCTGAGGATCTCAGTTCACATGTTGTGACCTTGAAGAGGCTGTTGTATTTTGTGCCTGTCTTGGATGTATGTGTGATCATTTAGTTTCAAAAAGGTTTGTAGAGATTTGAGGTGTTAGTACAGAACCATGTACTACAAATTAGATGACAGATTATTTTGAAAATAAAATACGCATTTACTGTACTTGCTGTCCATGTTTTTGTCCACTCAGCTCATTTTACAGTGAATGTGTTTGGGGTTTGCAAACGTAAGACCCAAACATCTGTACAGTCGTACGTGTGTGCGGGTAGATAAATAATGATGTCAAACCAGGAGCACAGTCTGTACACCTTGTTCTCTGAGTTCATTTCTGGCTGTGGCAAGTACTGATCTTACTTTCCATGCATTAGGTTTCTATAGATACCAAGTTTTATTGGTATATTCAAGAATTGTTCAGACGGTGACACAGGTGGATATGCTATCTTATTTTTGATCCATCTTATCTCCTTACTAACTTGATTTTGGCCTTTAGATACTTTGTCATTTTCTAGTGCTGTCTCCAAATCCTGCGCACAAATAATACTATTTATTTTCTTTATTCTAAGATGAGAAATATATGATTTTGGATTCTGACAACAATAACTGGTGTCACCCAAAATCTGAGGCATGCTGTCGATTATCTTTATTGTTTACATTCTGTGTTTAGGAGTGAGTGTGCGGGCTGCATCGTCATCCTCTTAGCTCGGTGAGTCCTGATTTCTTGTTTGTGTGTGTGTTTGTGTGTGTGTGTGTGTGTTTACACAGCTCATAATGCCACTGAACTGTCCCTCAGAGTAATTAAGAGCTTACCCCATGATCCACTCAGGCAACACAGGGGACTGGCTCCACTCAATACATCCAGGATTCCATCACCAGACTAGCAAACGAGGAGCCAAAACATTGTGTGTTGCGTAACAGATCAGTCAATTCCTTCATATTGTTCTCCCTTAATCACATTTACGATCGTGTGTTATGAATGGGGCTGGTGAGATGCAGCGGAAGGCAGTTGAATCAGTTGAATGTGTGGATCTGCTCAGCTGCTGAGGCATGATGATTTGCACTAGGTGAAAGGAAATTGAGGATGGAAATCAAGGAAATGAGAGTGTGAAAAGCAGAGGCTGCTTTTTGGGAAGCTTTTTCTTCCAAAGACTTTTGCTCGCCTCTGTGGAGTAGCACACTGAAATCTCCATGCACTGGTTTAGCCAATCAGTACTGACCTACCAACCCCTCCAGTTACTGGCTGTATAAATGGACATCATACTGTAGCTGGGCATCCACTTTCTTTCAGCAACTAAAGAACAACATGGCAACTTAAGTATCTGTGTTCAAGCATGGGTACATCTTCCTTATTACAGATGTGACCTTTTGGCCCCTGTCTAAGCTCCCTACTCTGAATGCTATGCTTGCTTGAGAATTAAGCTGTGAGTGGAGTGCAGGGCACTTTGTTTGTTTTACAAGCAGTGGTTCTGCTGTACAGTTCTTGCACCTGCGTGTGGTACCTCCACTTCCAAGCTGCAAACCAGGAGAGAGTTTCTTGACAAGCCCATTCAAACAGGGTGTCCTGTTCGTTCTTTTGGCGTGCTATCTGCAGTGTACAGCCTCTGTCAGACACTTTGTTTTTTCAGCGACTGGGCAAGTGGCAGGCCCTTGTTGGAACAGAAACTCGCTCATTGGCTATGTTATTGCATTTCACAAGCGTATGAGCTGGCTGGCTTCCAGGTGCCATAAGGGTACACTACATTGGACATATGGCTGCCTCAATAGCCCTCTTCACTAGAAACTTAGTAGAAGATTGGTAATTTTGGTAATTGCCACCTTGTTTGCTTGTACTTGCAAGATGTTTTTGGATTTTGCTCCTGGTTTTTACAGAATTCAGATGCTGCATACCTTGAGGACAAGTTTTGGCTGCTTTGCCAGTTTTTGATTCTTCCCAGGGTTGGCACAGTTGTGGCCATCTTCGACTAAGCATGGGCCCCCCCAGGTCCAGGTGCTGAGACTCTTGTGGGATTTGGGTTGCCTCTCAGATGTGGTTATTTTCTCTCCAAGGAACTGATTATTTTGTCCTCTGTACAGAGCAGATCCAAATTTTGGTTGTGCCCACTCAGTAGAGAGGTGGTGTGTACAGTGCCATAAGCTTTGCATTACTCCTTGATCTGTGTATTCACACTTTCAAGGAGTCATCCGATGGTGGAGAAAAGCGTCCAGTCTTACTGAGTGGTACAGGTCAGGGTTAGGCCTTAGTAGCTACCCCAGTGGGCACTTGCATCCCATATGTGTCCTAAGGATGCACATTGATGTGCGGTTGGCTTCTTCAGGCCTTTTCCCATTTCGAAGGCAGTCAGAGGTAAGGGTTTCAGGTTGGATTACATGAGGGTGTTCAGTCACAGCATTCCTGTCACTTTGTTCTCCTGTTCCCATTGTAGAAGAGCACTAGAGTGACGGTCCAATCTTCGTATGTCCCAGTCTCACAGCCTTGTGTTATGGAGGGCTGCAATCATTTGACTTTGCCTCTTTTAGCCTGTTGAGTCCATTAGAGGATGAAGCTAAGATAACTAGGGTTACAGTGCACAAGTCGTATTAAATTGAGTGTAAGACACCCTCTGTAGACATGAAAGGTGGCTTTAAAAAGCTTGCTTTTTAGCAGAGGGCCGCGTCTGTCAAAGTACATAATATCTTAATCAATGGGAATCTCAAATCAAAGTCTGTGGCTTGTTGGTTAATAATGACTGTCATGAAGATGGATGGATCTTTGAATTTATCCAGTTGTTACCACTGTTTTGTCAAGACAACAGCTCTTGTTATGAAGAAAAAAGAGCTAGGAATGAACACGCGTATGGTTACAGATAGGTTTGTGTGTGTGTATGGACACACATACATCCAAACTGTCCCCTGAGTTCACACCAATTTGAAACAGGCAAGGTTATTCATAAAGAGATAGATGTTGCTTTTTGTTTCTGCTGTCATTTGACAATCCATCTTAATGCATGATAATACTTGGCTGTTGGGTTTTTCCCTGTGCCAGACTCCACACGAATGCATCCAGTTTGTCTGTTACAGAAGGCTGACGATTAAGACAAATTACTGGTCACAGGTGGCTTACTGTACTTCCCAGTGGCCAGAGAGGTGAAAAGAGGCCATAATATCTTTCTCTCTGCAGGTGCTATATGTGAGATTATCAAAGGAGAGCAAAACTGAGGTTAAGGGATGGAACATTTTTATGTTACTTGATGATACAAGCTCCATGAATCCTCTCAGCAGACGTAATAGAGGTGCAAGATTAATTTAGGCAACTAGCCCGGTTTTATCGTGACTTAAAAATGAACCTAATAGGCCACATATATATATCAGTTGAAGTAATTTTGTTATACCATTGATTGTACCACACATATTTTTGCTTTTTGCACACTAAAATGAGAGGATTTATGATGTACATTTTAATGGAAAGTTTATTGCTATTCCATTCTGAGCCATGGCTTGTCTTCCTCCACCATTTAGAGTGGACAATATACGAGACACTAATGGAAAAGGGAAGCATGGCATGTTAAATATCTTGCACCTTATTGGGGTGTGACTGGTATATGGTGAGGCATTACAATGTTTCTCCCTTGATACCAAATCAATACCCTGACATGTGGACCGGACATGCTTTGACCGTAATGTCCTCTTAATTAAATGTGATGCAGTATCTGCTGAAATTGCAGTTGTGCTCTGTTCGCAGCAGCTTTACTTTGCCAGTGATAATATTGATAGTCTATCTATACCATCTCATGCTATACAGGACATGTTTGTGTTGTGTTTGACTTTCACCGGGCCTGTTGACAAGGATAAATGGTTTAAGGGAGTCTCTGCATACCTACCATCGTTGTTACACTTGTACATAAGGTAGATAAATGTATAGAAACCTAATATCTAAAAGAGTTTGATTGCTTGCTATTTTACTGCAGAATTATTCCCTTAGACATTGAAATAATTTAGCTTTGTGCTGCCATAAAACCTACTTTATCATCCACGTATGTAATTGTAATCTTGCCTGTGACTGATTTGTACAAGAGTGTGAGAATGACATGAGCGGTAGAGAAGCAGGCAGTTGTGCTGATGCCCTACGTAATGTTGGGCATTTTTTTCCAGCTCCCCTGCTAATGAGTGACACATTAGTGGAGGCTTGTAAAACTTGCATTGTCATTATAGGCAGATATGTCCTTGTTACTGTCTATGTATCGTCAGGCACAGGATGTGCTTGTTGCCAGGGGATAGGAGGATTTTTGGGAATTATTCTGTCTCACTGTCATGTTCACTGCTGCAGAAACACAGAATTAAGCACGCTCAAATAGAGCTAATTCAATAATGGACTGCTCCCCTCAAGCAAAACTGCAAAACAGTGACGTATGTGGATAATTGTTTGACATGACTAATTGTTAAGCCAGTATTACTCGGCATGAACACTGGAGGCTCTGGATTATGATCGTGCACACTGCTCGGCATGGCTGTAATAGCATATTCCAACAACCAAAAAGAGGTTTTAGAGCAGTATAAAAAATTTGCCTATTTTTGCTTTTTAATGGATTGTGTGGATATAGGAACCACTCATAATGAGTGTTTTCCCCTCTTTTGCCTTTGCAGCTTACCTTACTGCTGCCCTTAATGGCTGTACCTCTAACCCTGCGAACGCCTCGTTGGCTGAGCGTGGCCATCATCCACCCTCCATCCTGATCTCATTTGTCTTTTACAATCTGCACTCGTACATGTCAGGTCATCAGCCTGTTTGTCCTCCCCCCTATTGTTAGGCTGAGATGAGTCCAACAGCCCACTGTGGTGCTGGATAAATGCAATCCCATTTGGGATTTAGCACAAGAGTGAATGGAGTAAATGGAGATTAGAGGGCAGTTGTTGCTGTAAACCGCCATCTATTTAAGCAAAAATGGATTTATTCTCAATGTGTTGGTGTTATATAGCTGAAAAAACTTTGGGCTAGCTGATTACTTGTAATCCCAGGGACTGCTTTTATGATTCGATAACATTATCAGACTAGAAGACCTTTCATAAAGGCGCAACTGTGTGAATAAGGCAAAATGTAGTGCCGTGTGATTCTGTTAATCTTTCATATAACAATGATTTGTGATGTGTTATGTGGTTATGGTGTTCATTTTTTGTACTCCCTGTACTGGGTAACCACTCTTAAAAATACAGTTTTAGCTACTGTAAAAATGAAGCAGGAGTTTTATTTGGGCCAAGGAAATAAAGCAAAATTAAAGCATTTTAGGCACGATAATAAGTAATCACGCGTATGTCTACATACTGTGCATATTTATGAATAAGAACTGTAAATGTGTCTTATTACATAAAAGACCAGCAGCAATACTAAAATAATATAGAATTATCACACTAATGTTTTTTTGTGCTTATCTTTAAGTTGACAATTTGTGTCAGTAATAAAACAATGAATAATTTGCACCTCATCCAGTCTATCACTCTTTTACTACTGAATCCATGGTCATCCTCAATGAAGTCACACCACAAACCAGCCAAAACAAACCTTACTTTTACCATTCACTTGATATACTGTAGCAATGGCTTAGAGAGAAAGATGGAGAAATTGACCCCCAGGGATAGTTGCTCAATGTCAAGGTCACTGGAGAGTTGTCAGAGCTACAAGGAAAAATCCATTACTGAGGCAAGGGAAAGGTGTAATATTTGCCATTCTCAGATGAACAGCAGCTATTTCTTCCCCATTGGTAAGGTGTGCACCCTTTGGGAGTTTGATCTGACCATGATAAACTTAATGGCCTTCTGTTTTAAGAAAAAAACCATGCAGTTGTCTCAGTATTTGATTGCCTCTTTTGCATTTGAAAAAGGCCTGTAGGGTATATGAGCTAGTGGCTTTTGAACTTATAGCCAATATAAATATACACCACAGCTTGCATTTTAGACAATGAAGAAGATTTATAAAACTTTGAAGATACAGTTCTACAAAGGTGGTGCAGGTTGCCTTCATAATGTTGTATTTTGAACATGACTGATGCATCTTGATACTAAAGTACAAGAGCCAGATTTTTGAGTTTAGAAAAGTCTAATAACAATACACTCACTTGCCAGTTCATTAGACACACCTATAGCTAAACTAATGCAGTCCAATACAAGTCCTGCAATATATCCTCCCTTCATGAAGGTTCCAAGGTTCAGTTTTTGTTGAAAGAGGTGTTGATTCAACTTCATAATCACTTTAGAGGATGTATTTTGTGGCGCTCTTGAACCGTATTGCATTATGCAGAGAGTTGTTTCTGTATTTAGCCTGCCCTCATTAATATAAATGGGGTGGACAAAAGAATAGAAACACCTATCACTGTAACGCAATACAAACAAAATCCTCTGAAATGAACATACAGTTGAATCAACACCTCTCTAAAACTGTTTCAACCAAAGCTGAACATTATAACCGTCATGTAGGTAGAATTTATTGCAGCACTGTTGCATCAGACCGCATTAGTTTGTGTACTTGGCCAGTATTCATTTTGTCATACACACACATAACATAAACAAGCACTTTTGATAAGCATCCCTTACATTTGGTTGTTAAAGAATTGTGACCAAGAGCAGGACATTTTGCATTTGATGTACAGCAATTTCTTGTAACTTACTGAATGACATACACGTTTATACCAATATATATCTATGGTAATGAAATATCGGATGACAATATCAAAAGTAAAGAGATGATATGTGAAAGCTGCCATTGATGCCCTGTGTCCTTTGATATTGAGCACTAAAAGCTGTGAAAAAAATCTACAAAACTACCATTTGCAAATGAACTCGCTTTAAATGTGCCATTACCTTGAAACATGCCTTTTCTCTCAATGTACTGAAACAAGTAAAACCGCCACATTACCTCACCCAGTTGACTGAATTCATTGTTTTTTAAAAAATGACTCTTTTAATTCTAATGTAGGTTAAATGACCTGTTAACATGACGATTATGTGTGAAAGAGTCCACAAAATCTGAAAAACTCTACTGTCATGCAGAGATTATCTCAAAATAAAAATAAAAGGATTTAGTGAAGAGTCCGTGACCCTTTTTTTTTTATCACAGTCCTATTGTGTAATGATATGAAATGATTGCACAAGAGAGACATTTAAAACTGGGTTACACTGACAGTTCCCTCTGTGAACTGCTTTGACAAACATTCAAAATTTAATCTGTTTATATTTAGCTGCTTCATGATTGAATAATGCACCCCCTTTTACATGCAAAAACAACTGCAGGGTGTCAGCGATAATGAAAAATGGATACATTCAACTTAGTTCCACCAAAAAAGTTCTCTTCTGCATTTCTCTTCTGCAAACTCCGCCAACCAAATCCATCATTAACAACATTAAATCCATAAGACATCAACCGACCTGAGGAGGAATGAAGGGAGAAGCCAGCGGAATAGCTTACGATTAATTCCATCACTAGCTAAATCCGTTTGTAAAGATTTATGGATTTGTAATTAGCATAAACATGAAGGAGATCGATAACAATGACATTATCTCTGCTGAACTAATCGGTTTATTCACACATCAAAACAAGGCAGAGTAAATCTTTTGTTTAAAGATGTATCATCCCTGCACTTTATTTGGGTATTAAGATACTTTGACAACAAAGTGAGACAATGGCAAGAGCCCACACAGATTTCAGGGTGCTTGTATCTTGCCATTAGGGTAATCTTATGTACAATCAAGACATAGGCTGACACCAAGCTACTGTCAAATGTATTTGGAAATAAAGGACAAAGATTCATAGCAATAGAAGGTTTTCTTCAGCGTGAAAATGCATGTTAAACCATATCAGCTGCAAGCATTTTGCAGGGATCTCTGAGAAACTACCTCAGAGCAAACCCTCCAAACAGACCAAACAGATCTACAAAGTACAATTATTGTGCCACGTTCAGGCTACCTGAGATAGTGAGGAATTGCTGTGCCATCATGTGGATTGCACCACTGTGCCGCGACCGCTTTAGGGAAAAATCTCTGCAGCATCTCTTGATTGACACGATGTCATCTCCTTGTCAAGCACAGGAATGGAGCTCAAGGGTCGGATTCCCTGACGGCTCCTAGCCTGCGGAGAAATGCCAGGGAGCCGGCAGGCACTTGTGTTTTTAATAGAAACCGGTCAAAAAAAAAAAAAGATCTGTCATTTCCTCGTTCACTATTTGGGAGACTTCTGGAGACCATTAAGAGCTACTTTCCCCTCCCTCAACATGCTACCACAAAACTATCCGAGGCATCCACCAACAGAAGTCAGTGCACCTGCTTTGAAGGAGCGCTCCATTTTTCAGATAGTTATTAATTTTAAGGAATGACTTGCAAATGTTATGCAAGAGCATCTGCCTGCATTTACATATCACAGCGCGCATGTGTGTGTGTGCGTACATGTAGATGCATGTAGCACACCGACCGTGCGAGGCAATAGATAAATTATGTTTGTGGACTGTTGATTAATGAGCTTACCATGCCGAAGTTGTTTCACCTTGTTTTCATAAATTTGTATAAACTATATGATGAGGACCACGAGGGAGAAATATGGCAGCTGTGTGTGTGTGTGTGTGTAGGCATGAGGCTGTCAGACAGACAAAGTGAGAGACAGAAGTAAGTGGGTGAGTGAGTGAGTAATAGAAAATGAGACCCTTGATCATGAAGTACAGTATATGCAGGTACAGTATTTCATCCTCAAATGAGAGCCACTCCATCTCTTCCTCTGCTATATAAGAGTCTATTTCACCACATAATGTGTGCAATTAGGTCTTGGACACGAATAATGTTTCATTTATTATCTCAACAGCTGTCACTGTTTGAACAAGGAATGCATCAGTTGGTGACTTTGTTAAAGAGCTCGTGTAAAGGGAACAATATGTCTTGGTTGAATGGAGGTTCCTACGTGATTATTCTTATGTTCTGTAATTAGCCCACAAGGTGAAGGACACGCTGTGTAAACTGGCAGAACGTACCAGGCCGCGTCACAAGATGGTGCCTTTGTCTGTTTCATGAGATACATTTTGATGACCACCTGTAATGGCTGCACATGTGGAATAAACAAGCGCCCCTCTTCCACCGCCCTCCACAGATGAAAAATAATGGCGCCCACTGTGGCAGTCCTGAAAGCTCCTGACCGAGTGACCAGTTGGTAGCCTACGTGTTGGTGTCTCCTGCTGCATAAAGTAACACTGTAAAAATCGTCGTTGTCTGTCCAATTTAGCTACCTGTCCAGAGTCTCAGTCTATTACCAGCTAACAGAAACAGCAGAACCAGCTAACAGCTGCTTAATTGCAGTCACGGTGCTAACATTGGCCACAAATACTGAATGTGTAAGCAAACATGTCCACTTCTTGTGGGTGTAAATCCAATTTACTTGTGGAAGTGATATGTTTAAAGGGGAACACTGATTTTACACAGGTCTTGGGGAGTATGACTGCACATGTGAAAACAAGTTGTATGAAGCCTTTGGTGGCTCCAGAGGGAGCTGTGTGAAATCTAATAAATTTCCTCAAGTGATGTCACTTGAGTCAGCAACAGTTGGGGCTGAATACTACAATTTTGAAAATGAAAAAATCTGGTGGTGTGGAGTTGGAAAGAAGTGAGCTCTGTAGCCCGCTCCTCATCTCCGCTTGAGGCTACAGGCTCGAGGCTACATTAGGCGCTACTAGCATAACACAGCCGAAACTCGAACTGTCGGCAGTTGAGTTGCGTTGTGGGTAATGTAGGTGGAGGAATTTGACACAGAGGAAGAATACGTGGAATAAGAAAGACGTTATCGCTGGTTCTGCTCCACTGATTTTTTTAAATTGTCCATCGTGGGTCCGACAGTGTTAAAGAAGTGCAATGCCAAATCAGTCTTTTTCTCCAGGCTTTTTAAGTTGACACAACCATATTTGTGCATCCTCTGTCCTAAAGTGTGTACAGTTTTTTTTAGCAGCTGGACTGCCTACATTGAACGAACAACTCTCAAGTGACCTCAATCGATAAAACCAGTAAGACTAATGTCTGTTGTTGAGGGATCGGTGTAACCTATTTTATGTTTACTTGGAAACAGCTATTTAAAACTACAGCCTCTTTTTGTTCATACAAGAAAAATGGGTTAGACTGTGTTTTAATTGCTAGAAACTACCTGCAACCTGTTCAGTCTTGTATTTTAATTACAGTGAAATAGTTATATTACAAGTTAGAAACTGAAAAGCACCCCAATTTCCTTTTAAACTTTCCAGATCTTGCAGTTGGATAATCCTTCCTGTCAATTTGCAGCATACTCTCTTGCGAGTGTGGGCAAAAATCCTTTCAAACAAAGCGAAATCCATCTCTGCCTCAGCTATCTTCCTCCATGATGATTCTTCCTCGACTTGTTGGAGAGGACCACTCACACAGGAGATAGCAAGCTGTGGCGGCCGGCCATGAACTTGGCTGCGTTTGCTGACTCAGAAGAGGACATTAGCATACAGCTGCCATTAGCCAGGCTGCAGCTGCTACGGACGACTTCCTTACTTTGCTAAAAGGAAGAGATAGTATGTTGGACTAACCCGTGTGGGTGTGACAGAGGGTTCATAAGGCGTGCACTCACGGTCCACAGAGCCCTTTGCTGACGCCTTCTCCCTGTCCTGATGACTGATATTGTGCTGTTCTTATGAAGCACTGCAAACCTTAAGAATGGCCTGTTGTATGAATGGCATGATATATGGCGTAGAGAAAATGTAAATATGGAAACACATGCAGGCAAAAAACATAAATTTGCTTTTGCTTTTCGTAAATATGGTCTCAGCGAAGAGAGTTAGTTTCCTTTAACGGTGCCTTTTGAATCGATTTCTGCTTGTTTCCAATCCACTCTGAGAGAGCCATCTTTTCATGTCTAGTTGAAGCTGAATCACATTCTGTCAGGGTTGAGGTGATGTTGCAGGCAGATTGCTTATCCGTCAGGATCACGGCAGACACAAACAGGTTGCTGATGCTGCTGCTTAAACCTGTCTCAGTCAGGCCTTGATCATCAAATCTGTCCCTGTCTCCCATGATATATTGACAGCATTGCATTTGTCTCCCCCTTCCCCTCCAAGCTGAATTCCTAGCCAATCCTGTGCCTGGTTACCGGGCCATCATAAAGAATGTATGACAGGACCTTAGAGCAGTGAGGGATGGCTTCGGTGAAGCCGGTAGGGCTGGTGAAGATGGAATAACGCAGGTGTGGCGGCACATGGCAGCTTGACTTACGGCCTTGATTCCTTTCACAACCACCTTGAAATCTCAGACTGTGGACACTGTTTGAGAAGTTGTTGAAATGAACATGAAATAGATAGAAATGTTGTGATCTGCCGGCTATTAAAGTTGAAGGAGGAAGGCCAAGCAAGTTCAGACTCAATTTAACACCCCCACAATTCACATTGCAGGTTTTGCATATTAAATGTTGTCAGCTGAATCCTTGTCACTGATCTCATTAAGATTTAATGTGACATTTCTCAAGAACACTTTTGAGATCTAGTTTGATTATTCTACAAAATATCTTTATTTAGTTTTGTCCACAACCATCAGAGACACAGATGGGTTATGTACAGCTTACCCATTTACCAGAGAGGTAGAACTCCCAGAAAGCGTTGATTGGTCATGGTCGGAAAACCTCAAACTGCAAGTTCCCTTCACAAATTGTGATCTCAAGAGATAAACCTCACACCTAGATCAATACAATCAGCGGGATAGTGACGTCAAAACTAATTAAGATTGCCTGTGTGGCACAATGGTACCAATCTGTGCTGGGTGGGCCCAGTGTCAGCATGGGCTACCGCAAGGTTATTTTTCTTCCATTGTTTGAGGCTTAGAGACACCTCCAGAGGGATCCCTGCAGCCAAGACACTATTATCTGGCTAAGGTTTGGGACAATCACACTGTCCCTCTCTCATCTCTTGTAAAGGTCCCTCTTCAATTAATCTCGGAGCCGAATCTTTTTACACTGTCCTGTACAGACCCCGTGAAAGGAGACTTTTTCTGAGAAGCTTGCGAACAGGTTGGCCTTCTGTGTTGAAAGAGAACAAAGAGGGATTATGTCACATAGAGTAAACTGGGGAGGGGAGGATGCGGCTGGGTGACTCCGATTATGTTGACAGATAATGCAGTGCCATCACGTCTGACAGAAAATTGAAAAATGAAAATTGAGTGAACATTCGCAGGACGATCTTTACATTTCAGTTCAGCCCAATTTGTGAATCAATTTGACACATCGACCATAAGTATTGCTCCAAGGCACAGATTATATGAATTATACAATCAATGTGAGGAAATTGTTAGTGTTGCAAACTTTAAATAACAAGCAATTTTATTGTTTCTTTTAAAGGGAAATTCTATTTTAATTGGCCTTTGTCTACAAAATCCAAGCAAGCCTGGTCTCTCTTAATTTGCATTATAAAATCTGAAATATGTGTTCTGCCCCCCAACTCTCCAACTCCCCACAATAGGATTAGAAGATACAACAAACACATTAAAGCAGTTGCATTGAGGTCAGGGTGGTTAATACGCATACTGTAAATTAAAATACAGTATTTTTGAAGGTTTCTCCATTGGTGCTATTGCTAACCAAGTAAAATGCTGAGATCTGAGAAACTGCTAAAAAGAAGCCAGATGGGGCAAGAAACATGAGCTGTCCAATGATTATACAGGTTTTGAAGAAACCCCCAGGTTAGTGAGCTTATTTAGAAAAGCAAAAGGTAAAATTATTACCAAATCTGTCCAACTGTAGGCAGACTTCCTGGTTCAACTGGCCCACCATACCTGGCGTAGTTGTATACTGTTTTCCTTTGCAATGCAGTATTATTACTGACATTTCAGATTTTTACCTCCAAAAAAGTGGTTTACATAATCTGAGTACACTGTTGGTTTGTTTATCTGATTGTGTAACAGCTTGTGTTTTGTGTAACAGCTCGATTGCAGGAATTATCTCAGCGAGTACACTCACAGTGTTTTGGTAAAAAACACTGCATGTAAACATAACTGGTTAACAAGAAAACGCCACAGGGTACCTGTAAAATGTCAGTTTTAAAAAAGTGAAATCAGAATTTTTATTCCAAATTTCTCACATTTTACAGTGGCCAACATCATACCCTAACCCTCACCAAAGTTGTTTAATTTGCCCCCAACTTAACCATTAACAAACCTTTTCACATGATCACAACGAGAAAATGGTTATAGAATACAGTATTGGCACATAAATCAAATCATTGTGTCGGAACATACAGTATTTTCACATCTCTTGTGTTCACAACATGTCATTTGTGTTTCATAATGTGTGTTCCTTCCTCAAACTTTTATTAAACGGCGCTGTGAGAATGCCCCTGCTTGTCAGGCTGCCTTAACTGCCAGAATGAATTTTACTGATAAGACCACAATTTGTTGACAGTAAATGTTGTTACAAAAGTTAATCATCATGCAGAAAGATGGAGAACAACATTTTCAAACCAGTAACCTGCAGCACCGTGGAGATGAGACAAATTGAAACTAAATTGTATTACAAACTTAAAAATTCACCTTAAAATGCTCCAATTCAAGCACTTGAACAAAACAAAACCAACAAAACAGCTCATGTTTATTTGTTGCTAACAACAAATATTCTCTAACCAACCTTGCTTACATGTAATCAGTTCAAAATAACCTTGAAAAATGCAAACCAGGCAGTTGTGTTGGGGTGATTAATTTATTTCTGAATTGCCGAGGCTGACTGCATGTGGAATACAGTGAGATTAATTTTGTGAATTTATGTATTACGCAAAAAGTGGTTTTGGAATGCAAAGATGAATGTTTATTTGGATGAAGCAGCCGAGATATAATGTTACTCTCCGGCCCTAGCAGTGTATGGTGCTACATACACACACACATACAGAGTCAAAGTTGTTTTAAAGTCAAATGGATTGTAACAGGAACCCAAGATGCACTCTGTTCCTTACTCTGAGGATTAGGTAATGTGTAGAACAAAAAAGATGTGAATAATTTATTGGCCACTGCATGCATTGCGGTCATACACATACAAGTGTTAGTTTCCGCATCAGTGTGTGAAACTCTGAACATGTTTATGTGCAGTTTAGAAAGGACTTTGTTGGACCTGTAAAGGGTTAAATTGTATGTATAATAATCATTCAGACACACCGTCCTCATATTTACCTTCACTGAGATGTGCTATCTCTGTCTTTAACACTCTTGCTTACTGTTTTTACTGCAACATCCAGTACTTTTTCCATCAGTAAAGTTAAGACAGTTTGACATTTTCTTTATATAAAACTACATTTTATACAAAACATTTTTTTTACCCTAAAAGTACATAAAATCCGAAGCATTTGGGTTTTTAATGCTATTCTGCTCAGCATCGAAACATTTGCAGCTTCAATCTCTTCCTCACTACATTATTAATAATAACAAAATCATTTTTTAAAAATCATTCTTCACTAACAAACACGAGGAAAAAATGCAACTGCCCACACTTGCAGCAACTCAGAGTTGCTGAGCAATGAGAAATTCAGGTGTTTCATGTGATTAATTTTTTCAGTTGATTTGACAAAACACTTTTGCTGTGTGGAGAAAAGCTACATTATGATACGACTGTAGCTCCCTGGGCCACATTGAGACCTTTTTTTTTTTGCCTTGAAGAAGCACTGTAATGGGGACTTCATCTTCTTTCTTTTGGGGCTATTCTATAAAAAGGTGGCAGTGTCTGAGGTCCCAGTGGTACCTATTACGGCAGCCTAGTAGTCATTAATCACGGACGAGTAAGCATTTCAACGCAGCGTCCGCCCAGAGTTTCCAATAGCCATTCATTAACAGTTTCCACCACCATCTCTTTTCTTAGCACCTGCCCCCTCCTCTCCATCGCTCCCACCTGGACTCCACGGAGTTGGTCCTTTTCTTGCTGACATACCTGCTTTTTTATTTCCCCGTGTTATGTAGAAACTGCAGAAGAGGGTGCGCTCACTGTTCAAGGCTTTTAGATTGTGTGGGAAAGATCTTAAGCTAACCTTTGCAAAAGTTCTCCATGTCTTTGCTTCTTCTTGTCCTTTTTCAAGTTGTTGTTTATTAGAAAAGCCTGTCACTGTTACATACGGTAGACAGTGTTTATGTGAGAGGCAGTGTCTGGTGGAAACTGACAACATATTGTGTTTAATTGCGTTCATTTAACTTGGATTGTGACCAGGTCAACATGCAGCAGTGAGGCAGACGTAGAAATAGTTCTAAATTAAAGACACTAAAATACTTTGAAGCTGTCTATAGAATCAAGATAATTACCACACTCGTCATTCTTATACAGCTCAGTTACTTGCATATGTATTGCTTCTTCCTATCTGTAAAAACATTTGTGCTCATGCCGTACAGTATGTGCTGCTGTTTCATTTCATTCGACATGGGAAAATAATCTGTCAAACATCATGCAATAGAGTGGCCAGTGGGGAAATTATACCCATTATTAATGGTCTCCAACATCTCTCAAGGGCTTTCCATTATAATTATTGACTTTTTCCTTTCTTGTCTCATACAGTGTTTTTTTAACATTAAATTAGAGCAGGGTCAGCGTCTGGTAAAGTCGCTGCAAAACAGAAAACCAAAACATAAATAATTTTGAGGTTGGCAAGGTTTCTGTGTCACAGAAAGTGAGACACAAAAACAATGGAGTTTATTTGGCTGTTTTCATCCAAATTTGTGCGAAATGCAATTTGAAGTGTTTCACACAAGTGATAATTAAGCTATACAAGTTTTCCAGGACCTTCAAACTGCCTCCTTTGACTACAAATGTCCTTGTTTGTTTCCATAAACAAACCAAACTGGGCCATTTAAAGTGAATGTGGGAAAAGTCTCATATAGATTTAGAGCAGTTTGCTGCAACACAAAAGAGCAGCCAGCCTTTTAAACGACCTATTTGATTGCCCAAGAGAATGACTGTTGTCCCTCTACTCATTGTGGAGACCAATTTGCCACCAATTACAGCAGGTGGTGGGAAAAAGAATCACGTCCATCAAGCGAAAACCTTGACCTCGAAACTTGTTACATATTGACTTTCTCTACAATTTTCTCAGTGATTATGAGTAGGCCTCATGAGCCCTAGTTAGTTTCATAATTTCAGTTTAATAGCTAAGTTAAACAGCAAAAACTCATTATCAAATTGGACTTAAGTGGATGCACCAGCAAGGCAATATTTTCTGCTTCCCCTCCCCAAGAAATGGGGGCATCAAGCATGTTGAGAAGGGTATCTTAGACAGCCAAAAACCTGACAAAACAAACCTGAGTGATTTGGCTTTTGGCACTGATTGATTATGTAGAGCTCTGAGTCTGCTCATTGATATGCATCGGAGCAAGGAGTAACTTTCTTCTCAAAATAATTTGCCTACAATTACAGTGAACCTCCCACCTCGGCAGCACCTTACTTAATATCAATCACCCGAAGAGGGATAACCCAAAGTGCTGATCAGCAGATAAGCAGGGAGATCCCTCCTCCTCGGCTTACCTCGTGTCATATAGGACATTAACCCTGAGAGTTAGATTTCCCCCGGCAGTAGCCTAAACAAAATGACTGCTAATCATTTGTCGTCTGCTCCCTGGAAGACTGTGGACGTAAGTTTGCATCGATTAAATGACAAGAGGGAGAGAATGAGAGGGAGCAGGCTTCTTCACTTGACTAATGCAGATGACGGCGGAAAAGTGTGACAGACAGCGGAAATCTGCTAATATGAGGTCACCTGAGGATGAGCCATCATAGCACACATTCATAGCTCGTGCTAAATTTGTGGCTTGTGGTTTGAGGGAGCACAAATGCCACTGTTTTGAATTCCAAATGAAACGACACTTAACTCGGATTGCTTTATTAACTAACATGCTGCTTTAATGCAACTAATATTAATATTACACTTAATGCAAGACAAAGTTACCACAGAGTTACATTATTTGAACTTTGGAGTTTCTACATGATTAAGAAATCAAAGGTAAATACCCCTGTGGCCACATAAAGAATGGCAGAGCCATTACTCATATCCTGGAACAAAATGAATAGGCCAAAGTCTACCATACTGTGGGTGCATGAGTAATGCAGGGTCTTGGCTGCCGGTACGTTTCAGAACAGAAGCTAACAGTACTTGCCAATTCCACGATAAATATCAAATAGTCTGGCAGCACATTTTGGAAACTGAGCTCCATGATGGAGTGGAAATTGCCATCAGGCTGATGCATTGTTAAAGACAAGCGGGAACAGCTGGTGGCCTTTTCCAAGATAATCCAACTCTTTGGATGTTTTTGGACTTCTTACTTGCGGTAAAAGCCTGTGCTTTGCCCTCCACTATTCCTCTCAACAATAAACGTCCCCTCCTTGCTTTACAAATGAAAATACATTTCATTCACGCAGACACTTCCTACTCACACACATGCTTACCATGCAGGATGCAAAAGCCTGAAACGATTTGGATGGGGAGTCTATGAGTCTGCATATATGCAGAATCTTAACTACTGCTCCATTAACTCACAGTAATGATGCATGCCATCCGTCTGTTTGCCTGTTGGTGATTTGGAGAAGGCACACTGTTGCATGCCGTATGCCCTCTCTCATTCTGGCCGGAATTCGAAGCCTCGCAATTAGAAGAGAAAGCGCTAAAGTATTACACGAGCATCTGAGCCGAAGTGAACAAAATGGCCCGCACTGTTAGGGATCACAATTTATGAGTGAGAGAAAGGTAAAGATGAAGGGTGTGTGAAAGCCCACTGTACCTTTTTTTTTTTCTCCTGTTGTGAAGTATATTTATCTGCAGCCCCTTTGGAAGGCTCACAAAGCAGCTTGACAACTGAAGACATGTTTTCTTTATGTGAGAATCAGCCTCTGTGATACACAGGGAAAATGTTATTTTTTACCCCCAACTGTTGTTTATGGGAAGCAAGTGTCAAAAACTACTTCAGTCTCCAAAGCGGAGTTGATAAAAGTAACGATACGAAAAGTGCGTGCTCTTATTTTTCGATCACTCAGTGCTGTGTGACAATCCAAAATTTGCTTGTGTGATTCTGGGAGACAACTTTCCCACTTTGAAATGTGGATGTGCAAAATGTATGCAACGCAAGAAAGCAGATGGATTTCTCAGCCGAATTTGCCTATTATTAAATTATATCGGCACACTGAGTCGCGAGGTGTACGCCCTAATTATTATGCTTTTGAAAAACACTGGTGTTATGCGAGACTCATACAAAATGGAGGATGATGTCGAGAATAAATTTGTCTCCTAAACTCTGAATGCAGGAGAATGCATAATGCATGCCGGCAAAACTTTATGAGATTTGTAGGGCTGTGTTAAGCATCTTCCTTCAATTATGACATTGAACTCATGGCACTGACTTCAACGTTCATAACAAGCAGTTCTGCTCAAGAGAGGAATTCTTTGAAGCGCAATATTCAAGTAATACCCTCTTTTGAAAATGTAATTCTGGTACTGCCACGTCACATTTTCAATACCATTATCCTATGAAATGAATGCCCCTTGAGAGACTGATCAGTGTGACTAACCTCCTTGTACTGCCTCAGAACCTCATCAGATACAGTCTCTGCTGTATGGTTTTGTGCTTGAGCGCAGTGGACCCATGCAGCAATTTGTGCTTCCTCTATCTACTGAGCGAGTGCTCCAAAAACAGTTTTCCCTGCTAAGATAAGGGAAGGATAATATGTTTGTTGTGTCAGTTCCTGGAATTACCTGACTCTCCTATTTGTCTCTGACTGTGCGTCTAGATACTTCTCTGGATGGTGCTCAGTGTCTCTCACTCTGTAATTAATCACCAGTGGTAGTGTACTATCAACCTTGCCCACACTTATCTGGATGTTTAGCCTAATGTAGACAAAGGAATTACATTTTGCCCTTATGATGCCAAGTGGTTAATACGTGCATGTGCAATATAGGCATGGGCTATTTAATCACAGGGCTTCTCGAGGGTGTCAAGATAGTTTGGATCTCTTGCGAGGCAATTCAGTTATTTGTTTTTGGCAAAAAAGAGGGAGGACTTAAAGCTGCATTAATCTACATTTGAATAGAAATAACTTTAAATCAAATTATCTGTGACATATGGGAAAGGTCAGTTATCAACCAACTCTGCAGCTCCACACCACATTTTAGCCGAACAAATCCTCATACCTAAAAAAACTAAATAGTTTTGTTATTGTCTTCCAAAATGACCGGTATGACCGATACAGAAACAATTCAATTACCATTTTACGAGCTCTTTTGTTAGCTCTATAGTTAAAGTTTGGTAAGGACACTTTCCTTTAGCCACTTTTAGCTCATTGTTTTGGTTTTACACCTCACAAATTTACTGTATGATTCCTATTACCCTATTTTCACTGTACATGACCTGCCCAGCACCAACTGGCAGACAGAAAGAGTTAGCAACTAGCTAGTGAACAAAGTAGGACGTCTAGCTAGCTTAAACATATAATCTTGAAGATTTTCATTTAAATAAATGTCTGTTAAGTCACTATCTATCGCCGAATGAAGCAACACAATGGTGATTGAGCCTATAGCCCACTGATGAAAGCCCTTGCATTTGCAGTATTGTGACCCAGGTGTCGGGGGGGCTTTCCCGGAAAAATCACAAGTGGCGCGGAGTTAGGCTTTTAACAAGGCAAAAGACTTGCTCTTCAACTCACCTGTGTGTGAAATGCCGTACTGTTGATTCCCATGTCTGCTGGCGTTGCGAGTAAATGGTTATTATGGCCAAAAAAACAAAGAAAAGATCGATAACTACACACGATGAAAGTGAAACTGAAACTTAAATGAGGTCCAAAAACACACCTGCACTTACCGATTATCGCCATAGGTGCCGTAAAAGACAACGAAATGAAAATCTTCGAGATTACAACTTTAAGCCCCAGATATTTTTACTCACCAGTTGGTGGAAACCAAAACAGAGCTAAAAAGAGAATGACTATTGGACCCGACATAAGCAAATAATAATGTTGCTCTGTGTAAGTAGGGATATGTTTGCTAACATGTTAGCCATAGCAACTTTATAAGGCTCTGTATCTGGTAGCTTGTTTCGTCCGTGCCTTCTAGTGGCCAAAAAATCAAATGACACTGATGCAAATTGCATAATAAAAGGTAAACCACATGACTGCATCGTGATAACTTTATCACCGTCCTAACTGTGTATTTACAATATTGTTCTGTGGATTATTTCATATTCTTTGCTGGGAGGGTCATCGTTCTCACCATGGTCATTCACTGATGCGCACTGATGCGATTTTGTAAAATGCGAGATTTCCCAATCAAATAATATCAACTAGTATGATTAGCATTGTTCCACGGCAAGAATCCAATAAATAAAAATCTTATATGACATTGTGGAAGCAACTACCATGACACCCTGACCGCATCCCATTTACACACTGTAGCCAATATTATAGGACTTCAGAACTTTTACATGAAGAATATACCATAGGGAGCCAAACAATGTGAAGCATTGCTGAGGTGTAACATGTAATTGTCAGGACTCTCTGAAGTGTATTGAATTTGTCAACCCATTAGAAAATGCTGTCTCCAGTGTCCATTGGCACCTTTACAATACACATATAATGTTTCACCTTCCCTCAGAAGAAACCATTTGGTCTTTAACCAAGACTCTTCCATGTCAATAATAGGGCAAACTTTAATCAAGGCACTGTTGTAGTCTTTCAGAAGCATGGTAGCTACACATCCAGATTGCTCTACCCTAGGGTTCTACGTGTTCTCTGTTCCCAAAGAAACGAATGTAGAAAATGTTATAACAAGACATGGCATGAGTCTAAAGTCTTTATTCTTTTTTGCAAGCTATTTGCAAGTGTTGCGTCAGTAAACCTCCCATTATCTTCAAATACATTTCACAAATGAATGTGTAACCCAACAAATCAACCCACCCCCTGACCTAACGCCCCAGAAATCAGCTTCAACTACCAGTATGCGTAACCTGGGGTAGCGCTCATCACAAATTGTTGTAACATTATTGGAACATCGTGGAGCCTGTCAGAGCCGCTTTCTAATGACTGCTTTCCCTGCAGCGTTTGATGTGTACCTTGTCACTCTACCATCGTACAGTCTAAACTAGAGACTAGAATGTTTTGATACATACAGTATGGAGACAGAAAACAGGAAAAGACTCTAAAGTGCTTTTCATGCAACACCTTAAAACCCTGGTAGCGTTTGGGTGAGAAGATTCAACAGCAAAGTTCTGCTGCATATCAGAGCTGAGAATAACGTGCGCCAGGAGGCAAGAGAGACACTGCATCAGGGACCAATTTACATCATGACACTGTCAAGATGGAGCCTCAGAGGTGTTACATCTGGAGGTGACTTGCACTGAGCATTCTAAAATTATGCGCACATATATTTGAATATTATCATCAAGTTCATTCTGTACTGATCGCAAAAAGCACGAAAATCCTGGGAACATGCAAATCACTCAACAAAAAAAGATGGAAAGGTCTCTGCCATTTCCTGTGGCGATAACTTTCTTGAAATTACAGTTTTTCAAAGAGCACTAAAGCACACTGTGGTGGTGGTATTATGCTTAAATATCTTAACAACGTTCAGCTCAAAGGGCATACTAAGTGAATCACACTGCAAAATTTGTAATTAATTATTTAATACCCGACTAACAAGCAGTACTTATGTTCACTTACACATTAACAAATCTGCTTTTGAATGACAAATCAGTCCATATGATTAAACTGTCACTAAATTAGGAGAAAATGCTGTTATCATCATACCTTTTTTTTTGAGAACATCAAGCCTCCTTTTGAGGCTTTCCTGCTCTGTTCTTGATTCAACAGCCGATTTAACATTCGACCCAGTTTCAGCGAGGTTCTCTACTGGGACACAACCCAGAAGTGTCATACAGCAGAACCAGAATAATAAAGCCCTCCACTCTGGAAATGAAAGCAAACGAAACCCTGTTTATGCTCCATAGACTAACATACAAGCACTACATCTTTCTGTGAGGGTGATTTGCTTATTTAAGAAGCACACGCAGTCGTCAGCTTGCATTATTGCAATCGATGTGGATGAAAAAAAAGAGGCACAGAGAAGCAGACAGGATAAGTACAGTGTAATCCAATACGCACGCATCTCATTTTGAAGGCTAATTATGCACACCCTGCCCCTTGGATGTTAGTTTGGTATGGAAATGACAGCCAACAATTTTATGCGACCCTTAGGAATGTAATTAGTATTATAATATAATGTAATTAGTCTTACCACGCCATGTAATCGCACAAGGCTTGGGATATCAATAGTTAATGTGCAAACTGGATCACAAACAACCTGATTAAATTTTCTTACTTACTTTCAAAGAGCTAGTAGCAGTCTGCCAGCAGGTCTCGCAGGGAATTGAATGTTTTTACTGAAGTTAGTGAAGTACATATTGTCTCTGAGGTGAACTCTGGCTGGAACAATTACCACTAGTCTAATTATAGGAATGCTGATATTGACAATGTAGTCTTCAGTATGTGTTTAACCTAAAGAAGTCAAAAAAATGTAAACATTTAAGGCCGTGTTGTACTGTTATGCTCTTGTGACTCAAATAGTGCAGTAGCATATTCATAAATAGGCTGGAAAGCTCAGAATTTATCGTTGTGATAGTTACCACAGAAATACACTGTAATGTACAGCAGTGATTCCCAAACTTCATTATCCAACATACCCCCACAACCTACCCCTTCATTGATACCACCCATCGTGTTCCAATCTATCTATCTGTTATCTATTACTTTTAGCTAACTATTTCAACCATTTATCCATTACTTTTAGCTGTTTCGACCTCTCTGTTCGCTTGCTAACAAGTTTTCAGGCACTCTCAATTGCAATACATTCAGGTGTTGCAGCTGACTCAATATGTGGGTACTTTTTTCAAATCAAAGCATAATTTCTTTTTCTTTTTTCACATTAGTTGAGCTATTCTACAATCTTTCCACGTAACCCCTGGCAACTGCAGAAGTACCTCCTGAGGTACAAGTACCCCTGGTTGGGGATCACTGCCGTAAAGTATAATACTAAATAAGACAGTTGTTTTAATGTCTTATATACTGTATTTATTGTACTATAAACATATTTTTGCCTTCATCAAGAACTTGATGGGAGACCATTTCTTATTAGCTCATTGTTATTACTCACCCTGATGTGCATAAAGCGTAATGAAACAAATAACCCCTCTTGATGCTTGCAGTGATGTTTTAATCATGTCTCTAGTGCTCTCATGTCAGTGATGTAATTACTGTGGCTTAAAGAAGAGTCCAAAAAGTAGTTTTTTAATCACTGTCAAAATTACATTTTTGTCACCAATGTCAGTGTGAAATGACACACTTTTTTTTTAACCTGAAATGCATTTAGAACGCAGCGAAAAGTAACAGGGAGCAAAGTGAATGGTGTATATAAAGATCCATGCATGAGCACAAACAAGCCTCCCTGTTATCTAGGGCAGCTTGCTGTAAATTACACCGCCTCAGTGGTTGTTTTGAGTGTCTTTGAGAGAGCGTTTCTCTCTCCAAGCATGTTTCCGCTATCCAGTCTCCCAAGTGTTACAGCCATAATTACCCTAGATTAATGAGGAGGCCACTTCAAAATGAAACATATGAATAATAAAGGTGTTGTTATACAAACACTGTTTCATCTTTCATTGTAATCTTACGCGGTACTCACATGGGACAGTAAAAAAGCATGTTATCAGATTTATTAAGGCCACACTGACAATTTGTGTCCGTGAATATTGATGAAAGGGAAAACCACACTTTCTTTTCTGCCTTGTCTTGTTATATAGACAACAGACTGTGTTTCTAAGTGACATTTAAGAAGCCTCATAAATCAATCAAGCTGAATTTCCCTTTTTATTACTTGGCCTCGGAAAGAAAAAGCAAACTTTAATACATACACATTCCATGAAGCATTGCTCCTTTATCTCTTTCTGATTGGCTGTATGAATTGCATTGACACTGGTCAGAATGCATTAAGACTGCCCCCTGTCTACCATTCTCAACACTTACAGATAATTAAACCCATGGGAAAAGATTGGGAGTCTACTGAGGGATCAGGATGGCTGAGGGGAATAAAGCTGTGTAGCTCTATGAAATGATCACAGCGCAAACACTGGCTTCTCTTCACTCAGGCAATGAAGCCTCAAACACCCTTCATATAAACTATGCATATATGTATTTATAAGGAAAGTTTAGTGTCCTTACTTTTCTTTTTTATCTCTACACTCAGTCAGTCTGAGTGACTACTGACGCCTAAAGGAAATTTCACTACCAGAATTAATAAAAATAACAATAATTGGTCTGTGAAGGTCTGAGGTTCTGTTCATACCAATTTATATACATTGATCGCAAACATTCCACTCCATATGAATAAATGTAATATTCAGTATTTTGCAGTGGCTCTTATACAATATTACCTCAGAGTTGCTGCTAATAGGAAACCTACACCAAATGGGATGAATGAGTAGTGGTCGCCTCTGATTTCTGAATGAAAGCGCCTACATATTTCCCTCATTTCTACGTGTTGAGACAGCTGCCTTGATGGGCCAATGTTGCAGAAATTGCTTCTGAAAATGGCTGCCGGAAAAAGAGAATTTAATGTGCTTTTTTTTTTGTTTTCTCTCTGTGAAGGTTTTCTAAAATGAGAAACACCACCATTCGGCTCCCCCCAAATTTAGCATGACAGCATGAAAGTTAATTTCCACATTAAACAAATGTGCTGATCTCTGATTTTGGAGCAACAAACACAAAGCACAGTGAGACCAGTGAAAAGTGGAGAGAAAGTGGAACAAACTTTTCCTCAGAATCCAGGCCAATGCTTTACCCCTCTGCCAAGTGCTGTTTTTTTTTTCCCACAATGCCAGCGATGCTCTATGATTAGGTCTTTGTTTGAACTGAGTAGAAGCCCACACACAAATACTTTTCTCTTAATTGGGGTTTTTAAAAGATGAGAGTGGGTAGGAAGACGACGGAAAGCTTCAAAACTGAGGGAAGGAACCTAAATCTGATCTCCGGCAAAGGCGGAACGTGACTCTTCAAGCCACTCACGATCTTAAGTTTAGCTTCCTTTCTAACTTTATCCAGTATGTGATGCTTTTCAACGCGGCGTGTCCTAGAAGAATAAGTAAAACCCCTTCAGGAGTTATTGATAGTTGACCAGCAGGCATTAACAAAGACAGTTCATGTGTTTGGCAGCATGGACCCTCAGGGCCTTGGCAATTCAGGACCAGGCCTGTTTGATCTATGGAGAACACACCGTGGATGTCAGCACCGGGAATGGTTATTTCCCTGGGGAAGCAGCCAGTGGGGACAGGCAGAATCCAAGAGGCTAAAAATATATTTGTGAGAGGCGATTACAGGTATAAAGTCAGATGTGAACAGTGGGAAGGCTTTGAAATGCTAAATTAGTGTCTGCTCCCCACCTGTCACAGATACTGCGCTTAAAAAGGGATGATTGTCATCCTTTGCGATTTGCTCCATTTCACTTTCATATAAGCCATATAGATTTTCACAGTTTGATGTGTCCATTGCATGACTAGATGGAGTAGGTCCAGTTATCTCTAGTATAGCACCAATAAAACGGTGCCATGATTGACAAAGAGTTCATGTACTACAGTATCATAAAGGCAATGAGACTGTTATCAAATAAAGATATTATCAATTTCATCACCATTTCGAATCCAAGCAAAGAGATCATTTCGCTGAATAGCTGTAGTATAGTCTGCAGTGCTCGAGCTAAAGCAGAATACATCTGCATTAATGTGCTATACCCTTTTTATCTGCGTTTCCTACGGCCAAATTGCCTTTGGTTTGTAACCCTGCATGTAAGAAAAAATGTTAAACAGATGCTTTCCTTATCAGCAGCCCCTCCAAATTCTTTCTATGTTCCACCTCCTCTTGATTAAGAGTAGCCCCAGACACAAAAGAGCAAACACACTTATCAGACAGGGATCAGGGAAGAAAAATAACCCTCACCGCGAAGGCACCTCTCCTCCCCCTTTTCTGTGACTTCCCCAGCCAACAGAGGGAGGGGACGAGCGGTCGAGGAGGACATATAAGTGCAGGGATGAGGAACAACTTGTCAAGATGGTGGATGATAAACAGAAAGCTCCATGTGGGTGGAAGAACTAAGTGATGCCGCTTGCCCCTTGGGTGGCTTTACTCGCGTTTGTAACGAATGCGACTCGTGTCGCATTGGCATTCATCATTCAGACCTTTTTGGCGAGGTTTTACCTTCCAGAAGTCACAGTTTGTGCAGGATGTGGTCTGCAAGGGCACCGCCATAGTAAGAGTTTCAAAAACTGTTGTCAGAATGCCAAAGTGCATTAAGTAATTATGCCATTGAACTCAATGCAAGCTCCTCCATACTTATTTGCAACAAAATGGGTCTTTGTGAAACCGAGCACAAGTAAGCTGCTAAGACATCTCACGGGGACTTTCAAAATCCTGGCAAGAAGACAGTGGCTGCCTATATTATTCGCAGTCTTTCAGTAAACTTTAAAGGGTGAGGTGAGGTAGCATAAATGACACTGGCAAGTTGCAATGTGATTTCACAGATCTAAGAATAAACCAAACCGTTGCCTCACCACGCTCGCAAGAAGAGTCGCATTGGATTTTTGCTAATGAAGTGTTGGGGCCAGAAATCCTGGTGCATGTCACCACATACCGTCTACCTCCTTCCTTTTGTTTCTTGTTCTTCCACTCTGCTAGATTTGTCCACTATCAAACTCATTTGTGCACTGAATGATGACCATTTAGTAAATATAGATATAATAGATATAAAGTTTTATTAGATTTCATCAATTATTTTACCCTTCCTTTATCCTTATCTTCTTTATGAGGATTTTTTTGCATCAAGGTTCAAAAGCAATTATTTTTCATGAGGATTGAACTAAATGCAATACAGCATTACTTAAACATGTCTCAGTCTGGACACCAAAGCACTTAGTGTATTAAACACTGGTTTGGACAATGGCTTACACAACTCAAGCCCACATAATAAAGAATTAATGAACTATTTGCCAGGGTGATGCATATTAAACTATGTTTAACAATCTGTCAGGCGGGGTCTCGACAGCCACTTGGTCGGGATGATAGATTTCAAAGCAGGATGAGACATCAATCACTGTCCCGTGGTGATTGGTTGTTCGTGTGTGCGGCGGTGGCCCTCCATCTCAGCGAGGCGAAGGTTGGCTGATTGCTCCCTCTGCCCCTCTACATTCATTGTAGCTACCTGACACCATGTTATACACCCAATGCTGAGCGTGGAAATGCTTATTTACACTTCGCTGGGCCGAGCCACCACATGCGCAATATCATTTGGGTGTCTTGACGCTGAATTGGCTGGTGTGCCGGCGTGAACGGAGCAGGTTTAGTAGTCTGGTTATTGCCTCCCCTTGCTGCTTTTGTCCATTTATTCCAAGATAGGTTAGATGGAGGAGTGTTGGTTGTTTGTTTTGTTGGCTTGCCTGTCTTCTGGCCCTGCTGCTACGATAGCTGACTGACAAGTGGTTAAGATGTCTCTTTGTGCTTATCAAAAAGTTGGCACATAAGGGTGAAAAGCTTTGCTCTCTATCTGCTTTGAAGCTGCAAGAGAATTCAGGTTTTGGAGCTGCAGCAGCAGCTGAAGGCACACATGAAATTACAATAAAAATACAGTGTGCACCAACATTTATATTATCATAACCTCCAATACCCATCAGCTAGATGTTATTTCAATATGAATTTAGCTTTGCATAATCTTTAGTATTCCTGCACCCTTTTATTGTAACTACAAAGAATCATGAGAATCATGACGTTATTACTGTATTATTATTCACCATTCTGCTTTTCCCCTTGTGGGCTTTTTTTTGTGTTGTTATTATCATCATCACTTGTGTTGCACAGAATTGTGAGTCTTTTTTAATAACCGTTTTCCCCCCCTAACTACCCAAAAATGGGGAAATGGTCCCCAAATCTTATTATTGCTTGGTATTATTTAACTTTGTGGTGCATCTAAAATACAAAAGCCTGGTGAGCAAGGTTAAACCTGCAGTGTTAATGTGTTACAGAGGAAAAGCGGCAAATCTTCAAAGCCGCTGAACGGGAGGGCGAAGCATGTTTACTGACTTTATTTGCCAAATGAGAAGAAAATGTTGTCATATCACAGCGCTCTATATTTTGTTCTTGACAGAAATGGAGCGAGAATAGACGACAGAAGAGACTACAGAATGAGCAGGCTTCTTGAGGCGGCAGACTTATTTTGCTATTCACTTTTGTTTTCCATACTTCCATGTAGGCTTTCTGTCCCATGGTGCCAATGTCATTAATTGTTAAAAGAGTTTGAGTATAGCTGGAGTAATCTCTCGGTAAGTGGCATACATTCCTTCCTTGTTTCCAAAAGACCAGAGTCGAAACCTTCTTTAGGAGAAAGTAAGTCGAGTGAGGGAAATGCAACACTATTTCATCATGCTTGACTTAGGTAAAGCTGAAATAGGTGACTTATATAAAAATAACTTATTGTCATATTTGCTAAAACTGTCACTATGTCCTGACAGTAGTACATGAGACAGATCATCTGAAAGATGAAATTTGGAGGCGAGCTGGAGCGCAGCGATGATGGAGGGGGAGGGACCTGGAAATTGTGCTCGTTCAAATTTTCAAGCTAAGTCAACCTTCTTCTTAATCCTACCGACTGCCGCTTTAATACTACAAATGGTCGTTTGTTGAGTGAAAATATATGGAAGTTATTTCTAGGAATGGTTCCACACTTTGTGAAATAGGCTTTGTTTTCTTGCCAAGAGCTAGATGAGAAGATCAGTGTTACTCGTGTCTGTACGGTAAATATGTATCGAGAGTCAGGAGTCGGATAGCTTAGCTTAGCATAAAGACTGGAAACAGGGGGAAGCAGCTAGCATGGCTCTGTCTGAGGGTAACAACACTTCTAAAGCTCACTAATTAACACATTATATATAATGACACCTGTTGCTAGCAATTTTACTCAGCTGTAGGTAATTAACGTTAATTCTGTGAAGTGTAAGTTGGCTAAACAACAATTATATTGGCTGTTGTCTGGTTAATATGCTTACTGTCTGCATGCCGGTGTCTGTACATTTAAGCTTGGCCAAAGATGGCTTTGAGGAAGAAGAAACAAGACCATCAGGAGTCTTTTTCTACATAAACGACGATCACCTGACATCAGTTTCAGAGAGGTAGCCAGCTGGTAGTTCAGCAGTTGTCGTGTGCGATGCTAAATGAAAGACAGGCGGTGAAAAGAGTTGTTGGAATCACCCAATTAAACTTAAAGCACATTATATCATAGTTTTAAGCTTCCACCTTAAAAGCTTTGCATTGAAACCTCTGGTATCTGACGCTGTGAGGCTTCTCTTCCAGTCACTTTGTGACGCTAACGTTAGCTTAAGCAGCTACTTTACAGTGGCGACAAGGCTGTCGACAGCATAAATATTGTTAGACATGACTTACCAGCAGTTTGTCATTATCACCATAACTGGCCAATTATCAAGAAATTTAACGCCACTTTTGAATGTCATGATTATATTTAAATATTATTTAGTAGTATCAAGAATACCATTAATGTAATACCTAAATAAATAAACCTAAATAAATGTTAGCTTCATTGGTCAATGTTTTATTATAGAAAACTAAACAAGTTTACTTAGCAGTTGACTTTCCTCTAACTGGTTTTTAAAAAAATTGAATAATTTAACCAAATCGTTCGGCCCGAACATCTGCAATACTCGACCGCATTGTCTTCATCATATAACAGAGTATGTCACTGTCATTTCATAATTTGTGGTGTCCAGGAGTTACTGTATTTCATATTGTAATGCAATGCTCACTGATCCACAGTCATTTACACACTTTACTACAGATAGCATCACTGTTACTGAGCATCAATAGAACAGGCAGCGTCAAACAGAGAAAGGTGAACGATGAAGTCAGACGAGGAATTCCAAACATTCTTGTCCATATGTGATCTCTCCCGGCACATCAATGCACATCCCCTTTGTCCTTCATGTAGTGAATAGCTCTCTGAAAGCATGCATTTGTGCCAAACACTTTACAAGTTTGCGTCAAGAGAGGGAATAAATATACTCAAAATGTATTAAGTTCAGGGAAAAAGCTTAAAAGCATCTGAGCGCACACAAGTGTTGTGGTGTTTTTGTTTGGAACATAATTTCCCTGATGATCCCATGTGCCAGATCTCATTCTTTTGACACATTTTCTTGTCCTTTTCAGAGCATTTTTAATGCCATTATTTGCATAATCTTTTAACTGTAATAGAGATGTCATGGACACCATTATGCTAAATTAGTAGCCAATGATCTTGCCTGACCTTGTGGACATGTACCATCTCTGCCTTTATGTAAGATGATGAATGATAGAGGAAAATAACATCTACAGGTGCCATCGCTTTGAGCTACCTATTTTCTGATCTAATCTAAAACCTGTTATATTCAATAGAATAAATGTGCTTGAAACAGGTGATAATAAGCGTGAAGCAAATGTCTTTCAGTCTTTGCACCAGACAACCTCCCGCATTAGATGACATTGGTATGGTCTATTGTTATTGGTATGGTCTTAGCTGTAATGCCTCCTCCAGATGGCCCTCCTCAATTGAGCTATTCTTTTCCAGCACCCTGAAGAAAGCAATGTGGGTGCTCAGACTCTTGACAGTTACGTATATTTTGAGTGTGTTGCTGCGCCCTTCACAGAATTAGTCATAGGGGTGTGAGCGTTATTAGACTCAAATTAGAACCCCGCTGTGTTTGAAACCACATGAATAATTGAGGAATTTTTAATCGTTGTTCACAAACACAGAGGAGAGGTCAAGTGAACCACTGAATGACCTCCTCATACGCTATGATATATGTCAGAAGGTCGTTATGATCAACTTCATTTTTTGTCCATTATCATACTTGGAATTATCATTTTTTAACTCTATGGTCCAAGGATAAATGTTAGTAACAGCAGAAAAAACATCTGGTTACATAATTTTGACTGAAGCGTATCAAGGATTTGTGTGGGAATCAATAGCTAACAAGACGTTTTCCCAATACTTTTGGCATATCTGACATATGAATGACAGATTTATGGCGCTTGGGAGAACGCTTGCATGTCCGATCACTCCTCAACAACCCAGCTGCAGAGGGTTAAGTGAAAATGAAGCGCTAATATCCCCCCGGGGGCGAGCTGTCTTGCCGTGCTCAGCGTGACTGACGATATGACCAATAGATTCATTTCAGTTTTCTATCGTTCACAGTATTGATGATCCAGTGGAATTAAATCTCTGTGTGGTGCCTGCCTGATTACAACGCCCTCTCATTCTTCCAGGGGTCAATGATAATAACCAGATTAGTTGATTGCTGTCTGGGTCAGCCTTTTAGTACCATAGTGTATAAACTGAAGAGGCTCTGATTATGTTTTAAATTTGTCTCTGTTTTTAATGCTTTCATGTTGCACACCTACTTAACTATGGAGCCCCAAAGTGTTCAATATTAAATAAGGAGATTGTGAAATAAATGCTCACATGAATAAAGAAATGAATTCAATTGAGAAATAATTAAAGAAATTGTTAAAACTCAGCTCATTATTATGAAATGTTGTTTTATACAGTATTTAATACATTGCTACTGTTTTATAAAGAATTCAGGAGTTCATTTTTTATTCCATTATAGACATTTTTATTTCAAAATGCCCATTTTCAAAATATCTTTTCATTTTATAATGATTTTTCTCCATAATGGCATTTTTGCCAATGACATGTCACATTTTATTTCAAAATGACACTTCCTTAATATCACTTTTTATTTAATTCTGTCACTTTTTATTTTATAATGTCATTTTTCATGACGATGGAGTCACCGCCCCTTCACCTTTCAGCCTGTCACATACTCCCTGCCTCTGTTAATCAAGCAAGCTCAACAATTCAGATTTAACTATTTAGCTCCTGCTAACCAGAACAAAATGGGGTAGTAATTCTGAATCAGCTAACTAGCTGTTGCTCTAAATAGACTGTCAGTACACAGACACAGTGACTAACCTCTCTTTTTGTTTAGCTTTACAGGGCCGACCCAGCCAGCTAGCTAGCTAAACTGGCTTGTGAGATTGGATTTATTCCTCAGCCTTAAACCGAAGAGCCAGAGATAACTAGTTAATTCAGAGTTACCTGGGCAGCAATTTGATTTCGTAGATGTTTTTCAAAGAAAGACCTCTGTGGGCCCTCCAACAGGATCTAGCATTTAGCTAGCTAGTTGGCACTTTGTGAGGCTGACATAAAATAGAGGTGTCATTGAGGAAAATGACATTATGAAATAAAAACAGACTTTTGATTAAAAAATAAATAAAAATGTGTAGAATGAAATAAAAAATGAACTCCAATATGAGCTGACTTTTGATAATTTCACAATTTATAAGTATTTTAGACAATTTATTTATGGTCTCACCAAATTGCATATGAATAACACGCCAGTGTCTTATGTTATTTAGCGCGTTATCACAACAAATTTGTTGCTTTTCACGTGTCATTTCACGCCATTTAATCTCTACTGGTTTATATTGTGCAGAGAGGGCGTGTCATTTAACACAGGGAGGAGGGAGTGGTGGATGGATGGGTCACACAAATACTGGACTTTCACCTGGGAGTCTTATTTTAAGTTACATACGTAAGTTAACTTACGTTACGTATACATACGTACCGTATTTTAACTTACGTATGTAACTTAAACCTCTATGGAGTTTTTAACTGGTTATGAAACAGTCTCAATTTAATCCTTTGCCTCTATATGACCTACATAAGCAAACGAGACCAGCAGCGTTGGAGTCTGGCATTGGGTCGGATTTTTTCGCGAAGTCAGACAAAACGGCGCTGGGCTTTGCTCTGGCTGAATTCGAGTTGCTTCAGCCGCTAACTGAAGGTCTGTCTCCGGAGCTGCCACCCGCTCTCCTCCCGGAAAAGTAGTCTCCTTGCAGTGGGCAGTGAAGCGGAGGGAACATGTAACCTTAAGTTAGGTGAAACACTACTGCCTTTGTCCACAGGGACTGCCAAAATCAACACAAAATGAAAAGTTCCATTGGGCTGCCTCACCAAACTGACAAAGGTCACCTGACTATTGTTACCATGACGATGAAGGTCACCTAATGAAAGTCAACTGACTTCGTCCTTTCCTGCACATCCAAAACTCAAATGCAGCGGCGTTAAATGACACACGAAAAGCTTAAAATGCGTAGACATGACACGCTATTTATACTCCATCACATGAGATCACGTTGTTATTTCTTAATTTCTAGTTTGTTTATTTAATACTGAACACTTTGGGACTCCATACATGGCCAGACAGTTCATTTGGCAGTGTTGAAAGTGTAACCTTAGTGGGAGCTTTGAACTGATACTACAATGGAGCATTCAGTAAAAGTTAATGACTTTGCACTTCAACAAAGAGGCTCATTACGCTAATTTTTGAAAGTATCATCTAATAGGTGCAGAAAATCTCTTTTACATACAGCGTATGAAGAAACCTTTCAATCCAGGGATGTTCCATATCAGATAACATACATAGATATTACTCAACATAATGAATGTGAGCAGAGATCAAGTGCAAATTATACAATTAATTCTAATCGCGATTATTATCACAGAGGAAGCATGTGATGGTTGAATTTCAGAATAGTGCACATCTCTTTGACATACCCAAAACAGGCAACACTTTCATCTTCTGAACTATCACCTTTCAGGTTGCCTCATTACGTGCCTTGATCTTTTATGCAGTCGGGTAAAAACAGAAGCCTGGCAATGCTTTGATCTCTGGCATAAAAGCTCCCCAAGAACTGACAGTGTTTCAAGATGGAAATGGCGTTAGATAGGCCACGTTAGACTAAAATATTGTTTGATATTTTGATGCATTATTGACCATGAAACAAAAAGCAAAATATTGACCTCATCAAATATTGAAGGGGATACGACAAAGTGTGCAGAGCAGCAAGGCCGTCCAAAATGTTGTGCCTTTGTGTGTGAAGACATTTTATCCAAGTCAGGGCCACGTGGAAAGAGTACTAACGCTTGCAGGTAGTGTAACACTGCCACTGGACTGCCACTACTTTAGACTGTATCTTAACTGTATTCAGGCCACTTCTGTTCAAAATTATAGGATTTTATTAAGTTAAGAATTTGTTCAAAGACATCAATCGCTGTAGGAGGATTCCTTTTTATGTGCGGTTTGCTGATATTTGCTCCCTCTTCATCTGAGTTGTTCAGACTTGTGTTTGAACAGTTAAACATCAACTCAAACAGTCCTCCATTTGGGAATTACAAACTCCTAAGTGACTTCAAAAGCACTGCCTTCATTTGTACCAACAAAGAACAGAATGTGATGATTCATTCACTTCTCTCATTTTTCTTTTTGGACACATTTTGGGTGATAAGCAGAACCCCCCTCTCTCTATACACCCATATGGCCATCAAAACATGCTGTGGAACAGGATACTTTACAAGAACACACATCTATTAAAGAGACAGACTTTAAGTGCATTGTTGTAGAAACTATTCCTCTAAATATTTTTATAAAATTCTTTATATTCACTGCAGGCCACTGCTTAATTGGCCTAGTCTTCCTTTCCACTTGTGGCAGATTTGTACTCGTATTAGCTCACACTGGCTGTTGCCTGCTGAATTGACGCATCACACAGGTGTTCATAATCAAGGCTGGTATTAGTATGCAGAGCCTAATTAATATGTTGATTTTTATTTGCGGTCACCTGGGCTCCCACTGGGAATAAGAATAACTATTAATGTAAGGGAAATCAAGGCCCTGTCAAACTGAGGAGTGGGTTCAAATCGATGCAGCTGCAGATTTGAGCTGTGCAGACCATGTTACAGTGGTGTTGTATGAATACAAGCCAGAGACTGCTAAGGGCCTCCGAGGAGTTTTGCAGCAGATTATTTAATTTCAATTTGCTCAGCAGATTGCTCTGTGGCGATGACGTTATCTAATTAATTCTTTCTCCAAGGCAACAAATGAAGTCATCTATTGAACTCTGAATAACAAAAAAACTTTTACACCCCACATGTGACCTCCTAGACAGTGAAGCTAACGACCTGCAGCCAGGAGCTGCAGTCTGTCATGACATAATCAGCTTAGCCGCACTTTAATTTAGAAAAATATTGAAAGCAATGTGAAAGTAACACAAGATGAAGCACTTGTGCTGACTCGGCCAAGAAATAAAAGCTTCATTAATTCTGACGTAATCGTGATTATACATCCTTGGACATAATATTAGCTGTATCCCACAAGGGTGAAGGACAAAGCATTCTTTAAGGGATGCTCGGCACAGTGTGGATCGCAGCATGTGCTCATCTCCAATTTTTTGCATTTTGAATGCGACTGTAGTGTACTACACCAGAGTATCATATGGTATTACATTAATTCCCCTCTATCAACAGTGTAGTGCTCCAGATTCAGAAGTACGCACAGTGTCTCTTTAATTGTTTACCCTCTTTCTTCTCCGTTCCGTTTGAATATGCATGCAGAGGAAGAGCACTTGTACTCCCAAGGATATATACTGTGAGAGAGTTTGGATCAAAACAGAACTGGCTTAAACTGGATGATGCTCAAAGAGGCGTTAACCTCGTTTTCTTCCTTGATCTGATTCTAAGTGTTTTGAAAGAAGGTGAAGATTTTAAAAACTTTTACATACAGTAAATCGGCTTTAATGATGTGATAAAGTTCCACCTTCGGAGTGTTTAGTTGGCTTGAAACTCATCCGATTTCCACCAGGCATTCAAAGTTCACATCCTGCTTTTTTGAACATTATATAGACCTATTTAGCAAATGTGGGAGGAGATCATGAGGGGTAGTAGTGAGTGATCTTTACTTTATATGCCACGAAGGGGAATAAATTCCCCCTATCTGCAAATTAAAAAAGAATTAACTCAAACGCTCCGTCTGTTGTAACGGATATGTGTTATGACATCAGCAGTGCATTACGGAGAAGGGCCTGTTTTGGCAAAGCACAGGAAATGTTGAAGTATATGAGGTTGAAGTCAAGTTGAATTGGTTTTAGCGTCTCTTTCTCAAAATATGATGTGACTGACATGAATTTCCAACGTAGCTCTTCAAATCCTTCCCTCTTTCATTTGCTTTTCAGTTCAAAAGCAATGTTTTAATAGCGTAGTTATATAATATGGTGACTCAAACGGAAAATCCACCCCAGAACAGAATTTGCATATTCTTGTCTTGTTTGAACTTGAACATGAACGTGAGCAAGAATACAGACTTCTTCCTTCTGCCAGGAACAACAGACACGACTGAGGCAAATCTTGCAGCTGTTCCATTGACGGTGAATCAAAAAAAAATATGGCTTTGAGAAGACAAAAAACTACCCAAACTGATTTTTACAGATGCCTTCTATGTGGAGGTGTGTTTGTGGTAATAACACAGATTAGTGTGCTTGTTGCATCGATTTATTAGCAGTCTGTGATCACAGTGATTTCTATATTAGGGTGGATTTTCTCTATGTAGCAGGATCCAGTGAACTACTCTCTGGGATGAGTCCATTTCATTTTTTAAAAAGACCCAACAGCAGCATAATTATTGCTGCTCTGATCATGGCCACTTTGCGTAGGGCATCTACCACCCAAGGTACGAGATGACATTTAGTTCAGTGAAAGATTGATGAACCAAGCCAGACAATAGAAGAAAGAAAAGAAAGAAGAAGGTGGACTGAATCTGGAACTAATTGGCAAAGAAAAACACAATGATTGGTTTGCTCCACTGTTGACTGAAGCCATCCTTTGATGGCTCATGAAACAAAGTGAAAAAAATGGATTAAACAGTACTCATTTGTGTGGTATTGCTAAACCTCTGAGTGGAGGAACTCAATGGCTGACGCTCCCTCCCTCAACAGCTAGCGTAGAAATGCCATCGAGCGAGGTACTCAACCCCCCAACTGTTCCGGCAGAGCTGCACAGTGTCCAACATTAGAGCACTGTGGTTGAATCAGGCGCCTCCTAAGTGCAAATGTGTGTAGTTGTGTGACCCTGTGATGCTGAAACAAGCTTTCATGCTCTCCAACCTTCTCTGATTGAATGCATTTTTAGAAAAAAAGTTGCTACATGACTTTGATTTTTTTGTAAATCAGGATACTTTATAAACATTTCATGTCAAGGGGAGATTTAGCCTTGATTTCAGTTGAGGCGTATAATAAAATCCACTCCCAGATGATTCCATTTTGAGTGGTATCATTATACATATACACAAGCCTCGTGAATTACTTAACATGTTAGAAGAGCTACGGTAGCCGCAGTTGGCTGGTAAATTTTCCATGTTCTTTCCCAATCAAGTCTACATCCAAAACAATCCATATAAGCCTTACAAAAGTGATCCATATGACTGTTTCACAATCTTCCATCTCTATGTTTAAAGGGATATTTTGGATTTTTTGAAGTGGGGTTGTATGAGGTACTTATCCATAGTCAGTGTCTTACCTACAGTAGATGAGTCAGCCAGAGTACACGGCACGGAAGCTAAGCTATGTACTGCTGTACACGGGGACAGCAGTAAAATGTATTTTAGCCACCTAAAAAAAGGCCCGCCTAAAAAAAACTGATCAGTTTAAGTGTACGCTATATTTAGAACAAGGGGGCGGCTGTGGCTCTGGAAGAGCGGGTCGTCCACTAATCGGAAGATTGGCGGTTCGATCCCCGGCTCCTCCACTCTGCATGTCGAAGTGGCCTTGGGCAAGCTACTGAACCCCAAATTGCTCCCGAAGGCATAGCCATCGGTGTATGTGTGGGTGTGAATGAGTTAGATTACATCCTGATGAGCAGGATGGCACCTTACATGGAAGCCTCTGCCATCAGTGTATGAATGTGTGAGTGAATGGGGTGAATGGCATGTATTGTAAAGCGCTTTAGGTGGTCGGAAGACTAGAAAAGTGCTATATAAGTGCAAGTCCGTTTACCATTTAACATTTTCACCGCTTTACCTTGCCATCAGACAGCCCTTTCCTTTGGCACTACATTTTGTCAACCATAGAACTTCCGTATTCCTACACAAGCCCGTTCAGTCTCCATCTGCAAAAGTTATTTTTCTGTATACTCTGGTTCATAAAGCTATTCTTCGTCGTTGTTGTCATAATCACTCATTTTTATTTTCTTGTATGTGTTGTCTCTTCCATAAACCGCTGACCCAAACAGCTGATCTGCAGTGTAATACAGTGTACGGTATGCGTAGGAATACGGAAGTTCTACGGCTGAGAAGTGGTAGTGCCAAAGGAAAGGGCTGTCTGACGGCAAGGTAAAGCAGTGAAAATGTTCTAAATATAGTGTACACTTAAACTGATATAAGTTTTTTTTAGGTGGGCCTTTTTTTAGGTGGCTAAAATACATTTTACTGCTGTCCCCATCCACAGCAAGGCATAGCTTAGCTTCCGTGCCGGTACTCTGATCTGATTCTCCAAAATGGGAGTGCGCCGACCGCCATCTACTGGAGGTAAGACACTGACTTTTGATAAGTACCTCATACCATCCCACTTCAAAAAATCCAAAATATCCCTTTAAGGGTTGGTTAAGTTCAAGCAACTACAACTACTTGGTTGAGGTTAAAGAAGAACATGGTAATGGTTATAAGAAACCAACGGTGACCACAGGTAGGAGACGGAATGTGAACATTCGTCTCCGGTGTCAAAGTCACACATTTTGTACATCTATGTAGCCATCCACCCCAGCCTCCGCTCAAATACGCTACAGTGCCACAAAAACCTCACGGCTCGCCAGACACCCCCTTTGCATCTGAGAGAGAACAGTCATTATTCTAACGACTACAAGAGGTTCATCACAAAACACATAAAGATACATTCATTTTAAGCATTTGAACAGACAACCAAAGCTGTCATATTTCTGGTGAGGACAGTTTCAAGAATTCACCGGTAAAGGAAATAAATAAATGGTCAAGTAAGTCATACAGTAGCATAACTACTAGAGTCTAGTATCCATCAGCGCTCATTGGTGTATATTCAAAGATTTCAGCCAGTCGCTGATTGGTTTAAGCAAAGACAGGCATTAAAGGCTCTCTGTCCTTGCTTGACAGAGCCTTAATATTAATGTTACTCTTGCTCACCCCAAATACTAACATTTTCTTTTTAATCCTGTCTGGCTTTTTGAAGATAACTGCACCTTTAAGGGACTGAGCATATCTATCAATTCACATCAAAGACGGATGTCCAAGACACTGGTATACCTTGTCTGTCAATAACTGGTAGAAATTCAGAAATTTCTGATCATCATTATCTGCTGTGTCTTTGTTCTATGGGCAAATGTGCCTGGAATGCTTCAAAGGCATGTTAATCAAGCCCTGTGTGAAGATGCCAGGAGACCAATTACACTTGTGAGCTGCACTTCAGCTTTCTCATTTCCCTGAATCCTGCTGCTCAAACATGGTTATAGCCCAGATTTCTTTTCCACGCCGATGAAATAGTTGACCTTGACAAATAGCAGAATGCAGAGAGGAATTGGTAACATGGAAACGGCATGGGAGTACTTCAACTTCTCTGCAGCTCCTGTGGAAAACAGCAGTATCGGCTGTGTATGAAATATATTGGCCTGTATTTGTCGAGCAGCTTTGTGACTCGAGGCTTGTATGAATGTGGCTATAGATTGAATTCGCGGAACATTCTAAAAGCGATTGGAAGCTTCATCATATTTTCAATGATTTAACCTGGACTTACAGTAATAGCTGTACTTCAAGGTCCAGGTACATGATTCTAATTCCTAACTTTGAACGGGGAGTGTTTTTCTAAACTTTCATAACTGCCCAAGGTCACTTTAATCATCAAGTGCCATAACTCTGCCACCCAAGATGTTGAGGCAAAAAGCCAGTCTTCCTTCGGAGGTGGAGTTTTGCGGAGAACAGATGTAAGTTGAACAATGTGCTCTCCATCCCTCCAGCTGTTTCTCATTTCGCTGCAGGGTGGACCGAAGAACAGAGGAATCCGTCACCGGTGGAAGCTGCGTCCCAGTTGGCCCTGCGAAGCCACAGCCTCATCCTAATCATCGTCCATCCATCCATCTGCCACGAGATTGATATGCCTCCGCGTGTCGTGAAAGGCCCCGGCATGCCCCTCGCGCCCGCCAGCCAGCGAGGGCCTGTCTTTGCTCGGCTGGCATTGCGTTCTGTTCACACCAGGACAAACTTGATTTGACCAGAGGGAGGCTCTTGTGATTGATGATTCCACCACGTATCTTCAGCCACAGCAATCTGGCCTGGCTCTACTGCTGCGCGAATGCTTGTGTGTGGGTGTGCATGTGTGTGCAACTGTCTGAATGTGACAGTGAATAGAAAATTCTTATGCAACTGTGAGGAAGGATATTTAGGACAGAGAGAGTTTGGATGTGTGCGCAGGTATTCAGGTGCAGAAGCATCCTCACTGGCTGAGTCACATGCGCAGCTGTAGCAGCTCCAGTTGTCCGCTTCTTGTTTGTGGTGCAACATTTCCCAAGCATGTGACAAGCTGCGAGCCCACTCTATCCGGGCTTTGTTAAAGAAAGCTCAAAATGCCAACGGGTTCCCCTCACACCCACAGGTTTCCTCAACTGTGGCAGTAATCAGCGCTGAGAAGTGCCGTCCATGCCTCGGCGCCCAAGCCAGAAGCTTTCCACACTTCTTCTACTACTTCCTTTTTTTCCTCCCTTTTTTCTTAAATGTCATCTCCCATCATGTTCATCTCCCATGGCGTTCCTCAGGCTAACAAACACCGAAGCACCAGTGCTCCATCATTATTGCAGTACAGCATGGATCAATTCCTGCCCTTCATGGCGAGGTTTAGGATTACAAGTTGATAAAAGATAGACACACAGTGTGTGGACATACAGGCGTGTACAAAATTATGCAAACGCCTCACGGAAAAACAGTCTAGCTCTGAACTGACTTATAATTAAATCCAGAGCGAGAAAGGTATCACATGAGGATGGATGTCAATTAACAACTTTGTCAACCTACAGAGGTCGGTTAATCTGCGCAGTGATTCAGTATGTGGGCTCTCAAAGCAATATGAGTCTAAATTATCCTCGTCCAAATCGCTGGTGCATCAGTAAAAATGTTTCAAAAAGTAGAATTATATAATATGTCAAGCGAAACAGTCAGAAAATCATGACAACATATGCCCCGGACGCAGACAAATTGCATCAACCAAGAGGGACAGCGGTCAAAAGTTGAAACTAACTAACCCAAGGGGATGTAATGGACATCTACAGTATAAACTGGGGTTGACAAATACAACTAATTGGCATGCAACCTGGTATGACCCACATTTGTTGCAGTGCTTCCAATGATCTTTTAGCTTTTTGAAAGTAATCTCTCTCTTCACGGCAGCCTTGTCTTATTTTGTTGTGCCCCTTGTGTCTCTCGCTGTGCAGGAACCTAAAGCAGAACGCACACGTACAGAGGCAGACAAACACACACCGCCCTTAATGACATAAATGGCATGTAATGGTGATGATACGGAGCTAGAGGGAAAAATAAATCACTGATGTAATGTTTCCAGTGGAAGCGTGGTGCTCGCTGCAGATGAAGCCAATGCGAGGGGCTCCATCTACTGCTCGGTCACGTGAACTTCATGCCGTGTGTTCTGACAATGCTCCAGCTGACTCACTTCAGCTCCCTGCCCGTAAACGAAAAGGGACAGCCAGACTCAGCAATGAGGCAGGGGCAGTATAATTTATGCCTGTGAATTATGGATATACCGAGCAAGTGAAGGCCAATATATGTTTTATACCACGCTCCCCTCCATTTATTTTGGCTGGGGTTATGACTTGATGGCTGGCGGTTCTATTGATGATGGACTTCCTGATTTATGCGCTCAAGTCAGGCAGGACCATCAATTAAAGCGCCTTGCCGGGACAGACATGCCGAATGTACTGTCACCTGTTGTTTATGACTGACTGGCTGTGCTCTCGCGAGTCAGCTCCCCGCAGAACGGGGCGGTTCTCCTCTCATTCTGCTCCCCACACTGTGATTACTCCCAGACATGAGGCAGTAAAACAATGTGCATTATCCAGCTGCAATTTGTGCAGCAGCTAAACTAGCAGCATCTATTTTCCAGCTTCATTAAAACTTCCTTTTATCTGATTATCAGAATTACAATAACTGTACGCTGTGAGGCAACCCCATACATAGCATTGTTTTATAACCTCATTTTATAACCTCATAGAAGTCGGGAACATATAATTTCTCACAGATAGACTGAGATGTATATACTATCCATTCCCCTGGAAGCCATCGCCTGCAATTTCCTTCCTCTTTCATCATTCTAAATGCACCTAAATGGTTTGGGTGCGGGGGGGGGTTGAGCGGCAATAACCGCACCTTTGTGTCAGGAGGGGAATTTGGAATCTTTGATGCTTTCCCTGGCATGAAATGTATTTACAAATACCTTCGTGGGAGCAAATAAAAGGTTTAATATTTAATTAGGCCTAAGGGCATCTCACAATAACGGGCACATTTTCTGATCAATGGTATGATGGAGGAATCTTCCCTCGCTGTCAGTCTGTGTGAGGAGAAAGCTCGTCTCCCTCCTTTCAATGTTACTGCAGTTACTTACACTCTGGCTGCACTTTGGGGAGGACAGTTAATCATCGAGCATTTCCACCTCCTGGTATGCAGAGCAGCCAGCGAGAGCCACTGGATCCATGTCTGTGTACATTTGTGCATTTTAAGGCTTCCCTGACTTCAGATGATTACAATGAATGATGAATGGCGACTTGATGATGAAAAATGTATTTAGGCTCTCTTTGTGCCAACGCTGATGAAACTTTCATGATCCCCATTTTGGGGGGGGNNGGCATGTCATAGTGCACTGAGAGACTGGATTGTATAATTGAGAGTCTTAACTTGCCATAGCCGAGGGGTGTTTTTGAAGACCCCCTTTTGTTTTGCCGCTTTTTGAGAGTGTGATAACAAACACAGCAGAGGTCAGACACGCAAGCTTGCTGTTGACTGCTAAACTAAGGGGTCTAAATTCCTCACATAGACAGTTTGAACTTGATTGCTTTAATGTGGGCCTGCTCATCTAAACATTATTATGAATTTGTTTATATTTCACAAAAATCTAATCAAGTGATCATTTTTGCATCTTTTTTCTGTTCGTTCTTTTGAGTCTTCCAAAGAGATTGCAGAAAAGTGAAATTTTGTTGCATTTTGCCCGAGCTATACTGTATATTGCACATCCTTTCATACAGGCAGTCTCATTGTCAGAGCTACAGCACACTTATTTTACTTTTTTCATAAGACCATATAAAAAGAAACATTTCTAATCAAAATCTTGTTTAGACCATGCTTAGCAATGGTTTCTCCTTTTATATGATCTATAAATGATATTGACTTTAACTGTAATACCTAATAGAGCGTTCTTTGCTATAACTGGTAGAGTAGTACTGTTGACTGTACATCACTGCACCTCACTGCATGCCTTGCAGATGCAGCACTGAATAAGGGAGCTTTAGCGCTATGATGATTGCTTTGCAAATGACCCTGGGCTTTGCAAATGATTTTGAAAAGTCTCCACTTCATTTTTTCAGGGGAACGTTTTGAGAGACGTAGGCTAATTTGGCGGCGACGTGATGTCAAAGCACAGCAGCTAGCATCAGAGGAGCATTAATGACTAAACCTCACTGTTGTGTAAATTAGCACACCTGCTCTGTGTGCGCTAAAGCCTTCACTGTTGTGCTATCAAAATACACAAAGCTTAACAGCAGCTGTCAAAGCTTCGTGACAGCTGTCACGGAGTCAACACACTTTAGTCTGCTTTCTCTGCTGCAAGATTTTCTTTCCTGTGAAACTTTCTGAGCGCTGAAGAAAAAAAAAAAGAAAAGAAGCAGCGTGTCACAATTTTTGTTCCCTATGACAGGATGAAACCTTCCCTGCTTTAGTTTTAATCAGAGAGATCCAGCCTGTACTCTTGAGCCACATAGCGATGAGGGGGAAATGTGCGCTCTGCTTTGGAGACTTTTGTTTCGCTGCCACTGAACTCGCGTCAGAGAGCGTGGATACCTCAGAGACAAGGCACAAAACATATAAATGCCCAATTATAGTTGCTTCAAAGAGGGATGCATTTAAAAATTAATAATGGGGGGGCATTACATAATTCACAACAGTTGGTTATGTAAGTGGCCCCAATATGAACAGACAGGGTATTGTCTCTTATGGCAGTGGGTGTGCCTGCGTGTCTGTTTTTGTGTCATTGTCATCACTTGCGTATGTTGCCACGTGCTTGCTTACCTCTGTGTGTGTGTGTGTGTGGTTTTGTATGTGCATGAACACTTCTCTGAAAGGAACATGTGAAATGGGGACAAGCCATTGTTGGAGGCAGTGAACAGTCTCTTTTAAAAACTCCAAGTTGCTCCGGTGTCAAGGTGCTGCCCTCCCAGAAGATGTCAACCTGGTGCTTCTTGCTTCAATTCAGCATGAAGGCTGCTCTGTCTGATGTATGAATGGCTGAGGCACTGTACAGTATTTCAATTTAGAACCATAATATATAAACGGAGGATCCCAAGGCTCAGTGACTTATCATCCCTACATGCCAGTTATGTGTCTTGCACTGAGTCTGACAATGTCAGACAAGATTTTAAACATATGTTTCTCTTCAATATCCCAATTAAAAACACAAAGCAAGTTTTTCCTACACATGAGAAATAGAGGAATCGTTTGCTTTTCAGAAATGGCCATGAGATATTATAAAATTACAGACTGCAGTTAATTGAGACAAGGAATTGGTCTGCTATTGAGATAAATTGTCTCCCCGTGCAGAACAAAAAATACTGAACTCAAATTGCAACATATCCTTGGGCAGTGTTCTCCAACTAGACCTTTTTAGGTCAAGTCTCGGGTTCACTATAATACAAATAATTGAATTAATCAAGAGCAAGAACTCTTCATAATTTCCCACGTCACACTCGATGAATTTTGAACGATTTCTAATAAGACGAGGACAGATGGGGTTAGTTGGGTTTTAGGATTTGATGGGAGTTCACGCACCTACCAGCTATTCAGAACCTCCCACTCTAAAGCTCGTCATCTTCACGACTACAGTCGTACCCAGGGGACAGGTTCCAAGCAAGTTGCTCTTAACAAAAGCAATGACACTTCATGGTAGCAGCAAATACTTACGTAGCCTATTGTTGCAAAGATAAAAAGAAATCTGAATCTTTCCCCTTAACAGATAAAAGACATAATTTTAAATCTTTAATTAAGCTTTGTTCGCGCTATCTTGTGGGTTTAGAAGAAATCTACAAAGGAAATAATGACAAATGTGTGTGCTGTGTAGGTCCTTAATTAGTAGTTGGAATCCTAGTTGTTACACGTTTTCATTTACTGTCTGAGGACTGAAACTCTTTCCTTCTCCACTTTTTGATCACTCTGAGCTCTGAATGTAATTCATCTGGAGCGGGGTTTTTTGCAGCAGTCTGCATTTCTTGGTTTGTATTCCGCTCTTTTGTTGGCTCCCTCTTGTTTCATTATTATTTGGCTCAGTTTCCTCTGAGGTTTCTCTCTCTCTCTCTGTGTACATCTGCTTTAACTTCATTCATTTCTAAAGAGCCCTTAATTCCCACAGAAACCTGCATTTAACTTATGAGCACTTTTGCTTTGACCAAGTAAAAAAAAAAAAAATACCAGACTTTACACACAGCTCAGGTCTAGCCCAAATCCATCCAGTGACAGTACTTAAGCTCCTGTCTACCTAGAAAGGTAAGAAAGCAGCTTGATCTTTTGACTAAGGATTACAGAATGGATGAAAGGAGAAAAAAAAGACAGATGGATCGTGCTCTACTTATTTGGGTAGTTTCTCCTTGAATTGCTTGGATGTTCCCTGTAGTGTGATACAGCTGTTAATCAATGACGGAAACGGATCAGAAGACTGTGCTTTTGAGAATAATTCTGGTTTATCACAACTTGAATATCATTTTCAAAGGTTTGGTCATGATTCCTCTCTGTAGGGATAACTTTGTACTCACCAAGTTAATTGCTTAGATCTCGGAACATGGCAACACAGTCATACAGGATCATACAGTTAAATCACCAGTTAGCCAAACTTATTTGGAAGAGAAGACGAAAGCAAACTGTAAACACCCATCACAGCACAGTACAGGCCGACTTCCTGGTTCAACTTTGTACTAATGTACTTGCCATAGTTTGCACACTTCTTCTGTAAGCGCAATGGTAATGCCAGCATTAGGGGTGCGCTTACATGTTGTTTACATCAAATTAAAGTGGCTCAGACAATCTGGCTAAACTGAGTTGGTTACAGCCTTTCTGAATGTCTCAACGATCGAGTTTCTTGCCTCATCCGACCTTATTTTAGACACATCGCCTTGCTCTCAGATCTTAGAAATTACTTTGTTGACTGCAATGTTATCATAGCTGAAGGAAACCATGGCCAAACCTACATCTACTTTGTAATAAACAGGAATTATCTTTTAAATAAGAGCTGAACTGAAATATACTGCAGCTGCGTGGGTGCCATCAGGTTGTCACTTCCACATTGACATCATATTTTTTTACAGGCATGCCACAGAGATTACTTTTTATATGCAATATTTTAAACCTTTCACACTGACTCTCTTTGGACCACATCTCAGTCCCCACTTACTGTATTCTTATATGCTTAAGCCTGCTCTGTGCAAAGTAATGTCACCAAAATTTTAGCCAAGACTAAATTAGAGCAGCAGCTAACAATTATTTTCATTATCGATTAATCTGCTGATTATCTTTTCCATGAATCCAATAGTTGTTTAGTCTATAAAATGAGAGCCCATGGGGAGGCATCTTCAGATTGCTTGTTTTTTTTTTCAGCTAGCAGTCCAAAACCCAAAGATAGTAAATTTACAATGATATATAGCACAAAAAAAGCATCAATTCTTCACATTTGAGAAGCTGTAACCAGCAAATGTTTTGCCGTTTTTGCATTAAGGAGTACATCAGCAATTTAGTATTACACATCCATAATGTTGGGAGACTTGCGAGGGACAAATTGTAAAAATAATGGCCCTTTAATAGATAACTCAATTAATAAATCATCAAACTTTTTTTTAAATTTTCTGTCAATCGACTAATCAGTTAATCAGCTAATCCTTTCAGGACTACATTAAATATAAATTGTGAGATGACAGCCATTAATTCCACCATTAGGCCGCGTTCAGACTGACTTGAGCCCCCAGTAAAAAAACGCAGCAGCAGAACCAGGCTCAACTTTTGCTGCAACGCGACGTGATCTGGCAAGGCGCAGCGTTGGTCAATCACATACATGCAAGCACACATTCCTGGTGGACTACTGGATTACTTTGTAACGTGAATGCCAAATTTCTACTGTTTACCTCATGATCGCCGCGACTAAAGGTAAAATAGTTGCTGCCGTGGTAACTTTCCAGAGTTGTAAGATCCTGTCTTTAAGAGTTTTACGAACCATTGTGCAGTGTCTTGGCACCTGATTCGACTTCCAGGATAGTATTTCATTTAGAGATGGGATTTACGGCTCTTTGAAGGGAGCCGGATCTTGTGGATCCGTTCCTTTCAAAGAGCCGTTCAAAAGACTGGCTCATTTTCAGTTGGTTCTCTTCTCACCTCCGCCACTTTCACTGTCGGGTGTTGTGTTTTTAAGTGGCGATTATTTGTTGACCCGGACTTGAATGATATCTTTTTCTGACAAATATTACACTTTGCTTTACCGTTAGCATCATCTGAAAAGTGCATCCAGATGCTGCTGCGTTTTCTTTGGCTCATTTTGTCGTTTTTGATGAAAATGAAGCGTGTCCTCCTTCTTCTTGAGACTGCTACTACTGAGGTAGAGGCACTCACGTGAAGGCAGTGTGGACAACTCAGATTACGTCATGCGATATTTGCATATCGCACCGCACGTGTGCTCTGTTACGCTCCTCCCCTTGTGCCTGTTCTCTGTCTCACTCAGTGGAGTAGCAAAGGAGGAGCTTGTGTGTGCATCTGTGTGAAACACAGCGGAAAAAAAAAAAACAGCTCGCAACTGCGAATCGGTTCCCATCATTCGTGTTAAAGAGCCGGTCAATAGATTTGGTTCGTTCGTGAACGTCACAACTCTAATTTCATTGTCTCACCAGTAAAACAACACGGAGTCCCCTGCGCTGTTTCAACGCAGGGCTGTTTTCGGTCTGAATCCCCTCTTACACACTTGCGTATTATTGCCGTAATATAATAAAAATGCAGCTGGTACCAGATTCGTTACGGCCCACCGATGAAGGCCCCATTTCACGAAACACATGAAACTGACAGAAAAGTAAATGTGGTAAGATAAAGGCCCCTGTGGTGCAACATCTTTTTGTTTTGTAGTGCTGTTGTTTGAACTGATCCCCTGATGTAACTGTAGAATCGCACCCAGTCGAACAAAAGAAGCACACCTGTCCTGAATCTCAAAGTGTTACGGCTTGTTGCTATTACTTGTGTTTTGTTCATGCTGTGCCAGCACATTAAATAATGCAGCATCTATTCATGTTACTTCCTGTTAGTTATGCATGAGTTTACCACTGCAGCTTAATACTGTATGTTTTTGCCTTGACTCCTTTGTAGTTGGTCTTTGTCTTGATATATTGGTTTTGTGCCCACTTCTGGATTGTAAGTGGACTTGCCTTTCACTGTCCCTCATTCTGCCACAACTATACTGTAAGTTATTTATGTCACCTGCTTGCAGAAATGAGAAATTCTCTTTCTCTTGTCATGTTCCAGCATTTCAAAGTGTGTTTTTTTTCCCCAAGCACAATCAGAACCCTCCCCAGTGCACACCTCAGCAAATCCCTGCTGGTTCCCTGAAACATCCCAGAAACCTCTTCCTGCTCCAGAGACTGACTATGGTTCCAATTATGAAGAAATATGTACAGGAGATGGGCGACTGTCACAGATCCCATGGAAATTTCATTTTAATTAATCTTGGGCAGAAATTGGCAGCTCGGGCATCACGACACTCATCACGGCTCCCTGAAGTAGATCCAATTTTCTGTCTCAATAGGCATTAAATTAGCAAGAACATTTCCACCTTTGTCACCCCGGCACGCATAACAAATGAAATACATTTGGCTGCATGACATAATGGTGTGCTAATAAATGACTCACCACACAAGCAAGGTAGTGGGAGGCGGCAGCAGGTAAATCGCGTTTTGCTGGCGCCTCATCACATCCAGGAGTGTTAAAGAGAGAAAAAAAAGTGTGCAGGAAGGCAGATTTGGGATGTGCGAGTGATGATGCAGACGTTTTTGCTTTCTGTGTGAATTTTGTCAGATGATTCAGAGATCATTTCTCGGATAGTTTTGAGAATACTGGAAATGAAAACCTTCCTGAATGCTTCCGTTGAGAGATCAGAATAAACTACCTTGACTCATTCCACAAGCATGTTAATATGCCAAGCTTGATTAACAGTATTTTGCCCTCGTATAGCATTAGCTCTATAATGATAAGCATTATGGCCTCCGAGGTTCATGCATGTGTTTACCTTATGTCTCATTAAGAAGTAGTCTTGGCAGGCTGATCTACACCACCTTTGAGGGTATTTTTGGAAATTTTTTTAACGAGTGTTCTGTTTTCATGAAAAATGGCCCACACCACTGTGATATCATTAACGCAGAAAAGCTTTGCATTTCTTTTGTGTTTGCAGGTTGGATTGTTATCAAAGTTTTCACCAAACCCGAAGACATGTTGCAGCAACAGATCAATGCAGGCCTATATTTAGAAGTTCTGCCAAATTAATTTCCTTTAGGAAAACTCCACCCCGTACAGATGAGAAGAAGCTTATTCAGTGTGAGAGAAGATTAACATGTTGCCAGTACATTCAGGATAAGTTTGTGGAAAGTTGCTATCAGTCACAAAACTTTTATCACCCCACATGTGACACAGCACAAAGGGAATATGACATTTTTATAGAGATGCACAGACCTCACAGACTATAATAAGTAGAAAAGGAGTGAGGAGCTCATTTCAGATTTATTATATTGTTCATGCATGCCTCACCCTGACAGGCGATGTGCTTCCATCTCTGTAAGACTCTTGCCACATCAGTGCCTGACTCTCATCCGCCCACAGGGTGAGGTGAATTGCTCTATACTCTGAATAGCTCCACATATACAGCGCCGACTGTATATTCTAAGAAATGTCTCTTTTGCCAAAGCCGGAAAGTCTGAAATGCTCTTTCAAAGAACATTGTCCGTACCTTGTGCACATAGTGATTGCCATCTGTCCAAAGGAGTCACAGTAGAATCCTGATCTGGGAATTTACAAAGCCTTGTCCAAGGCCCTTGATCTGCTGTCTCTATCTTCCAATCCCTTTGTTCATGGTGACTGTGGGCTTAAGGTAGCTGCCTTGGGAAGCAACATGTAAGGGACACCTAATGAGGGTATCAGCGGGACCAGCACTTGAAGGGAAGCTGCCACAAGGTGATGACAGTATGTTGTGCAGCTCAATACAGAAGTTGTTGGGTGTTTGATAAAAGGACGTCACCAGCAGCAAAATAGGGTTGGGCAATATGTAAGCAATAACACCAGACAAGTCGTATATTCCATGACTATAATAGAACGTACAACTTTGCTTCGCATCAGATGGTTTGCCTCTGTGGAGGTAAATTAAATTTGCGTGATTTTCAATAAGAAGCTGTTAATCTTTTTGCTGTTAGTGGTGGCTACACAAATAACCCTACCTCCAAGCTCTTTATCTAAGCCTCACTGTTGCCGTTCTTACCTACAGTTAAATACTGGAGCATTCATTTAGCACTAACATCTTTTCGGTTACTTAAAGTTCATCCTCACCTTCTAGCAGAATCGCAAATTTTCAGTGGCCATTATAAGATAAAGATGAACCGACAAGACAGAGAAATTTGTCAACCATCTCTGGGTGTATTCCACCATTGCAAACATAACTGAGAATTAGTTAGCAGGATTTCTTCATGGCCAAATTGGAATAACAAAATGTTTGCATCAATGTGATGATGTATCTTGATTTGTCAGGTATTTCTTTCACTGGATTTGCCAAAAATAAAGTTATTTTATCTATAAACTGTTTCTCTACAAACAAACCGCTCCAGAATTAGTTTGTGACCAGGACTGAGACCACTTCCACTTAAAACCTGCTTTGTTTAGATTTAATCGAACTCTGTTTCATTTTTCCCCCTTAGTACGATTCGTTTGGGCAGATCTGAAGACAGCAATTGTACTCGGGTGCGAACCGAAACAACCACACCGAGACCGTTTAGAGGAAATGATCTCGGTCCGGTCACTAACAAACTCTGGAGCGGCTCATTTGTGGTGGGAACGTGATCCGATCTGACCCAACTGCAAGGCGTACTCTGCAAGTTTGAGTGAAACTGCTCACGTAACCAGGTGCACTTTGCATACTGGGATGAGGATGAGCGAAATCAACAGTTGCCAGCAGCTAGCCTGAGAATGAATCAAGGTCTGACCTGGAGTAGCAACAAAATGCTTTTGCATTTTGGTTCGCTTTAATTTTTTTCTGTGTGAAAAGAAACCGAATCAAGGGGGGAACGCAACAGTTTACCAGCTCATCCCTCATTTCATGTTCTGATGATGGTGGTCCCGTCTGACATGTCAGCCCAAAATCTCCCATAGGTGTTCAACTCGGTTGAGATTTGGCAAATGCAATGCCATAGCTTATGATTCTATTTAGGATATATTTCAGGAGAGAAAAATAAAAACTACATTACTGTTTATTCATCAGATTGGACTCCAGACTTCCATTGATGGTGCCGCATTTGACCACAGATGGTCACAAAATCCCTAAAGCTTTTCACAACCTTTTCCTTCCCCAGCGTAGGTTTATTGAAAAGTGTTTGTGTTTCCCCAGTAATGATGAGCAGGCTCTATCTTAACCTCCATCGCTGTCATCATCTACTTCTGTGCAGCATTTTAATTGGCCGAGGCTGGCACAACCTTCCAACCCAGCTGTTTCCCTGCTACATCCCGGAGCAAGACTAGCGTTCCTCACTAATTACCGCTGCTGTCTGGGATGATCTGTGACACAGCCAACTCCCGTTGAATTACCCTCACCTCTCCCATTTACAGTACCTGTCAATATCTTCCCTCATTTCCATACATCAGTGAAAAAATCTGTGAAGTAGAGCAAAGGATTGACCTAAAAATGATGCCCTTTCAAAAGGCTCCCGCAAGACTAATGACTGTTAAAAAGCAATCAAGTGGTAGCAGCAGTCTGGGCGGTAGATCTCCGTATTTTATTGCTAACGCCCGGTCACGGCACCTCTGCTGTTTAAGTTATTGCTATGTAAATCACCTGAAGTGCTTTGGTATTGGAAAGCAGCAGATTTAAGATGCTGGTGCATGTGCTAAGTAGACAGTATCCCGATATCCGCGGAGGCCTTCATTTGAGGGACTAACTCCTGCTATTCATCAGCATGTCAGTCTACCTCGAGCTGGCACTACACTCTGAGAAGTTCACTGGCGGAACAAATGAAGTTCTCTCTGACTCACATATAAAATGCTTATTCTGTATTTCTGCAAAACTGATGTGAAGGTGTAGCGCCTAAAAGTTCTGAACTAGCATGTAGTGGAAGCACTTTTACCTTACCTCTGCCTCTTCTTCCTTTCACATATTTGTCTTCAACCAAAAACCAATGAAAAAGTGTAGGTGCTTGTGATGTGATTATGGGAGCTATAAAACTATAACTGTAAAGATTTTTCTTGCATCATATTATCTGTAAACTTTGGATTAAGATACTTGATGAGTTAAGAAAGGTCTTGAAAGCCTCTGAAAGTTTTCATCCAAGAGTCAAATTCTTCAAGCTAAAGGTTGTTTGTAACTAAAATGTGGGCTGAAAAAATAGTGTCTATAATGTACAGTATGTGGATAGTGCATGGATCCCCACCCAGAACCGCTGTAAACGCAGGTTGGATGCTTGTCTTAGAACAAATCTTACCATGAGATGTCACTGTCCTCTGCTGGTTTTTAGACAGTATTACACGTACAGTGTGGAGGTCCATTTTAGGAAAGGTCAAAGGCTTATTGTCTAAAAAAAAGTTTTTTTCAAGTTTTACTCATTGTTTATTCACTACCTGTTCACAATTTGTATAAATTGTAGTCCAACTAGTTGTATTCTGTCTTATCTTACACTACTGTTGCCCTGCTATTCAGGATAACTAATTTGTGCTGGAATTCAAGCTTGTGACTGTTAATATGCTTATCACAGAAGAAAACTCCATTGTTAGAATTAATTGTTTTATTGTTGAAAAGTCTCTGTTGTCTTTCCCAGCACATAGGCTTATACCTTTTGCAATAGAAATACATTCCCTTATTCCCCGGCTTATTTCTATTCTTGCGCCAGATATGGTGTGAAACTTAATGGAGTTTTGTTTTGTTTTTTTCATTCAAGGATCCAAATTGATTTCTCCTCAGCACAAATATGTCGGTCATGACCACTGCAAATGTACGTAAGAAATGTTATTGCTGTGAGATAACAGACCTGTAGTGCCTCTGTATCACACATCGTTGATCTTTGCATTGGTTTTGGTATTTCATTTGAGACACCAAACAGAAAAAATAAAATACATATTCCTCATAGTTTTGGGCCCACAGGGTTGTTTTTGCAGGTACAGCTGCTGGTATATACAAATTATGATATGCATGCAGTTTAAGAAATGAAACAAAAAAACTATTCAGCGTGCAGGATACAAGGAGAAAAGAACCCCCCCTACACCCCCAGAGCTTTGGTCATGAGTCTGCTTCATTCCGTCAGCAGACAGTCCCGCAGGATAGACCTCCATTCACTCGTGGCTCAATTAGGAAGTGAACTTTCTGTAAAGCTCGTACTGTATTTTCAGCATGATAAGGTTTTCATAAGTTGTTCTTAATGAAGTCATTTCATTTAGATGATTTGGGACATGGTATCAAATAGCAGTCATGCCTCAAATAGCAGCTCCATCTGTCTCAAAAGCTAATATAGCTAATAATATACCTTCTATATCCATCACATAGCAATTATAGATCAAGTTAGGAGTATTTGTGTCTGACATAAAATCTTTTGTGGTAGAAATTAATTGAATGGAATTTTTTGGTTTGGCCACATTCACCTGTTATTATTTTTGGCTCTATTGTACCCAATATCCATTGGTTGCTCGGTCGGCCCACCTCTTTTGTCCACACAAGTCCTTCAAATTAAATGACAAAAATATGTCGAAATATCTCAACAATAAGTGCATTTCCATCCAACTATTTTTATGTACAGAATTAGCGGCACCAGCTCTTTATCTCGATGTGCTCAACTCCTAATGTTCACATAATGGTTGTGAATGGAAACGCACATTAATTCATATTTTCTTTTGCCATTTTCCTGAAAATTCTGCAAAAGTTTGCTCCGTTTAAGGTTTGGTTAGGTTTAGGCACAAACACAACTTGGTTAGGGTTAGGTAAAGAGCATGGGTTGGGTTAAAATAAGTTCTTGGTTAAGGTTAGAAAACAATAAATCTACTAAAAATAAATCCTACTGACTTTGGTGATCCCTGACGGGTTAGGGTTAGGTTCATCTAGCGCCACCATGAGGTTGACATTTGTGGTTTTGAGTGAAATATCATGACAACTTTTGGATGGACTGCCATGAAATTTTGTACAAACATTCATGTTCCCTTCAGGATCAATAACTTTGTTGATCCAATGACTTTTCTTACATTTCATCTACTTTTCATCACGTCAAAACTTAAATTTGTCCAATACTTTCGTTTTTACCTGCAAAGCTAATGACTTTCCCATCACCCTCAGCTTACTTGTACTTTGTGCTAATTAGCAAATGTTAGCATGCACTAACTAAAATGGTGAACCTGGTAAACATTATGCTAAACATCAGCATGTTAGCATCGTTATTGTGAGCATATTAGCATGCTGATGTTACCATTTAGCTCGAGGCGCCGCTGTGCCCAAGTACAGCCTCACAGAGCTGCTAGCATGGCTGTGGACTCTTACGACTGTTGTACCATAGATGCCTGAAGCTGTAACAATGTGCTCACATGGGACACATTCTTTCAGATGGTGAAAAATAATTTTATTTTTCCCTCATTTACAGAGAAGCAAATTGGCATGAGGAAAAAACGGGGGCTGAGACGAAATGAGTGGCATGAATACAGCCTGTGATGAGAAAGTGAAAGAGAGTGACAAGCAGTTGCAGGCATTGTCTTAGAGGAGAGGAAAGGGGGAGGAGAGAGACAGAGGCAGACAGTCATATGAACCGCTCGTATACCTCCCTCCTAATGACTCCCACTGTGCCATTTTTACCAAAGGCAAGGATTACCATTAAGCCCGAGTCACATCTTCTCACATGATCCTCTATCCTGCCCAAGGTTTATTCACACACACACAGAAGTGAACACACACAGAATGGTAGCCGGTGGGGGGTGGATGAAAAGGAGGTCGGCTGAGTGGTGGTCACGGGACGAACAGAGGAGATGTGTACACGTGTAGCACCCACGGCAGAATAATGCAGTAGATTTCTAAACAATAAGCCAAATGTCTTATCTTTGTGCATAGGTACAGCTCGTGAGCATTTGTGTGTTTGCATCTTGGTGTCTTAATGTCCATTTTAACCATTAAATTATCCGTGACATGACCCCTGACCTTTTAATTACTGTTGTGTTTACGCTGTATACACTCTTAACATGCATTAATTTAAAGGTAATTGACCAAATTTGCTGTTGCAGACTAAATTAATTGCTAAATTCTCAGATGACAACAAAGGAAATTACTTTGGATTACTAGCTTCCTATGTTGCCGCCTCACTATTTGCGAATGTAATCATAATAGGTTTGTATTAGCCGTACATATGCATATGCATATACACTCATTTGACACACCTTTATGGCTCAAAGTGAACTGTGCGGACATTTGACAGAGCCAATGGTAACCATAAAAGCTTCTTACAGACTTAATCAAAAGACAATCAGTAAATAGCTGCCTCCTCCTCTATTCAAATGTGACCTTAAAAACACTGCAGTGCATTTTCAGGTCAATAGCACTTTGAATTATTAAAAACCCCACAAGTCTATGACGATGATCAATCATAGAAAATTCATTTAGGGCCAGTATAAGACTCTAAGGTCAAAATAATTGATCATTTTAACTATTACAGTATTCATCTTGACATAAAAAAAATGTAGAAAACTAGACTCCATACAAATGATGTTTATAATGGTCATAGCAACCTTGACACGCTAATGGGTCTCCTACTAGTTCTCAAGGGGAACATGGGAACCGCACATACATAAGGAATGTGGCTGTATTTGAAAATGTACTTCATGAGAATGAGCTTAGCGCTAGCTTTGTGTAATCCTCACTGGCACGCCCCAATTATAAAACGATACATGCAGGCTGGAATTATTATAGCCAACGTGAAACACATGTGACTGGGTTCAGAATCTTTGCCTTTCAGTGTGCGAGATCACATTGGGGGAAAAAAAGACAAAGTTTCTCCTCTTAGAAAAGCGTTGCATTGTTATGATGTGTTTTTATGTGGCGTGCAAATTATTAATGCTGACAGCATCAGTTTCATCTTCCCGAGAAGAAGGTTGTTGTGACAGTTTCGCTGCAGAACTAAACGTCTTACTTTTAAACGGCATCAAACAAATCCTGGGTTAGATCTTTCAAATCAGTTCTTTAGTATTCTTTCTCATCAGTTGTGGAAGGAGTACTCATATATCCTTTACTTAACTAAAAGTGCCATTACAGCTATGTAAAAATACTCCATTACAAGTTAAAGTCCTGCATTCAAAATCCACAAGAAGTATTATCAGCTAAATGTACTTAAATTATTAAAAGTAAAAGTTCACAGAAAAAATGGCCCGTGTGACTGATAATATTATGTATTGTATTATCAGATTGTTAATAGTGATTTGTCAATGTAGCATTTTATTATTGCAGCTGGTCGAGATGGAGCTAGTTTTAACTACTTTGTGTACAGTGTACAGCTAGTTTGACCCAACTTACTGGTCGGGTCCCTCCAAAGGTTCACAAAATTAATCTGAGGGGTCATGAGATGACAAATGGGGTAGAAAAGAAGAAAAGACTTGGACTTTTCTCTAATCTTTTATTTTTTGTGAAATATTTGATACTCTTTGGGCCTCAAACAGTTATTTAAATCAAACCATCCAAGAAGGAAAAGCACTCTCTGTTGGTACTGCTCAACAACTCGTATACATCTGATACGTGACAAGTATCTTATCGTATCTTATCGCGTGTTTTTTAATGTAAAATCTTAATCTGAAAAGTAACTGGTAACCACACTGTTGTCAAACAAACATAGTGGTGTCCAAAGAACAACAAGGAGGACTACCTCAAAATTGTACTTAAGTACTGTAGTTGAGTGCTTGGTTTTTTCCACCACTGTTTGTATTCAACATTCACTGCCATCTGAAAGGGCTATTTAACTGCTAATAGTTCAGCCTTGATGGTTGTTTTGTTGTTTTTAAGGAACGCTGGTTATCTGCTGCTTCTCTCATTACTGGAATTCCTGTTCTTTGGAGCGAAAGCAGGTGCTTATTTAAAACTAAAAACCTGACATTGATTTTTTTTTTTCTTCCTCTCCTTAAAGAACTCCACATAACTATCATTTGATGAGTGAATTTGTGAAGCATCGGCCTGCTAATTAGTGGGTGTTGATCCCCTTGAGGACGACTGATAATGTCAGATTTGTTGTGAAATAATATCTGACAATTAACGCAACCAAACAGCTATTGTTTATGCACCCTCTCTGCAACCCAGTGCAAAGCATGCACTGAATTATGGGAAGAATGTAAGACTTTGTTTGAGACAGAACCTGCCTTGCCAGTCTTGCCCTAGATTCTAACTCCTCGGGGATATCGCTGTAGGTTTTGTCAACAATAACAGCCAATCATTTTCCCTATCACAAAAAAATGTCCTGAGGTGATAGTAGCAGCAGACCAAAATAATCAAGACTCTGCCACTGGTATCATCAGCTCATTTAAACTAATCAAAGGTTTTTGTTTCCAGCCCAACTCCTTCACCTGCAGAACAGCGAAGCAAATAACAAACAGTACACTCGCTGGAGGGGCGATCGGAGGGAGAATTCAAATGAACGTTGCAGAGACAGTTCATAAAAAAGGTAAGCAAGAGGAGAGTGGTAAGTTTTTCACATTGCCATAAGTTACAATAGTTAAACACATTTGAATACTCGCTGACTCCTCATTCACCTGAAATTTATCACACTGTATTAGCATCTAGTAGCGTCTTATTTTGACTGGATAGAGGTGATTCCTCTATAGGGGCTTGCCACCAATTTTAAACACACAGATCAGTTTACTAGTCACGAATAGTGCTACTCAACATGGAAAAACAGTTGTATAATGTCTTCTGTGGCTCTAAAGGGGCTCTGTCAAGTCTAAAAATGTAACCCCGATGATGTCATCAGGGTTATCTCAGCCTTGGCTGGAGGCGAAAAAATTTTAACATAAAGTCATCACTTCAAATTGCATGAGTGGAGTTTGAAAGATATGAACATTTGCCAAGCACAAAGGGTCTAATGCTGCATTCATGCCATATCGGAGTTATCATAATTGCCAGTTTCCCACTTGGTAAAAGCATTCACGTTAACATCCAAGTCGTAATTATGGCTGGAACTCTTGAGATTTTCCCTGAAAGCTCTGACATTTCCGAAAGTGCCTGAAAACCAAACATGGATGCCTCCTGACAGCCAAAGTCTGTCGTTCAAAGTAATTAAACCCAAATTTATATATTTATATATTCTTATATGTCAAAATGAACACCAACACCACCAACTCTGTAGTCACACAGCGGTCTTGAGTTGTCAGATCACATGAACGCTTGCAAGTTCTAAACATGGGAATCTTTCCCCTCTTCGCCATCCATCCCATATGATATGAACACAGTGTAAGGTAAGACACAATTGATTTGCGTCATGGGAAGTGTAGGATCATTGTTGGGGTTTGGCCCACACTAGGGACTAAAAGTCAGGATATGTCGGCCTCTGCTGCTTCAATAATGACAATTCATTTTTTAAAAACCTGTCTCTTGCTAGTCTTCTAACTTAATGGAAGCTTAATACCAAATCTCTTGAGTACCCCTTTAAAGTGAGTAGCTTTTTGTTTGTTAATGCCTTTACAAACAGGCCTGCTTTTATAAATAATTGCAACTTTCCAAGCCCAATGATTATGTAGTAACTACCAATCATCTTCTAATAATAGGTGTTTTTGAATATGTTTAAGTAGATTTATGAAACCTCTTTTATCAGCTTTTTTTTTGTCTTTTTAAGCAGACTCAAGACACAGAAGGAAGCATCTAGGGCCTGTGTATTCAAAAGCATGAAAGTCCAGTTCAGATCTGATCGCCCCACAAACTTCTTTTGTTGTGAGGCAAACATAAAACACTAAAAGACAACGGTGCAGCTTAAATGCAGTCTTGCATCATAGTTTCAAAATAGTAGGCCATGTGATTAAAAAAAAAAGTAAGCAAGTAAAAGCATTTATAGTATACCTGTACTGGAATGAAGTATTTAAGTTTATTGCACATGAAATGCATTTTAAATGTAAACCTGTTTCATCTGATTCACTTTGATCTGAAACATGGAAACCATATCAAGAATTCTGCATTCCTAGACTTGTTGTAGAATAAATGCCTTTCATGCCTCCATGTCTCACATGTTCACGGCAGCACAAGCAGCCTTGGGGTTAGAGAAAGAAGAAGGAGGTGGTGGTGGAGGGAGAGAGGCCTTCCTGAGAAGTCAAATGACCTGAAATATGATCACTTGAACAAACGCATGAACCTCTGAGGCTTTTCAAGATTAGATCCTGGCATTTTATACGGTGGGGGGAATTTCTTTAATACACTGGGGAAACCAGGATATTCAAAATAGTTATTTTATTTGGTGTTTTTTTTTATTATTAGATTTTCAGGAATGGACAAAAGTGAGAGTTCACAAGTGCAACAGTAGATCATGTAAACAAGAGCTGTATTGTATTTCTGAGCTTGCTTGCAGCACCAAGTTGATTATTTTAATTCCACAAACTGAGGCTACAACTGTAAAATGCTATTACTTCACAACAAATTAATTTTCATACAGTGCCCATGAAGGCGTGCTGCAACTGTTACAGTCCATGTACACGCATTAAAGTGTATTGGGGGGCCCACTCATTCATCATAATTTGTGTTTTAAGCTGAAACTATTATGTAATTAATTAGACTTCCTCACAGTTAATGTTTTGGGCTCGTTTAGGCAACTGCACACGTCCAAAGGGGGGTTTAGAAGAACAATACTGTGCATGAGGGATCACACTACCTTCTTTCCCTCCATCCTCAGTAGGAAATATGATGTTATGTGATGGCATCACGCGGGAGTCAGAAATCCGGGTAGTCATGCGCTAATCCGGTATTTAAGGCCGATGCTTCAGTGGTTTGGGGGGAAATAGAAGCGGGGGCCTGGGCGCAAGGGAGGGGAAGTTTTTTACACACTTAGTTGACAGAGAAAGTCATTCCTGATGTGTTGACGTGATACACGTTCATTTTGGATAAAGGGTTAGCTGAAGTGCATATTTGCAGGTAAATACTCAGTCGGTAAAACTGACTCCAAATCAGCCGTGCGTAAAAGATTTGGCAAACCGTTTTTGGATAATGTGGCAGTGCTGCTTTTTGGTGCTTGTGGGCGCGGTGGTCGTGAGCGCTCAGTTCCCCAGAGAGTGTGTGACACCCGAAGGACTCAGGAGCGGACAGTGCTGCCCGTCGCCCTCCGGACTCAACAACGACCCGTGTGGCTCCAGCACGGGGCGCGGACAGTGCGTGTCCGTGGCGGTGGACGCGCGCCGGCACGGCCCTCAGTACCCGCACGACGGACGCGATGATCGGGAACGATGGCCCATCCGTTTCTTCAACCGTACCTGTCAGTGTAATGGAAACTTCAGCGGTTATAACTGCGGCCGCTGCAGACACGGATGGACGGGGGCCAACTGCGACCAGAGAGTTTCTGTTGGTAAGTGCGCGTCCTCGGGGGAGTCTGGGGAGATATTCAAATAATAATGTCACAGTATATTGACTCTGTGGGGAGTTAGGCGATTCTGTGGCACTTCAGCACTCCTTTAGGACACCGAGCTAAATGAACGGACTTTGGTCCAGTTAATATCGATTTAACTATTTCTATAGGCCAAAGACTTTTAAAAAAAGATTATTTTACCAAAGTTAATTCCAATTAGGGTCCCATGAAACAAGTTGAATGCATTTTAAATAGTTGCAGCCCGGAAACTTAGGGAAAAAAGGGCATTTGATTACAAAATTAATGATTAAAACTGCCTGCCTTCTTTTCACAGCCGTTAAAAACTGATCCCCCAATAATGAACGCATGACTAATTGAGTTAATCCACTTTTCCTCTTCTGTAATCCCCCAGTAAGGAGAAACGTGATGCAGCTCAGCGCGGACGAGAAGCGTGCGTTCGTGAACGCGCTGGACCAGGCCAAGCGCACGGTGCACCCCGACCTGGTGATCGCCACGCGGCGCTATCAGGAGATCTTCGGGCCTGACGGGAACACCGTGCAGTTCGAGAACATCACCATCTACAATTACTTCGTGTGGACCCACTACTTCTCGGTCAGCAAGACGTTCCTGGGCGCGGGGCAGGCCAGTTTCGGGGGAGTGGACTTCTCACACGAGGGGCCCGGTTTTGTCACTTGGCACAGGTACCACTTGTTGCAGCTGGAGCGAGACATGCAGGTGAGATGCTGTATAAAGAGGTGATTACATACACAATATCTCTGATGTGATGGGGCATTTAAAGACCAAGAAAATAATCTAATTGATTTTGTTTCTGGTTGCCGGAGGGTAATCGCCACCTGACTGTTTATGCACATTTTTAATTTCCCAATACATCACCGAGCAATAGCCTTTTCAAACCCAGCTGTCGCTTCTCCAGCTTGTTTGTTTTACCTAATGCGTTTCCCCACGACTGTATTGGCGAGGAAATCATAACTGACGACGCAATTTCACGCTTTAATAGGCGAGCAGCGCGCAAAATGTGATTTTAAGCGTTTTATGGAGCTGAGATTCGATTTGATCCGCATACCATCGATTTGGAGATGGCGTGCAGAAAACGACAGTATTGAACAGAGCTTTGGTGAGAGGAGTTATTAAACTACACCAATCGCCGAAGTGGTGTGTGGAGAATATTCAGCATCCCTCCCAGCATAGAGTTGGTTTAATTATTATATCCATCCAGTGGTTCACTATTATGCAAGTTGGGTTTTTTTTGTGTGAACACTTGCAGGCACAGAAATGGTTTTGAAACCCTGACAGAGTTTTGAGCTCCTGCTGAGAAACTCCACCCTTATCCTGTGCAAGTTTATGCTTAAGATGTGCTCTCTAATTAGGGCACAGTTGGAGGGAGAGTGCTCATTTTTCATGAGCAGTACTGTAGTTAGGATCCATTTGTGCTTTCCTGATCAAAAAAAAAGTGTCGAGTTTCAGAGGTTTGTTGACTTTGGTGTGATTTTTCAAAGAAAAAAAAAACAAACCAAGTGATTCACAGGTGTGCAGAGAGTCTGTGATCCATTGAGCTTGATGAATAATCGTCAATAAGGAGTCAGGAGTTTTTGCACTAGACAGACAAAAAAAGTTGTGGAAAAGCAAGGAGGAGCATCACACATCAACTTCTAAAATAAAGTCTTTCCTTCCCAGAAAGTTGCACCATTTCTACATCCATCATGACTTTACACTGACGTGTTTCCTGCTCCTGCCGGTTGCACGTTCATGCTCAATCCTTCTTTTCATATAGACATATTATATATTGCATGTTAAGTGATTAGGGACCCTCAAATTGTTTCCACAAAGGCTCTTTAAAGAACCAGTTTTCATTAATTACAGATTTATTTGTGCATGGCGAACAGATATTGGCATAGGCCGTCTTTAAAGCAAATCACAGTGCGTGAAAATCATACCTAATTTATTATGTGCATTATGACTCCAATACCAAATGAGGCTTTATGGATACTGGGACTAGGATGTTACATAAAGGGATGGAAATGTACAATGTCAGCAGCACAATAAATACAATAAATCCTAAAGCAAACTCAGGGGTATAGCACAGAATACTGGACCCTGTATATAGGCAGTCTCTGAGGCCCCCCATGATTTTAAAATTATTAAAATTATTATTACAAACAAAATTTGGGGGTCCCTCTACACCTTTGGACATTGTAAATTAGTACCTTTTGTCCCCCCCGTCCTCCGCCCCGGAGCAAACCCCTAAAAGTTTCCTCACATTGCAGGTTAAAACCTTGGTTCTGTGGTTCTGTGTTTCCAGCCTTGATGTCCACATTAGCAAACTGTAATTCAGCCGTCCTTTCATGTATTTATTTCAAACAACCAGGACATGCTGCAAGACCCCTCCTTCGCCCTGCCCTACTGGAACTTTGCCATCGGTGGAAGCACGTGTGACATCTGCACAGATGACCTGATGGGAGCCCGGAGCAGCTTTGACATGAATTCCCTGAGCGCCAACTCTATCTTCTCCCAGTGGAGGGTCATCTGTGAGAGCGTAGAAGACTACGACACACTGGGAACCATCTGCAACAGTACGACTATTGTTCATTTACCATGCCAAACACTCTCGTGATGTTCCAGTGATCCTTTATTCTTTACATGCATAGAGATTTCTAGTCTTTCTTATCTGGTTCCTTCTCCTGTCTCCCTCCAGACACTGAGACTTCTCCCATCAGAAGGAACCCAGCAGGAAACGTCAACCGCCCGATGGTCCAGCGTCTCCCAGAGGCCCAGGATGTGGCGGACTGTCTGCAGGTTAACGCTTTCGACACGCCGCCCTACTACTCCACCTCCTCTGAAAGCTTCAGAAACACAATTGAAGGTGACTACAACGATACTTCTTTCTCCATCTCTCTGACATACAGTTTTTTCTACATCTACATACAGTGTTGCTGCCTTTTCTTACGTGTTTTCACGTTGTTTCGGCAGGCTACAGCGCCCCCCAGGGGAACTATGACCCCGTGGTGAGGAGCCTCCACAACCTGGCCCATCTGTTCCTGAATGGGACAGGAGGACAGACTCACCTCTCGCCCAATGACCCCATCTTCGTCCTGCTCCACACCTACACCGACGCTATATTTGATGAGTGGCTGAGGAGACACGGCCCAGGTGTTTGAGCAGCAAAAATCTGATTGAAAAACCACTTGTTCTTGTTGTTTTCTTTATAACGCCTGCGTATTTTACTTTATTGTTGGCATGATGAGCTTTTAGGCTAACTTCAAGTATTTATCGACAGAGACGGCTGTGTATCCTGAAGAAAATGCCCCCATTGGTCACAACAGGGGCTACAACATGGTGCCTTTCTGGCCTCCTGTGACTAACGCCGAGATGTTCGTGACTGCCCCTGAAAATCTTGGTTACTCTTATGAAGCTGAATGGCCAGGTATTCATTTTGGATTACTTCTCACATTTTTGCGGGGTCTGTTTGTCAATCTTGTCTTTAAATAACCGCAGACGACGTAGGTAATAATCATCTACTTCTTTCCACTTCTTCTTTGCAGGTCAAGCTTTCACCCTGACCGAAATCATAACCATGGCAATAGTCGCCGCCCTCGTGGTCGTCGCGGTCATTTTCGCCGCCACCACGTGTGCCGTGCGCGCCAGGTCTTACAAGATGGAGGGCCACCAGCCCCTGCTCGGGGACCAGTACCAGCGCTACGACGACGAGAAAAGTCAATCTGTAGTCTGAGATCGGTGTTCGAACGCGAGCCACACCTATGTGCCTCTTCTCTTTTATCTTTACAGTGATGCAAATATGCAGTTTGTTAAAGCCTCAATCTGTTCTCACCGGGAGAGCACGTGTAGATTATTGAATGCTACAACGTGATAGGAAGTAATCTTTTGGCTGCATTCACGTCCCTATATGAAAAGCTGGTGTTGCTCATTTTTCTCTACAAACGGCACAAATGTGAACAATTACTTTTACATTTCCTCCAATGAACATAAAGCACTCATTGAAGATGCATATTTGTAGTGAAAGGTTGAGATATTCTCAGTAGTATTTAAGAGTCTGGCTTTGCAAAGGTACAATCTTTGAAATTTTCAGATTTCAGGAAAATTTGAAAATGGAAAATGTGTTCAAATAAAGTGGACATGGACATCTGAAGTGTTGGTGTGAAAGCGATGCCACCAGGTGGTGCTGATTCTAGTCAGGCTTTTAACATGGCATGTCAGTTATCAGCACCGATGCCCTCTATAGTTTAGCGTTTGATGTTTCACTTACAAGGTGATCAGGTGTAAAGAATGTAGATACTGATAAGAGATTCAGAATGTTCTGTAACTTTTTGAACACATTTAAAGTAATAATTTAGAGTAATACAGGCAAAATAATTAAAACATACACTTACAGGTCACGACTTCCACCATGTTTATAGGATGTAACACTCTTTCTGACTTCACAGTTTAGTTTAGTTGCACGATGGCATCATAGAAGTGAATTTTTAGTAATTGTTGTGAAATACACTGCCCATGTAAGAGAGCCATAACGCCCACAAGGGGGTGCAATAGTTCAATTTCTGAAATTATTCATGTACTTCTCAAGAGAAATATGCTTTGGGGCTTGATTTGTTTTTTAATGATGTAATAAGATCAATTGATCAAGTGACCTTAAATGATAGTAATGAATGAAGAAGTTAAAAGAAAAAAAAACAGGGGTGGTGATTCATAAGCAATGTAGCAAAATGCAGAGTGTCAACAGGTTGGAGACCTCACCGAACTGTGTACTCCCACAATATGCAGCTTTTTCTTTCTTTTGCTGTTTTTTTTTAAACTAAATTTATGTGAAATGGTCATGAATGCTGTTCTGTTTTTACATTTATACTTGTTGTTAGGTCTGGGTGCATGCCAAATTATTTAAATGATTAAATTTGACGCCTACACAGTGGTTTGTTCGACTTGGCACTGACATTTATGTGATTAAAACATTCATAAACGCACCAAAAAATATCAGTGGTGGAAGAAGTACTCAGATGTTGTACTTAAGTAAAAGTGGCAATACACTGTTACAAGTAAAAGTCCTGCTTTCAAAATCTTACTCAAGTAAAAGTACAAAAGTATTAGCATCAAAATACATTTAAAGTACCGCAAGTAAAAGTACTCATTATGAAGAATGGTCAATTCCAGAATCACATACATTATACAACTTGATTATAATTACTAATGCATTAATGTGTACATCACTTTGATGTTGCAGCTAATAAAGGTGGGGCTAATTCCAATTACTTTACATACTGCTGGGCAGCTTAACCTATAATAATACATCTTGATTTATTAGTTGATTTATATTTTGTATTAATAATCTAAATATGCAAAGTAACTAGTGATATCAAATAAATATAGGGGAGTAAAGAGTACAATATTGGCTTCCAAAATGTGAAGTAGAAGTATAAAGTAGCAAAAACAGGGTAATACTCAAGTACAGTACAAGTACCTCAAATTTGTACTTAAGTTAATGTACTTAGTTACATATATTTATGAACACAACAAATTTTATAACCTAGAAGAGTAGAGCATTTTACCTACATTGATGTTGCACTTGAACACATCTTAACAGGCACACATACATGTAGGATATGGTGCTCAGCCCTCATTACGGAGGTCTAGACATTTGCCTGATGGTTGGACTCACAATGCTCCTAATTTGTAACCGCTGAAAAATGTATTCCCTTGCGCACAGGACTCGGGTTTTTTGTTTTTTTTCACAACACCCCGGCGTCACCTCACCTGTCTGGTGTCTGGTTTCAGAGGGAGCTTCCTTATGGGCGGGTCTACGGAGAGCACGTTGTCGTTAAACTGCCTCACCACTGGTCCGACGCTTGAAAAGGGAGGTCTGTCGGTGTAACAGCGGTGCTGTCTGTCCCAACACTTGAGTGTGTGAGCTGCTTGAATAAAGTTGTGAAGGAGAACGCGCCTGTTGCAACTTTTCTTTTTTCTTTTGCTAGTTTGAATCACCTCCTCCGTGGATGCAGCTCGCGCGCGTCTCCCCCAACAAATCATCGCGCGTATCTCCGAGCTCGCGCCTCTGTAATTTGCTCCTCTGCCTGCTCCAAATCATACAGTGAGAACGTGTAATCTCTCTGACAAGTCCACAATGGATGGGGATAACAACGTCTTGCCCGACTTGAAGGATATAGAGACGAAACTGGGTCGAAAAGTCCCGGAGAGTCTCATTCGGTCCCTTGTTGGAGGAAAACATCACGACGAGCACGAGAAGTCTGCGGCGCCGCATCTAGCGAACCGCAAATGTTGTAATAATTCAGCGGACTTGAAAAGACTGGAGAGCAAAATGCTCTTCCTGAAACAAGAAATGGTAAGCGTCTTTTTGTGTATCCTGTTTAACTTAATGAATTGTTATAAATACTACAAACTATATGCGACACAGCTAAAAAAAATAGATACAGTGTTGCCTTTATGTTTGTCCCAGTCTTCTGTTTAAAGTTGTAATCTCCAGGTAGGTCACTAATACTTAACTGTGCAGTCGTCCAAGCCATTTATTTATCTGCAAACGTTCAAATGAATGGCAAAAAGGCCTTTAATAAAACTGTACACACAAGCCAGCTAATAGCTATTTAGCGTAATTTCATGTCAGGTATGTTAAGATTTTAATATGTCTGCTCTCTCTACTGTGTTACACTTGTTGGCAGCCAGGCCTGGCCTCACAGGAAATGCAAAGCAGGTCTGACTATCAACATGTGGTTGTTAAATGTGCCAGCGATGGGTGTTGTGCCTCATTGCCTTAAAAAGCACCGTGAAACCGGTCAGTAGGTGATAGCCATTCACACCGACAGCCAGCAGAGACCTTTCTCGATGAACCCTCTTCACCTCAAGGAATAACCCCCCACCCCCTGTCTATCTCTCTCTCTGTTGTCATTCAAACTACTCTGTGAAATCCAATTGTGCCTGTGTAATTACCTTTTCATGATTACATAATTTTATCAGCTGACACTCCCCATTAAATTCCTTTCAAATGTCATGCTCATTAGTTCGGAAGCTTTGTTAGGTCCAGAGTCAAAGCAACCCCCCTCCGACCCCCTCAGTTATAAGTAAGGCCAGGAAAGGTATTAGGACTCCTGAGCAGATGGCCGAGCTGACCGAGTTTTGCAGACTGTAGTGGGGCTGCATCATGGCGAGCAGACTGACCAGTCACCTAGAGAGCCTGTGTTGACAGGCTTAGACTCATGTTGATGTGATGGAGCAAATTTAGACCTACAATTTACCTACATTTTGTATTTGCCAATGTAACAACCCTTACCGTGGTTCAATTTGCTTTGAGTTTTAACCTGAATTGTCAAATTTACCAGCAGGCATGCCATCATTTACATGTGCTGATGTGAGGTAAAAGAACTAATTGACTCTATAAAAATTAATTTTGCGTAATTCCATTTATGGTCTCTTGTTAGACAGCTCATTTTTGAATTTGGGCCATCTCTCTGTTTTTGTGGCTCCCTTCACAGCTTAATCACTAATCCAATCAGACTGCTCTGTTTTGGTGTGCACGAGTCTGCTAGATACACACACACACACACACACACTTTTGGCAACGTGGTTGTGTTTAGCTGTTGTACATTATGTGAGAGGCAGAAATAATCTACAGCCCATCAAAGGAGCAAATGGACTCTGAAATGTGCTGTTCTCAGAAAGGTTAGGGACCGGCTTTTATTAGTGTCGTGATGAAATTAAACATGTTGTTGTAGGTTCAGTGTTATTATCTAGCACAGACAAAATTATGCAGCACTAATTGTGTTTCCTAAACTCATTTTGTGATACCGACCCACCGGTGCCATCTTATTAACATGAGATAGCTGCTTGATCTGAAATTCCAATGCGACTCCCATCTGCTCGGCTTCCGTGTGTGCATAAAGCGGGTGGTTATTCTCACAAAACAAACACACCGGCAGCAGTATGAGCTAAATTAAAGCTGGTTGCAAATCCACTCCAAAGAAAGGCTGTTGTTGTTGTACGAAGCCAGCTGTCTGACACACTGTACCAGCCTTGTCTGCCATCATCTGCCTCTATGCATTTTGAATGTAACAGGCTGCTGCAGCTGTCCATTTACCACTTTTCATTCTGACCGGGTGTTTGTCACCCAGCAGACACAGAGGGGACTCCCTTTGAATGACCCCATAGGCTGTCCACTTCCATCCCCAGTCAATGGCGTGGTTTGTCATGGCAGGGAGTTAAATCAATGGCCATACTGTGTAAAGTAGGCATATCATTCAGAACGCTGGATGCAAACTGTGTCTTTGGCTGTGCTGTTGCGTGAGTAGTGCAAGCCCTTCTTCCGGTTCCACACAGTTAAGTCTCTTTGTTCACAACAAAAGCCTGATAGTCTAAACAAAATAGCACATAGTGTTCTGGCCGTGAGAGGACATGAGAATGCTAACAATTGTTGAGGGAAAAAAAATCTCACCACAAGGTTAATTTGGTAGCTGATGTGGAGCTTTCCTTCACATCACATGATTTTCTTCAGCAGATGGAGATTGCCCAGTTGTTATAATATTGTAGATGTTCAAATTTCTGTTTTCTTCGGAGCACCTTCAGCTCTCGCATCCATGTTGGATTAAAAGCTGAGGTTCAATCTGCCAATGAAAATCATGTGATATAATGAACTAAACTGCTGTTTCCAAGGTCTGAAATGAACTTTGAACCTCAATGCTAACAGTGGTTAGCAATGATAATGGTACTGATTCCATTGTGCTGACTGTTTCCTGTAGTAGCTGTGTTGAAGGAGTAGTTCTACATTTTTGGAAATACACTTATTCACTCTCTTGCTGAGCAGATTGATGCCGTGCTCATATCTGTTTAATATGAGGCTACAGCCAGCAGCGGGGTAGCTTAGCTTAATTAAACAATTTTGTGGACGACCTCCTGGAGTCTCCTGGCAATCTCACAGTAAAGCAAAGCTCCAGGAAGTTACTGCTCCTGGCCAAGAAGTAGTCAGGCACATAACTCTCTGTAAAACAAACTTGTTTTTCTCTTTACACATATTAATTAGTGAGTTTGGACAGAGCCAGGCTAGCTTCTTATTGTCTTCATGCTAATCTGAGCTAACCGGCTGTTGCCATAGCCTTATATTTAATGGACAGATGTGAGAGCGGTATCAATCTTTTCATCTAACTCTCAGTAAGAAGGTGAATAAGCATATTCCCCAAAATGTCGAACTTTTCCTTGTAGATGCTCGATGTACGATGACCTGACTGGGATGTTTTTTTTCTCCAACTCACAGGCCCACCTGCGAGCCATTGACGTGAAGCTGATGCAGCAGCTCATGTCGATCAACGAGGGCATCGAGTCCATCCGTTGGATGATAGAAGACAAAGGAGGCGTGGCCAGCCAAGAGGGCAGCCTGACTGGCAGCTTGTACAGCCTGTCGGACAGCCAGGACGGTACCTCACTGCGAGGCAGCTTCAACAGCTTGAATGACGGTAATAGCGACGAGCTGGACGGTCTGTCCGTGGGTAGTTACTTGGACACTCTAGCAGAGGACCTCTCGGACGACCCTTCGCCCACGGATCTTGACTGCTTTGTGGATAAAACGGTTATTGACGGCGATGCTTTCAGCAAATCGCCGCTGAAACTCCGGGTGGAATCGGATGAATACTACTGCTTCGGATAATGATAAGCTAAACGCGGTGGTTACAGGGACTACTGAGATCATTTGTGAAGAAAGAGATTTAAAAATTAACACAGCTGTTATTTTTCTCACATGCTTCACATTTTTCTCATTATAACAGCAGCCAAGATGTTTCCAAGACTTACCAAATGACTCACACCTTTTACCTTGAAGCCTACAAGCTTCCTTATATTGTGGTTGAACACGCCTCATCAAACCACTGCCACTTATTGCCACACCAAATGCATGTGGAAACATCTTAACAATTCTCTATGTCTTAATATTTTATCATGCAGGTCAATTAAATTAAAAAGGTGCTCAATTATGATTAAAGGTTGTATTTATTGTGGAGTTATCCAATACCTCAGCAGTTTTTTTTTTCACAGTTAGAGTACTTCCTAGCCTAAAATGAATGAAGAATAAAAGTAGCAACGTCATCTGAACAGCAAATTTCCTTCTTTATCTGTGGAAAATAAGACTTCAGCTTTGTGTTAGGTCAACCACACTCAGCTGATCTAAGTAAAGGGGTAGATTAGGATTTAGCAGCTATTTGGAAAATTGGACGTTTCATGCTGAGTGACTCAAGAGAGTGAAATGTTTAAAGTGGTAAGTTTAAGTGTTACAGCAAGTGCAATTAGCTTCCATGCCAAATTCTGAGCGCCACCTACTGTAAATGTTCAGCTTTTAATTCTTTTTACTTAACGTGTTTTGACTGATGGGAGTTCCTGAACTGAACCCCGCTCTGCAATGGTAGAATTTACATGTACACACAAGAGATTAGTCGCACATTCAAAGCACAGATGCTTGAAGCAATTTGATTGTCTTATAGATAATTTCGGCCTGAAGCAAAACCCTTTTAACACCAGATGGGAGATTTGTTGATGGTGGACATATGTGAAACACATGTTTGCTTTGTGGGAACATTTTAATTCTCTGTTGTCAAAAAAAAAAAAAGATTTAACGAGAGCTATACATTGCTTTACATTCGTCTGTTGTTTTAGCTTTAAACTGCTTATGCTGATTTGTTTGACTTTTGTATTTTATGCCTGCTTTTGAAAGAAAAAAAACCGTTTTTATTGATTGCTGTTAATTTTGTTGTGGAAATGAAATAATATATTGTGATTTTTCCTCTTGCTCACGTTGTGTACGTTTTTAATGCAAAAAACACAGTTAACTGTTGCGTAATTCTCAATTTTTAGAAACAAAAATCAGTTCACTGACCCCGTTAGGGAACCTTAATGAGATGGAAAGTGAACATTATGGTGGTTTCCTTTTTTGGAAAATTTAAGTTAAGAATAATCTCTTGATAATGAAGTCAGGCTTTGTGGTGCCATGTGTAATGTGGTGTGGAAAATTACCCTCGTTAATTCACTTTGTCACTCCATGTCACTTTCCTTTGATAACACACAAAACCAGGAAGATGATTCTATATTCGGCAAATTGCTGCTTATTTGTGCCCTTTTTAAAACTCCCAAGCTATTAGCGGAGGAATGCCATTTGGGGTAATATTTAGGATGGCATACCAAGTATTGTCATAGATGAGGAATCACGTTACCAAAAGCTCATGAGTATATATCACGAGTGCAATGCTTGGACTGAAGTCATTTGAAAATAACACCAATCTAAAATGAGACAGAATTGGAATTGAAATGCCAGCCATGCAGAATAGTTGATGGTCTGCTGTGTTATTTTCATTTTTATGCATCTCACAAGCTTCTTATCTTTCATGTGATAATTGAAGTCCCAGACAGAGTGTACAGGGAAAGTCATTATGGGAAAGATGAGAACCTTGCTCTCTTTGGCTTGCAAATAAATGAGTGGCCATGGGGCACACAGTACTTCAGTAGTTCTCGGACTGGGATCTGACATCAGGACTTGGCTTTGGACATGCTGCCTTGTTGGATTAGCCTTCAATTATTCACTTTATCCATAGAGCTGCCTGTCTTATTTGGAACTAGCATTCATGAAATCACGGATGAATGATTTTTGTGGATGTTTTCTGAATGCGCGACAGTCCTCTTGCATGATATGAAATGCACAAAATAAGACTGTACACAAAGGACACTTTTAATGTTACTTTAGTTCCAGACAGATATAATCACTTTATCCAGGCACATTAAGCGTACTTGTAACTTTGTCTCACTCCAAGTGCAAAGCTGCTTTATTTTGTTTTATGCTGCCTTTCCTTATCTCTACCTCCCAGAGGCTTTGGCAAGCTTAAGCTCCCTGTCAAGCTGAACCAGGCTGAGGCCACTAAACCAAAGAGCCTTGTGAATGGCAGCATGACCTCCTTGTCAGCAATTCAATTAAAAGCACAAAAAGTTCCCTCAGCTTCCCCAAATTTCTTGTCTTAACAAATGTAACCATGTCATGACTGACTGATAGCTAATATCCCTCAGGGGAAAATGTTGTGACTAGAGCTAGTGGCCTTGAAATAATTGGACATACAGAACAGGTTCTGCAAGTTTATGTTGTAATACGTCTGAGTCAAAATTCCTCAGAGCTACATGGTACACTACACATAAACAGACGTTGCCTTTTGGGCCTTTGTCTGGCCTTATAAGTGTACATTTTCCACATGAAAGGGGGAGCCAGTTGACACTGCCTTTGTGGTGAAGACAAGTGCTGTCTTTCACCAAATCATCCAGTCACTTTTGAGAAAATGGACTTTTTTGCTGCAGCTGCAAGCTTAAACTTATATTTTTCTTCATCACAAGCAAAAACTAAGTACTTATCACCATAATTATTCCCCTTAGGAAGCGAGAGAGAAAACCCACTATCAGTTTTCAGTGAAGTCACTCAAAATTCGTCAATTTCGTCAGTCAGCAATTACATCCACCGTGTTCTGAGGGTAAATGACATCCAGGCTTTGTGGAAAGCAAACAAAGGGAAAATCAGCTGCAGTCCGCCCGAGTTTGGGAGCAGAGTGCAAAACAATGATTTATTCATTCTCTTAGTTAGTCCTCAGTCACTTCACTTGAGCACAAATAATTACACTCGCGCACAGTCGAGACAGCAGCTTCCAGCAGGGATCCATTAGCAAATTAGACACTGGGGTTGGGCCTGCGCCACAAGATGAAGGGAAACCAATACCGTCTGGTATCTGGGAAACTGTCACTGTGCTACCAAATGAGGATACAGGATATGGGTTACTGGAGTGGGTTTTGGGGGGGGATCAAAAGAGCCAGAGACACATTGGACCCCTCAGACAGGAAGCCACAGATACCAAGTAAATATACACAACTGTCAAGTTGCTTTATTCTGGTTTAATTAGGTGTTCTATCTCTGGGCCTCTGGTTTGTTTCACAGTTGTATTAGTTTCCCAACAACTTTTAAATAGACTGGCGAACTCTATAAACATTACTGTTGTATTAAAGAGAACGTTAGTCTTGTGCATAACACGGTGGACTTCAGAACGAACGGGTGCGATGGCTCTGCGCACTATGCAGTCGTGCTATTACTTGTGATGGATGTAGCACATTAGATCCACTATGTCAGTCTTATTACATTTCCAGACACGAGGAGCTCCATGTTGGGAGATTTATGAAGCCGCGGAAAACTTAATAAGGCCTGTCCCATAGCATGAATATCTTGTTGCGTCTAGGAAAAATACTTAATGAATGTCAAGGTTAACCACAGCCTTAATGTCGTGCTTCACATGAGATTTTCTGCACTGCCAATGTGATGATAGCGTTCAGCTTCAGACCAAGCAAATACTTCTTCATTCTGATTAGATTATTGTGGAAGTCATATGTGTCTACCTTATGTGTCAGGGAAACATCCGTTTTGGGGAGATTAAGTCTTGAAGGAGCTCTGGCCTTCTGCCAGGCTGTGGATCAGTGAATCACTACTACAGAGCCTTGTGAAACCTCTCTGCTCCTGGGAACCACTGTTACCAAATGCAGTAGAAGGGACGTGGCGCTGTTTCCGCCAGTGCAAATATTAAACATTAACAATGGCCGCCTCTGCTCTCATAAATTATCTCAGCTGAGATTTAGAAAAAAAAAACCACCCTTCGGAAGCTTCTGTAAACATTACATAGAAAACATCTGAGAAACTCAAATACAGAAAGTGGCCAGCCTGAGAACATATCACCCTCCAGGCCGGTCACACTGCATTCCAGTCATAGTTCATGGGGTTATTTTTAATCACCATAAACACAAGGAGTGCATGATTATTTATCAGATGTAGTTACAGTTATAAAGATTACAAATCACCCATGAGAGCTATTCTGGGCCATTTTTTCCTCTAGTATTTGGGAATCTCATGGGAGGTAACAAATTACATCTGAATCGCTACAGTCTTCAGTGTTGTACTGGCTCAGTGAAGGTTTGTTTATATTTCAGCTCCACCCTTTAACTTTGAACTCTTGTGAAAATTTACCAGACATTATGGCTAGTTGTCATAAAATATTTACCCTCAGTGGCTGCCAAGTGTGGGCCAACTGTCGTGTAGCTAACTGAACGAACAGGCGAAGTGAACGTTAGCTTGCTAGTACTGTGTATGACCCAATACTACAAAATGCTGTTTAATAATGATGTGAACTGTGAGGATTTTAAATGACATTTCATAAAAATAACACAATACACCTCAAATAACAAAACAACATGCCAATAACATTAGCCTAAATGACTAAATAACATTGGTTAGGTTAGCATAATCGGATATTTCCCGCTCATTCTAAACTGAATGAACACTGCTAACTCTGAAACACATATATCTGTATGTATGCGTATGTCAATAAAACAAAGCCTTACCTACTTTACAAACAATATATTCTTTGCCCCCGTAAAACTGTTATTTTTGGCAGTCATGCTATAGCTTATGCTACAGTGACTTCCTGTTTACACACTGTAGTTGATTGCTTTTGATTGGACGTGCTACTGAAGTTAGCAACCAATTTGCACGACAAACGTTTTGACAAGGACATTTCTTAAAGCGGCAATATTTTTATAATAACAATAATAATTTAGTTGTCCGGCACGCAACTATATATCAGTGTTGTGTTCACATCTTGTTTCTGCTGCCCGAAGTGGCCAAAAAAAAAAGCAATTATTGCAGGGGTGTAACCTGATTTAGTTTATCATGAGTTTGAAACTAGCTAATACTAAGAACTTAGGACACACAAAAACTAATTGACTTACAGATAGCTCGAGCAACCCAATCCTGATATAAGAAAGGGGGACAAAACAGGAAACCCGTCTTGGCCTTGAAGAAGATATTTCAGCATTGAAAATGTCCACCAAACTGATCTATTCGTTTCGCAATGCTGTGATGCAGACACAGTCAATGGCTGGTTGTGAAATCATTTTCTGCTGAAGGCATATACTGGTGGAACCAGTTACACACTGTGACCACCGCTAATGTCAACATATTTCCCAACTATTGTGATGTATCCCCGTGAAGTCCCTTTCCTGCCCTTTATGATAGGAACATAGGATTGGCTAATTAGTCATCATTAGTCACTTAAAGAGTGTAACCTTTCCCCTGAAGACATTGCATATTGTATAACCTGAACAGTGCAAGTGTAGTGTAGCACACAGAATCTATAAACTGATAATAATTCATGTACAGTTGTACAGTAGGCTCAATCATAAAAGTAGGTTTAATGTTACATATAAGCCATCCTAATTCACAAATGTATAGTCTCTCAAACCAAGCATGGCTCCTTTGTATCTGTTGAGTCACCCTCTGACACCCTGGCTGTGTTTGATGCCTCTCTGCATTGGGTGCCTTTTTCCTGACCACACTACCGCGGGCCGGGCCGTTGAGCCAGCTGAGATTAAACAGCAGGCTACATCAGCCAGGAACCTTCAACAGATAGAGACGAGAGAACAAAACAAACCTCTATCCCATTTGATCCCCCCTTTTTTCACTCCCTTTTTCTCTTTCTATCCGGGCCAGGAAGCCTTTCCGTGGCTATATTAGGAATCAAAGGGACTTCTACTGAAGGCACTGACCCTGCCGGAGCTTTTGAACTTTTCCTTTGCTCTGTGACAGCAAAGTTGTGAGTCATGAAAGAGACATGGAGAAATATGTGTTACTGTGGTTGCTTTGAAGTGTACAGAAGTTGTGGCGTTGCAGTGTATGTGATATTTTCAGCTATATTGCATATTTGTCTTTGGCGTAGCTGCGTTCGTGCATTTGATTTGTTATGTGAAACAAGACATTTATGCAATCAAAAATGTACACAAACAGCCTATTAAGATATTCTCACGTTGATTATGTCCTCACTGGTTTTAACCAACGTGGATGAGAAACCCTCCCAGCAACAGGCGACATGAAGCCAAAAGGTCAAAAATCTTTTTAAGTGTTTCCTGGCAACAGGATGACCCTGTGCCATTAAAGGAGCAGAGCTGAAGCTACCCCTTGTTTGGCAAACATGGTTGACCAAAATGTTTCCCTGTGGATGACTGCTTTGTAACTCCCTGGACACTCATTCAGGTCAAATGAGGGCAGTTTGGGGTCAACAGGAAAGCATTACAATCGATTGACCCATAGAGGTCAGGTAACGTTAATCTGGTGACTTTGTGGTGAAGTAGTTTGGATATTCTACCAATCTGTGCGATATTAGCTCATGGTTTTTTTCTTCTGCCTGGAGGTTTTTTCAGAATTGTATTATTTTATTGTCTTAACTGATGCATGTTTGCATATGTCCACATGTAAACTAGCTTTGTTTCAATTCGAAAGACACAAAAATTCATAGTGAAATACTGCTAGAAGGAAAAGTAGCTGTTGTAGAACATGCTTGTTGCGTTTACTCTGAGTATTTTTCTTCCTTTTTTTTAAAGGCTCATAAAGAATTCTGCTGAGGAATTTCATAATTCAGTTACTGTTGCCTCAAGCTCCTCAACCAGAACAAGGCTCTGCAGCCCGTCCTTCAATTTGTCATTTTCTGCCCTTATGAGGGGACCTTTTTTTGAATTTGCTCTTCCATCTTCATTACTGTACACAAGAGTATCAGAGCTTTCTTGTCACTATGGGATTCCATTTTGCCAATCGTTCTGTCTGCACTCTCTCATAAACTGTCATCCTTCCTGGGAAAGAGATGTGATCCTCTTGGGAAAGAACAAATAGTGCACTCCCCCATAACTGTCCTGCAAGGCAAGACCCTCCCATGGTCCTCTCATGGCACTTCAGCAGTCAGTTTTGTTGTTGGATGTCCTGTGTTGAATTTAGTTTTGGAATCTCCTTTCAAAAATAAAAATGTACAGCATGGTTATTAAACTTATATTACGATTTTTGTACCAGTTATTAGAATGCGCAGTTGTTTTATAATACTTTCGTCGTGTTTATGTGCTCAGCAATCTGTATGATTCCTTGACAAACAGACAAAGCAGTTCTTGTCAATCCCTTCAGCCCTGATGTGCTAAAATTCACCGGTCAGTTCTGATAAATAAATAAAATCCTCTTTTTCTGCCTGGTGGCACTGATGGGTGAAAGAAAGTTCCCAGGGCCATCCAAGTTCAAACCTCAAAACTTACCACTAAAACCCTCCTCTGCATCTCAGAACTGGTGTAACAGGACCTAGAAGATTTAATTCAAGTGCTTTGGTTTAAGAGGTAAAGGACCTCTAATATCTGGGGGGATTAGGATGCAAAACTGGCAAGGTTTCCTTGGCACCGTCTTAAAGCCCCCTCATTCAAATCCAGAGCTTCAATGAAAACACAAGATCATTTCTACTTGAGCAGGATTTGGATGGTCTCCACCGCGGCAGTGTTTTTCTGGAAGGTTTGAATTACCGTCAGGCCCCATCTACCTGAAAGTTAGCACGCAAAAGAAAAGTGGATTTAGAGGCAGGGTGTAAATTTGGAGGAACAGTTGGGTAGAGTTTCCTCATGTTGATTTACGAAACCATACGACATGTGAGTTGGATTTCCAGTCTCTTTAACAAATCCACATTTGTCATCACCTTAATAGAAGACAACTAATCAAGTGCGTTGATTTGTAAATGTTCATAAAAGCATCTATTTATGTTAGGAACTGTACGAAAATGACTGGGGTGGGGAGCAGGGTGAACATTATCAATATTTTCTTTGGACCATCCCTTTGACTTAGAAAAAAAAGTGCAACACCCTTCCAACATGTCAGAATAATGCCATAATTGAATTGGTTCAAACCATGTTATCAATATCTAAACGAGAATACACAAAGAAGATGTTGCGATGCACCCCAATTTAAACCAAAATTATACAGTATATGGGCTAGCTTCAGATGATACATTTAACTTTTTTCTCCTTTTTCGTGAGGATGGGAACAACTGTTGCTTGAAATGATCATCACTTTCAGTATATCCATAAAGATCCAGTGTTTTCTTTGATTCTGAAAACTGACATATTTGCCCTTCAAGCTATGACTCACTGTGTACACTAAATCCACCATTTATTTGCAATATTTGATCCTTTTTTTCTTGCAATAAATCTTGCAAAGGAAGGCTGAAATAAAATAATAATAAATAACAACAACCCCCCTTTCCTTCAGCAAAAACAAAAAAATACACAACCCCAACCCACCAATAATTTGTGTACAGTCCCTAATGGAAAGCCATTCAGAATTTTTTATTGTCCAGGCTGCAGGTATAGACGTTCAAAATGGACAAAAAATACTTGGTGTTCCTCTCCACCAAACATTTAACCTAGACATTCAACAGTTGGAAACCCACACCGCTGAAATAACACCATGCTTTTGTCTTGACTTGTCTCTGATTACTCCAGCATTCAGCCTCCCAGCCCCCACATACATACCCTGTGGGGATAGCCACCTGTCTCTTCTGACTCCTGGGATGCCTCCCTGGCCAAACAGACAGCTCTTTGTGCTGGGGGGGAGTAAAGCCTCTTAACAGGCTGTTACTGATAGGACTCAGGAGACTGCTGCTGTTAGTGAGGGGTTACAGCAGTGTATTACAGTGACGTGGTTCACCTACTGTCTTTTTTTTTTTAAATCACCAGTGGTACAGATAATTTTTATGATACAGCTTTGGTGGGTTTTTGTATTTGTGAGAGTTCTCAAATGCAGGGTTGATGTTATGCCGCACAGTCAGTAGTACAGTACAGGCCAGCCAAGGTGACACTAGCTTTAAAACACACAGTACAGCAACTGCAGGGACTGATTACTGACCTGACAGTGTTCAGGCCGTTTGCGTTAATGATTGCCTCTGCACAGATCATCACTTGAATCACTGGTGCACTACTCACTGACAGCTTGTCTGCTTATGCAGTTAGATGGCTAGATGTTCTGCCCCCACCTTCTCAGAGTGCTACGGCCACACAGGTGAGGATGTTGTACTCGCTGAGAGACTAATGAAGACAAATGATCATGCAGACTGCTGATAGGGTAAAAGTGCTGGAAGAGCAAGATAGATTTCCTGGCCTGTAAAACTGTGAATCCATTCAGTTGTGAATTACTCTGCTAATGGCTTTCAGGAACATTTCCTCATCCATTTACACTTCCGTAGAAAAAGTTCCAAACTTTCTACGTTATTATAACCTCACGAGATGTAGCGAATATTTACTGATGACATCAAGGAGAAATGATTGAGGAATTGGAGTACCATGACTCCCATTTACAAACTGCTTCAGTGTTCCGTGATAAAATATTCTAAACTTGAGGTTCACTTGCTGTGTTTCTCTGGAGCTTTCAACTGAATCGCACAGCCTTCTGAGACAAATGGACCTTGCTCAGGTGTCATCAAATTCTGTGCTACTTCAGTCGCATAATAACAAGTGGTCGTATACAGGGGATAGACTGTAACATTGTCTCTGTGCAGGGGTCTTTTTTTTGGCGTTGAATGTCAAATCTGACCACCTGTCATTTTTTCTTAAATACCCAAATTTATTTAGAATTTTTAGGGTTTTTTGGGCTTTTTTTTTTTACCTTTATCTGACATTGAGATGGATAGGAGGAGGTAGCCAGAATCAAAGTAGAGACAGCCGTGAGGTACAGGTCGAAAACCCTGGAAAAGCTAGTAAGTGATTGTGAGTGTAGAATATTTTATCACAGATGAGTGTTCCCAGTGTCAAGAATGAACCTGCATGCTGCTCAAGCTCCAATTTTGCACTCCATCGCATCGAAATTGAACATTTAGTCCACGTGTGGTTTTATTCAAGAGGAGTCCAACCTCAGAGGAATACAGAGAAGACAATTTTACAAAATAAAAGCGCTGTGCTGCTGATGCCTACAAAGCATTTTCAGCATATGACAGTAGTTATTCATTTTCATCGTAAAGTTTCTTCAGAAAATCAACATATAACATGAAAATTAAAGAACTGCAACTGCTAGCTCTTTCTTTATGAAGTGTTGGGGAATGAAATTCATGGAGAATTTCTGGATCTTGGCAAAACAATGCAACATAGCAGGGATTCCACTACAGCCCACTTCTGAAAACAGTGGGAGGACAGATGCATGAGTCTTAGCAAAAATCTTTCTCTTTTGTTGTAGGGATGCTGACATTCCACCTTCAGATGATAACATGCTGTAGCACATACACTGCGTGTATACAATGGAGTTTTTTAGATCTGTTCTTCTGTGCTAAACACATGCATACAGCTTAATTTAGTTTACTACTGAGACCACTGAAGCATTTTGCACATTTAGCTTACTGCCTGCATTTGTTAAATTGCTGCAAAGTTTCTACCTCAGCAGTCAAAGGAGCGGAATAAAAGGCATTTTTTTTTAATGCTGATGGAATTGGAGTTAAATGGTTTGAAATACAAAGAAGACTGGTCCCTGGACATGTAGGTATTTACATGAAAAAACACGACACAAAAGACAAGCCATTATGTAAATTGCTCTATCACAAGTTATTACTAAGAGGGATGCTTATTCCTTGACAGAAATTTCCAAGAAGGTGTTTACAGTTCTGCAGTGATCTGATTCATCTTGCTCATTTCTCCTTTTCTTCAGTCTGCCCGAAAGTCAAATGTGACTAGAAACTGATAGCAAAACTCTTTGAAAATTGTGATAACAGTCATGCTCTGCAGTTTTTTCCCAACCCCTTAAAACGTGATGCATTCTGGAGAACTTAGTGCATTGATCTTCAAAAGATAGAAAATAACAGGGTATCTGTGACAATACATTATTTCTGCACAAACGACTGTCAAGAAACGCATGTCGATGACCTCGCCATGGTGAAATGATGCCGATCAAGTCATGTGGAAGTGCCCCCTAATTATGTCATGTGTTAGTGAGGCCCTGCAGCCATGTCTGTTGGCAGCTCGCTTTCTGTGCTTGTCAACAAACAGTAATGTGCTGACTTTATTACTTTCACAACAACCGCATTGGCTGGGCCAGTGTCTGCATTTGTCCCAGAAGTCTTTAAATAAATCTTCCAAGCAAGGTAGCAGTTTAGCCGCAATTAATCCTATTTTTATTGTCGTAAACAATGATGAATGGTGACGCCTCTGTCGTTTGATTTGCCCGTAGGAAACTAGATCAACGCAGCAACATATCAGGAGCGCATAAATCAGCTTGGCTGTTTGCTAGTAACAGGTTCATGCAAGTCGGATGGAAAGTTTTGCCTTGGATACCCTACAGCTCTGGCGTGATGGATGCCTCGTAGGCTGCTGACACCTGTGTGCACTCTTTTTTTTGACATTTTCTCAGGTATTTGCTGAGTGAATCTGCTCTTTATCAAACAACTTAGAGTGCTTCATAAGTAGCTGAGGGGGCATTTATTGTTGAGGAAAGATTATTTGACCTTGAGAGAAACTTCATATGCAGCTTGCAAAATAGCAGAATGTTTTATATTGTGTTTGACTTTGTGCAGACCATTCATTTAAAATTCCAATCATTGCCATTCCACGTTGTCATGCAAAAAACCAGATTCCAGTTTCATACATCTTTAAGAGCTCTATACACCTTTTTCCCCTTGGGTGTATTTGCAGAATCCGCCAGAGTCAAGCATGTGTTCTTATCTTTAAAGGACATGCAACATTGTCACCCAGTTGCATTTCTGTCTTTATTACTTATGTGGCTGTCAACCAGAGGCACGTCAGATAGCCATCAGTGGAATCCAGTCAGAGTCACCCATGGAAGCAAGGGGAAACATGTTTCTGTTCCCTCTTTGCCTGATTTTACGATGGCTAGAGGACATGATTACACCTGTTTAAAGCTTGGAATCCACTCAGGAAGTATTTAAAAAAAACTGCAACCCAACAGAACTATCTGGCATCTGTGATCTTGAGGAAAAGGAACAATGTGCAGTGGCGGCAAACGCTTTAACAGCACCAACCAGACATGAACCGCGGGCATGCGTTCACCTGGTCGGGGTCATGTAAACATGTTTTAAAGCGCCGCTGAGGTCTGCGTTCGGCCTGGTGTGGTCTCGTTTAGAGGCAAGTGGAAGTCCTCATAAATCAAGCAGAAGAGCAGGAGAGCTGGATGTACAGTGCAGCACCTTAAGTACTGCCACAGCTGTGTCACGTTTTGCCAGAGCAGCTGCATTTATCACTGCTGCTGGATAAAAAGGAAAACATATCGTTGAACGTCCCCTTTGGAATTTAGAGTGTTTTTTGGAGCTTCATAACTAAGATTCTTTTAAAACCTGTAATGCTGTTCAAAACTTGCACGCTTCATGCACTACATGTTGTTTACAACCAAACTGGCTAAATTAAATGTCACAACTCTGTTCAAATAAGCATGTTTAGGGCTTCCTTCAACTGTGGGAACTTGATTGTTGGGGCCAGACCCTTCTTTGTTGGTTTTTTTTTTACAATTTACGGGTCTGTCTGAGAATGTAACCTTGCAAAAAATTTCCTCAAAATCCCAACATTACACCTCACCAGTAATGTTTGGTATCTGCAAGCCACTACTGGAGTGCTTCTCAACAGATTAGATAAAAACAGAGTAGCGCAAAAGCTGCAAATATACCTTTCAGGCTTTTAAGCAATAAACAGCTCAACAACTCCACAGAGGCTGGATTTATGACTATATCAAGCCTTTGTTACAGTATAATGACAATTATATGTTAAGGTGAGGTAATGCTTGCATGATGCAAGTAATGACTTGGCAACATGCCAGATCAAAGATGGCAGAAAGCTCTCTGGGACAACAGGTCTGCATATGACAGAACTATTTTCTAATTTTTCAAAGGTTTACAGCTCCAGATGACATATGTCTCACCCCCTAACCACTTTAAAATTCACAACAATTGTAACCCAGTCTTAAATAGGGGTTAAAGCCTGGGTCGTAATTCTGGGATAGATAACAGGGGCTCTAAAAATGTCATCCTCGGAATAATAAAGGGAGCTCGGCATGTATCAAAAGTTAGACATTCAAGTCAAAGCAAGTAGCACTTTCAGAAAAAGGTTATTTATGGTGCGTCGTTTAATTTGACACTCGTTTCAATGTAATGGCACAGGCAGGTCTGCTGAACAAAGATGGAATATGGGCTCAAACAGCAGCGAGCGCCGGAGGCGTAAATGGGCTTTCATCACCAGCTCATTTTTCCGTCCGGCCTTAAAATCAATAGGAGGCCTTTGTTTTTACACCAGCAGCACAGAGAGATGGCAGTCAATAATACAGACCATTAACAAATGTGGAACAAGCACACTGCAGTATGTTTGTGAGACCTTTTGGTATGTTACTGTACTGTGTTTTTTTAGCCAAACTAGTGGCATGGCTCTGGTGATGGCACCGTCGGTCTGTCGGTTGGTCCTCCACTTTGGTTCACTTTGATATGTCTCGACAACTATTGGATGGATTGCCATAAAATTTTGCACATGACATTTATGGTCCCCAGAGGATGAAGCCTACGTACTTTGGTGAAACCTTAACTTTTAATCTAGCGCATTCATCAGGTTGAAATTTTATTTTGCCCAATACTTTGATTTATGACCAAATACCTGCAAAACTAATGTCATTCTCATTCGCCTCAGCTGCACTTTTCATGTAGTGCTAATTAACATGTGTTTAGTGATAACAAGCTAACCTAAGATGGTGAACCTGGTAAAATATTTGGTAGTTTGGTGACTTCTCCTTTAGCGCCACCATGAGGTTGATATTTGTGGTTTTGAGTGGAATGTCTCGACAAACATTGGATGGATTACCATGAAATTTCACACATATGTTCATGTTCCATACAGAATTAATTCAATGAATTGTAATTCCTTTGGTGATCCCCTGACTTTCCATCTAGCGCCGCCATTAGATCAACATTTGAACTTGTCCAATACTTTGGTTTATGACCAAATACTTGCAAAACTCATGACATTCCCATCAGCCTCAGCTGTACTTTGTATTTAATGCTATCAGTGAATATTAGCATGCCAACATGTTCATATCGACTTTAGCCCCATATAAATTCATTCATTTGAATGAGGCCATCCCAGCAACACATTAGGGTTGCCAAAGCAGAGGGCCCTGGCAACCGAATGCAACATCATCCAGCAATTGGCCGGTGGCCAATTAAACAAGTGCAAGCGCACATTCTTGTTAGATTACATACGCGAGTATTTCTACTGTTTACCTGGCAATCATCCTTATGAAAGATAAAATAATCGATTTTCTAGAGTTGTAAAATCCAGTTTCAAAGTATTTGTCTGAGAGGTCTTCAAACTCATGAAACTGTTACTCAAACTTGACTTTCTGGATCGTATTTCATGTGTCACTGGAGCCTTGCAACACGCCCTCTAACGCAGCCTCTTGCGTTGTTTTAATGTAGGTGTGTGTTCGGCCTGAACGCCCACTAAGATGGTGAAGATGGTAAACTTATACCTGATAAACATCAGCATGATAATATTGTCATTGTGAGCGTGCTGGCGTGCTGACATCGGCATTTAGCTCAAAGCACCGCTGTTCCTGAGCCTCATAGAGCTGCTAGCGTGGCTGGAGACTGCTAGTCTTGTTTTTCCATGTTCTAATAACATGTTCAGTTAAATCAGTTATTTATTTGCATTAAAATGAGGGAATGACACTTAGCATACATCATTTGATTTCATGCTGCCCTTTGTCTACATCTATGCTTTCTGTCCGTGAATGCTGGTTCAACAGCCCTGCGGCCACAACCTTCCACAAGGTCAGACATGTGCACCTCTTGCAGGCAAACACAGGTGATTCTTCCACCCTCGGCTCTGCAAACATTTCCCAGAGGCTGTGTCACCGCATTACTTTGCACACAGGTCATAAAACGATGATTACACACTCTGCCTTATCAGGCCTCGGCCAGGGTGATGTAATTTTGAAGCTGTGACTGAAATGCAAACATACCAAGAGAAACACGCAAGGTGTGTTTAAGACAAGCGGTGGCCTTAACGGCGAGGTAGCTGTCCTCTTATCAGGCGGACGTCAGAGACAGAGATTGAGTGTAGTTTACTGTATGAGATGGGTCATTTAAAAAGTGTCTTGTCTGCCGCGTCGTTAGAGCTGAGTAGACTGTTTGTATTGCCAACATGTAATAACTGCAGTTAAGGGCTCAACACCAAACATGTAATGTTAGTGTTTGGTGTTCCCTCATTGAACATGTGCTCTGTTGTCCGTGCAAACATGAGCCGCAGCCCTCGCACTCCGCTTTGTGCAAACACACCAAAGGTGAGGAGGAAATCCGATCATCGCATGACGCCTTGGTTAACTTCCAGCTTCATTTCAACAGGAACGCAAGGCCGTGTGTGCTGAGCTGCAGCTCTCCTTGCAATGAGGAAAACCCCCCACCGTAAATCATGGCAACATCCAGCTTCCTGCTCGCAAAGTATGACTCCGGCATAATTTCGGGTTATGGAGGGAGAAGGAAAGTATGTGTTTGTTTGCATCTCCACTGTTTACGCAGAGAAATATAATTGTTACCATCTAAATGAAGGAGGATAGTTATATATATTTTTGCTCGCTCTGGAAACAAGACACCAGGGTGAGATATGTAAAACTAGAGTAAACAAATGGAAACGCCATATAAGCAGCGCTGGATCAAATTTGTCATGCAAACGTATTTTGCCTCACTCCCTATTCAGTCTACCGGCAATGATTCCTCGTTCCCAGCTTGAGTTGTAAGACTTGTTTATCAGTCTTAGGTAATATTTGGACTCATTGTCTGTGGTTATCATTAATCATTACTTCAATAAAGTTTAATCACACAAGCTAATCTTATGCAAACAAGACATAATGCATAATGAGTTACTTCCTCACATTCCAATGTGTATTAAGTCATTTAATGACACTGATTTGCAATACATCGATTGAAGATAGAAATGTTCGTTGAGATAAATGTTCTTGGCATCTGACATGTTTGTCCCCAGTCGATAGATTCTCTTGACACCAACAATCACCACCCAAATCTGTCTGCAGTTACACCATTGTGTTGAGAGGAAGGACTGTTAAAGAGCAACTAATGTCTGCTGACTCTAACAATGCAGAGGATTGTACGCGCCTGTGATGTGCTAATCTTTTTGACAGCTAAGTAAAGACTGGAGGCAAAAGAGTCACCGTGCAGAAAGGTCAAAGGATTTGAGTGGCTCTTCCCTTCAAAGCTGGCGTGCGGCGTGTTCATCGAGCAGCAACTTAACACCGCGCTCGCCGCAGTGGAAATTTAATTATGTTTGTTGGTTTGCGTATGCAAGAGCAGCGCCATTGTGAGGGCAGGCTGGGAAAGATGACCTTTCGAGACCCTCTGTTCTCCGAGACAAAAAGGCACTCACCATGTAAAAGAGGTGTTTTGATTCGTGAAAAAGATAGCAGACTCTTTTCCGTGACGCCACTGGAAGAGTCCACAAGGCGGATCAGGTAGCTACTCCGGAGATGAATGATGCTGTTTAACCAAGCGTGTCTGCTCAAAGCTGTGTGTGTTCTTTGCGACAGTTCGATTTGTCAGGGCAGGTTCGAGAATGGCAAAATGATTTTTAACCCTTGTTTGAAAAACAAATGAAAACTCACTGTCCTCGCACCGTCAAGTGAGAACTTGCCTCAGTGAGCTGCCAGTTTTGAACAAGATGAAGAGTCTACAGCTGTGCTGGCGGCTCTTGAGCCAGCAATCATTGGCACAGCTAAATGCTAATGCTAGCATGACAACAAGCTCACAGTGGCTATGCTAACATGCTGATGTGACATCTGTATCAAATTTCATGCCAATCCATCCAATAGTTGCTGAGACATGTCACTACAAAACGAAAATGTCAACCTGATGGTGGCGCTAGACAGACAAGTCAGGGGACCACAAAAGTCACTGGACTTCATCCACTGGGGATCATTAATGTCTGTGCCTAATTTCATGGCAATTCATCCAATAGTGGTTGAGATATTTCAGTCTGGACCTAAGTGGTGAACTGACCGACTGACACTGCCATCCCTAGACCCATGCCACTAACATGGCTACACATTATAGCTGACTTATTGTCAGTCATGGAGGGACGGTTAAAAAACTACAACCACTGAAGGAATTTTTCTGTCGGGTCCATTCTTGTCACGTTTAGACTGAAGCACTCTTCTGGCAGAGAAATTTGATTGAATGAATCGACATTTGTTGCAAATAGTTACACAGTTAAACTTGGCAGAAAAGGCTCTGCTGTTTGAGGGAGTTCTCATAGAATCCGAGCAGTGACAAGGATTCTGCTGAGAGAGCTGATCCCCCTAATAAACATACATGAACATGAACATCTCAGTCAAATCAACAATATGAAAAATACCACACAAGGAGGAGGTTGGGCTGGTGGGCAGCAAATATGAGCCAATGATTGTGAATCATATTAGATAAACTTCTGATGCTAATCAGTTAACACAAGCGTGTTTAGTGCTCTGCTTCAGTTGTGTTGGTGATGCATCTGAACCTTTATCAAAGCATCAGTTACACCAAATGCGTTGACACAATGACACGTAAATGGATGATAGAAACCCAGTTTAAGCTTCTTTATGCTTTGCAAGTTTTGCAGAAGTTCATGGCCACATTTTGCAGACAATAACACAAATGATGAATTCTCAAAGTTGAAAGAAATTCACTGCTTTCAAGCTGGAACAAAATCTGCTCTGATCCAATTATTTCCACCACCTTGTCCCTATTTGCCCTCTGATAATGAAGCAAAACCCCTTTCAGCAGTTAAACTGGCATGATGGAGTCCCATTCGGCATGTTTGCTGAGTCATCATGGCCCAGTCATCAACTATAGGACTCTGTTTGCTTAACCTCTTGATAGGCAGTGTGGAGTTAGCATGAGTCATGGTGATACTGTGCTGGGAAATGTTTGAACAGGCAGGGACAAGCTTATTTCACGGGCTGCGTCTAAAGCTGAGGGGTCAAGCGCATTAGCTATGGAGCTGACATCTTGTGTGCAACAGGACATAAAAAGTGTCTTTGTCATAAGTCTTGTTTATGAGGCCAAGAAAGAAGTATTGTTCATGGGAAAATCCCATGAACATGTACATAGATTGGCATCTTGATAATTCAGCCATTTAAAGTGATTTAGCTTTGGCTCCACTGTCGTGGAAACGTTACACTGTTTGCCCGCAATCAAAGCCAAGCGTGGCGCGGTGGCAACATCTGATCTCACATCTGAAAGGCTTGTGCAGACAAGCCTTAGGTAAACCAACCAGCGTCTCCTGAGCCTGGAGGGAGGCCGGGTAACCTCGAAACCCACCGGGGCCATTAAAACAACAGGTGCTTGAGGAGAGCTCAGCTGTCGAGCGCAGGCGCTAGCTAGCTTGGGGTTTAGCTAGCAGCAGCTGCAGGTAACTCGTGTTGGGTCTTGACCTCAGGGTGAAGAAGTCACTCAACAGTTGAGCATATGTACTTGCACTATAAAAGTACTAGTGTTCTTCTCTTACAGCCCAGTGAATCTGAACAGACCCCAGACCTCATTAGACAGGGGACTTCAAAGGTCTTGCGTGACTCGTGTGATTAATTGGTGGTCCCCGTGTTTGCTGTAAACCGACTTAAGAAATGGACTTCATGCGTAGGACTCCACACAAACCATGTGACAGGCTGCGAAGCAGCTGTGCTCGTCAGTGTACAAACAGATGGGGCGCCATATTTTAATGGAGAGCTCTGCCTCTCTCAATCCAGGCTTTATTAAGTCTCAAGTGACAACAGAGAGTCTATTCAAGCAAGACCATACGTGCTGTTCCACATGGCCGTATTGTCCTATTAACTATAAATCTTTGTTCATATGCATTTCATTTCATCTTGTTTTAGCTTCTGATCCAGATCCGTTCGCCTTTCATTTAAATGTGACCTCCGGCGACAGTAAATTGCTTTTATCTCCTGGGTAGAAAATGTATTTAGGTGATGTATGGCAGATGTGATGTATACTGTACAATAACCCAAGCGTTCAGTAAGGAGCAGTTAGACTGACTAACAGCTGGTGCACTTGGAAGGTTGCCCTGCATTTCACAATGCTCAACTACTGTTATCATCAACATTTATCATCATTATCAGTTAAGAGCATTATATTTTTATATTTCAGTTTACAGTCACTGTGCTGAGGTTTAACAGGCTAGTTTTCTAGGTGGATTTAATTGTGTTTTTTTTTGTCATTAATAAGATACTAAGAATGCCGTCTGCCTTGGGCATACAAGGAACAATAAAGTACAAGACAATGCAAAAGTGGAACACATCGATTGAATCCAAAGGTCACTTTTATTTAATTCAGTGTGAATAAATTCGATACTGTCACATTGACAGCACTAGAGCCACATATTTAAGGTGATAAGACAGAGAACAGGCAACTTCCTCGGAAACTACACCACATGACACGTGCCTAATGACTTCAGAGACTAGATGACTTTGTTTTGGGTAAATAATAAGATCAAATAGAGCTCAGGTCCATTGTATAATCATTTGACAGGTTCAACACTTAAGAATCACTTGTTCGTTCCGACTGAGAAAGCAGGTCATTCACTTTTCCGTGCACTTTCTTGAAGTGAACATTAATTAATACTTTAAAAAAATCCAAATACTGTGACATAATACCTTATATATCGGCTTTAGCAGCACTATAGTTCAGTGAGGTCATTCACACACACACACACACACACACACACACACACACACACACACACTTCAAACCACACTTCTTACTTTAAGGAACAAGACATCAAGGATTTCACATCTTTCCCTTCAGGGAATAGTGTATTTACAATATCAGACTTCTTGCCTTCAGCACTTTAACAAAAATGCTCTCTTGGCCACTTTTGCTAAAATAACAGTGACTTCATGATAAGTTGTTTAACACCAGTTACAGCAGAATCAGCCTTTCAGGAAAACGCTATGATGAGTTTCCAACAGCAGTGCAATGTAAAAGACGAATAATGCTATTATCAGCTAATATAGCCATTAGCTAAATCCTGCTAATCTGTCAATTGCCTCGAGGGCGTTTTCGTGCTGTTTCACGCTCTGAATTTAGAGGGAGGTCAGCCCTATGAGTTAGACCCCAGACTGTTAAAAAACCTTGAAAAATAGGTCTCTCCTCTGTAGAAATATTCTTATATTGCTGTAGAGTGCTCTCTGTTGCAAAATACTCCTAAAAATAATGATCCATTCATTTCAATACAGGAAACGGCAAAATACTTGAACCACAGTGTTCAGTGAATACTTCATAATACCAGAGCCATGTAATGTAAGTGAGTCAAACTATTTCTAATACTATTTACAACCTCTTTGAGATTCATATAACATCTCATTAAAACTGTAAACTATTTATGAATTCATATATTCACTTTGCATACTATTTTGGGAGCAATTTGGGTGACGGCGATAAAAGCTCTTTTATGACACGTACATAAGTCTACCCGCAGGCTTACGTGGATCACAGTGTTCAAAGCTACATTGAGCAACACGCTTCTTCTTCACGATTATCAGTGTGTTGTTGTTCATACTTCAGTGTGCACACTTTCACCGACGAACATCTGGTGATTTTAGCACAATCTTCTAGTTGTGAAATATTGCTGGTCACACCTGAGAGGTGTGCTGCTACTTTAATGTTTCAGTCTTTATAGATGTGGATTAACTTTGGGTGTAATAAAAAGTGTAGGGAGAATAGTGAAGATGGTGTGTGTGTGTTTGCATATGTGTGTCTATGATAGCACAGTGAGCGTGACAGTTCCTTTGGTCCTTTTCAGGATGCCAACAGCCTCTTCATGAGTGACGCCCTCCAGAGTCTGCCCGTTAACGGCCATTATCTGGTCTCCTCTCTTCAGACGGCCGTCCTCGGCTGCTGCTCCCTAAGCGCACACAGACACACACACACACACAGTGCGAAGTAGAGTTTTGATTAATAACACACAATTTGTCAATTCTGCAAATATAAAATGAAGCAATTTGCCACTTACCTTTCCAAAAACTGTTTTAACATAGATCGGCAAGTCTCCATGGGGGCTGCCGTACCCGCCGACTATGCTGAAACCCAATCCGTCTGGTCCTCTGCCGAGAGTGATGGTCTTATACTGAGGTGGGCTGATGGAAAGAGGGAGACAGTTAGGGACATTAAGAAAAATTGTCAGTGATCCTCCCCTTGACATAGAAAAAACTGTAACCTCCCTTCCCCTAATATCTGAATATCGCAGTGTTGAATTGGTACAACTCGTGTAATCATAAAAACTTAAGTAAGGTTGAAATAAAATATAAATCTGGAGTGAGAAAATTTTAAAAGACCCTCTCCTATTCATCCAAAAACTTTAGACTTCATTACCTTCAGCAAAAAGAAAAAAAAACACATAACCCTCCCCCTTTTGTGACGCACGCTAATAACTTTCATACAGTCCCTTCAACAGACTGACATTATAGAGGCAAGGTGGATGTTATGACACACAAATGTTCCTTCTGTAACAGCTTATTCATACCCGAGGTCATCCTGAAAGATGCAGCTGGGTGTAAGACCTCCAGCTGCCTGCTCCTGAGAGGGACCCGTCACGGTGGTGTCGCCGCCCGCTACCACCTACAGGTGCATGAAAACACACCCAGACAACCACACACCTTCATGGTATGGTAGACTTGCAAGATAAAGGCTGATAGCATGGTGGTAGTGCTGGATTAGGGAAACAAGTTTTATGGTTCTTCAAAGTCTGCCGCTGGCAGCCTTCGACTGTTCTTTTCAGGTGAAAACTTTGTACACAGATAAAGCAAAGAATACAGGACATGTTCAACTGCAGATTATCTAACTGTGTCTGCGGGTTTATCTAATAAGAGCAGAAAGGGTGAGAGAACAAGTGTGTGTGTGTGTGTGTGTGTGTGTGTGTGTGTGTGCGTGTGCGCGCTTATTCGACCTGCAGCTGTATTGTGCCCGTGGCGTTCTTGAGCAGAGTGACAGCCTGCGAGTGGCTCATGCCTTCAGCAGAGGTTCCACAGATACTGACAATGCGGTCCCCAATCTGGAAAAGTTAAAGAGTTCAGCAAAAATGTAAAAGGACACATGAGAGAAAAACAACGTCAGCAGCATTTTCCAAGAAAAGTTTGGAAATTTTAGACGCAGCTCAGACCCTGGGTTCCTTTGCACAGCTCTGTTTAGCTCCATGTTTGCAATACCTCAGAGTTTGGGCTGGAAACAATAGTTACAACAATGAAAGTGGCTCTATGACCTATTTTAAATAATGAACACTCAAATGTTTTCCTATTCCCTAAAACCAGTATGAATATGTATCAGCATACCACTAGTAAAAGCTTGCTTTTAAGTGATTTCTATGATTTCTGACAAAGTCTGGAGAACTCTGCATGATAACAGGATGTGAGACGCTGGCTAATGCCATTTGAAAATTAAATTCACCACACCATACAAAAGCAAAACTATGCCTGTGTTCAGCTGAGTAATGTCATTATGTAGCATTCTCATCTCTCATTCTGGCTGAAAAGATAAAGCATCATGAATAAACTATTCAAGATTTCCCCCCCTATTCATTTCAATGAGCCCTTCTGTAGGCTTAATGATCTGAATGCAGGAGTGGGAGATTTATTATCCGTGTTAGCAGTGGCTATTGTCCCCCTCCAGTGTGCGTCACACAGAGCGACAATTGTCATTTAACTGCGAAGGTCAGTGCTAAAGGCTGTAGGCTCTTGACCTTTGGGAGGATTTGGGATTCACAAGCTGAGTAACGTGAGTGGGCATGAGATCGCTGTACATATTTGAGATTCACATTAAATCCCACACAAGTTTTGTTCCTGAAGGTTACTGAAAAGGAAGGTGTACATCTCGTACCTTGAGCTTCTGGGTCTGAGCAGCCACACCGACAGGATTCATCATGGCGATGAAGATGGGTATATCACCCAGAGGGCTGCCCACACCGCCTGCTATACTGATACCCAGAGAATCACTGGGACCTTTGGTGAACTCAGCTGTTCTGGTGTCCTGATGCTCTGGATCTGTAAGCAAAAAACATGTTGGGATGCCTTCTCTACAATTTATTTTTTCTTATGGCTGCCTTCCTCATATGTTTCATGACTTAATATCAGTTCTGGGGATACTTACAATCTGGACTCCTACTCAGTTTGTCAGGGTCATCAGGAAGGTTTCCAGAGTCTGAACACGACTGAGAGGTCACCTTGGAGCTGCCTGTTTCACTCATCTAAAACAAAGATATTCAGCACTGTAACTTTCTTTTGTTTTGTGGCTTTCAAGGCGATTTCTATTCAACAATAATCCCTTGAAAGATGTGAAATTGCAGTACCTGACTACTCTGAGACAGCCTTCTTTCAGAGTGGAAGGGGCCTGCCTTAAACCTCCCTACTTCCATTTTTATAGGGCCCACACAGCACTGCAAACACAAGGAACATTATTTTTCATTTACTCATCCAACACAGTTTAAAGCAGATGTGTCATTCACTGTAATGCTTCCCCTCTGATGTACCTTGAGCAGCGCAGCCATGGCCTCCTGAGTGGCCGACCTGACATCCTCACCATTGACTGACAGGATCTGGTCGCCCTGCATCAGCTGGCCGTCGGTGTCCACCAAACCTCCTTTCACGATGTCGGACACAAACACTCCTGTGTCGTTCCTGGCAGGAAAGGTTGGAAGACAAAACACACAGCAGCGAGATGACGTCTGTTACTGTGCGCATCTTCATGTTGGCAAGAGTCACACTGTATTTTTCCTCTACTGGTCGACCTTAATCGTATCATACTGCTGACTTCTGTTGCTGAGCATGTACTTGATAATGCACTATTGATCCAGCAATTTCACATTTTTCCAATGGACCTCTGCACAAATGTGGCTTATGCTCCTTGGGAAGCGGCAGACAAACAGCTGGTAAGATGGAATATTTAATAGCAAGGAGTGTGTTTAACCCCCCCAACGGTGACCTCAATAAATGTGTTTTCCATCTTGAATCCTGCATATGCTCACTGTGAACATGTTGCAGACAGGCACAAAAAGTCAGAAGCTATCACATATTATTTAGAAAAGGTGTTAAAGGTGTTAAGGAGATATTAAGCCTTTATGAGAGGCGTGTCTTAGGGCTTGTTTGCACCTACCAAAGTCTGCTGTGGTAAATGCCACCTGCTTGTCCCACTTCAACCCCTCTTTGACAAAATTTGGGTTTGGCGGCTCTATTGTCTGCCAAAAAAGCAGTGAGTGGTAAACCCAAATCCAAGTTTCAAAACTTCCTTTCACAAACCAGTTGGTGCTGTCACATACAGTAGATCCTTGTTTGTCTACAGTCAAAGGCCAACATAGTCAAAAAGTCTGTGCTCACGCTGAGCACTGACCTCTTTGAAATTAAGTTTACTGCAGAGAAGGTGATGACGAATCTACAGCCTGTGTCTTTTTTTTTTCCAAAAGCACATCTCCGCCATGGTTTTTGCATATCTAAAGTGCCAATCTCCACGTGGATAAAACTAACACAAGCAGAAGCAACTTGATCCCGCTCGATCCCTCAGCGCCAGAGACACTTGGCTGTCACAACTCCTCACCACTAACTGCTAGCTTGCACTTTCCGTTTTAGCCGAGGGTTTTAGGTCGTCGGTTATGTTGCTGTCTTTTCCGTCCTATTGAGCATTTTCCTTGTTTTTTCCACTTTTGTAGCAAAACCACTTTGACACAGGCAAAGATTTACAACTACATTAAAGGCTGAACTGCCTACTGCTGTCCAAGCTGTCCAACCCACGACCCCGACTTGGGCCTTTTTACCCACAAACATTTACACACTTGGACAAAACAGTTATACACACACATAATAAGCAGTGAATATGCATGCACGGTCTGCGTAAGCCATTCCTGAGGGTTATCCCAGAGGTGAGATCAATCAGCACACTCCACACACCTGACAGCAACAGACTGTTGGCATGTAGACGAGCAGGCCTTCTCCCACGTGAGCTCTTAACCCATAAATGGTTCCGCGAGAGTAGAAGCCTGAGCTGAGTTTATGTGTAAGACGGTCTACAATTTGTCAGCTCATGTCTGAGTGAGACTTTTGTAAATCATCCTCCGTAACAGCTCTAATGGGAACAAAAGTAGCAACATGCCCAGATACAGCCAACAACTGTTTACAGCCTTGTCTCTTGTAATACGCTGAGTCATGATCACCACTAGTGTGGCTGAAAATGACAAGATGGCCAACAAGAAGATTTGTACGTCCTCGCTGGAGGTATTTCTGTAAAGTTTGAAGTGATGGAGAGAACTGACTCACTTCTCATTTCTGTCACGTTTAACATGTTAGCAGTCCCGCCAGGCATATCAGCAGTTATTCAACCATAAAATACAATTTATATTTACTTATTTTAATGATGCTACCTGCTGTGAGAAGAAAAAAGAAACACCTAGCAGACATGTCATGTAGGAAAGTAGGAATTTTTCTGAATACAATGCTATGTACACACCTTACTATTTTAACTAAACCCAGATATGCTGAGGGTTCCATATGCAAGAGGCCTAAAGATGGTAAAAACAAATGACTACAAATGGTTCATTATGTATTGGTGGTGATCAAATCTAAAAAAATATGTCTTTTCTTTAACCCTGGTGTGTTTTGTGTGTCTATGAGATCTCTATTTCTCTAACTCTCTACACACTATATATACAGGTCTTTTAATAATGATTACCTCTGGTCCCGTGATCTGCATTAAAAAAGAAAATTCATACAGTTACTGTCAAACTATATTGACTCTTACATTACTAATTATAATATAATTATGTTCATTATATTACCAATACCATCTATACCTACTTATTATTTATACCTGTAGTCTGACTGTTCCGACCTTGTTTTTATACTCAAAAGACAAGTCAAATACGATATAATTAATATTAAAACTACCAGCAGTCTGATACTTCAAGGATTTATTTACTCTCACTCATACTATTAATTGTATATTACCGAGAGTCCTAATATGCTAACTCTTTATGTGACACCAAAAAGCAGCTTCCAAAGCTAACTGCAAGCTCTTTAATGAAAAACTACCGTTTAAACTATTTTCATAAGTAAAGCTCATTCAGCATTGTCATAAATCCTACTGTACATTAATAAGTGCATGCTAGGCATTAAGCAGTGGTTCCAATGATAAATCTCCCTCACCTCCTCCCTACGATGCTCAGGCCCAGGCCCTGGCCAGGCTTCTTGTGGAGCTCTACGGTGAACGAGTCCCACAGGTCTTCCTCCTTGTACTGGGCCTCGTCCCTGTAGACCGTCAGCCGGACTCTCTGCGGGGTCTGCCGCAGCACATTGATGGCTTCATCGTGGCTGGCTTCACGCAGGTCGATGCCATTCACCTGTGGCGAGAGAAAAGGAGGTTAGTATTTGTGTGGGGTTGTCCTATTGTAGCCACCACTTGCCTCTTATAAGAGGAACAGGAAAATAGAAAAACTACTGCATGTTACATGAAAGAAACACTCCACTGTCTTAAAAATCATAACTACTGTTCCTATTTACAAAAATGCACTGTACCGCACGTATAAAAACCAGAAATATCTGCTACACTTTACTTAAGGTTTCGTTTTTAGCCATAACTACAAAAATATTGCAGCAGAAGACTATAAAAAGTGCTAACAGGCTAATTTAATGCTAAAACAGAATTTTCCTTTAACTCCTGAGGTCACATTTCTTCTTTATAAGCCCAAACTGCTGATATATCTGAACACTGGATCATAATACATTAAAATCACAGGGTGATGTTACAACACTTAAATTTAACTACCAGGAAGCAGCCTTCCCACAAGTCTGTGAGAAGCTTGAGTGGTCAGTTTAAGGATTGATGTCCAGTTATTTTTTTTTACCACATTAAAGAAGGGAAATACCCCATTAGCTTTCGCCATGGACGTGCAAAGGATTTTTCCCAGCTATTGGCATTGCTGTGGACTGGGAAACCGCTCTTTTCACTTCTCCTCTCTGACCCTGTTTTCTAAACACAACAGCCTGGCTCGGGGACAGGGAGGAATAGCAGAGGGCAATTAAGTCATAAGGGTGTGTGTGTGTGTGTGTATGTGTGCGCATGCATGTGTGCTTTTCAATTCAGGCCAACTGATTGAGCTACCATAACTAAACCCCTGAGCTCCACCCCTGCCCTCCCTCTGTGACAAAGCATGAGGTCAAACGGAGGACAAATCCAAGTTGAGCTGGGACACCTAACTTGTCTCTCCACGTAATACTTTCTACTCAGAATCAGTGTTGAGTTTGACTTTTTTGTTGCTAAATAATGATATAACTCATATTTGAGATCACACACTTCTGTAGTATCAAACTATTTGATCCTCGACTGAACTCGGAAACCCAAGCTTTCATGTTAGAACTCCTTAGGCCGCCACGTCTCAGTCAGCCTCCTTTTATCTAGGTCATATGCGATGCTCATTATACCGCGCCGCACCTCTAGGATTTGGTCTCCTGCCCAAAGCCTGCCGTCTTTCGAGGCTGCCCCTTCTTCATAAACTTCATGGATAATGATGGCCCCCTGGAGAGAGACAAAAAAAGAGAACAAATAAGTACAGAATAGGAGAGGAAGATGAACAGGAACTGTCAGAGATGACATGAGAGAGGGATACTGAGCAATAATAGGAAAAAAGATGGAGTAATTGTACAGGTACCATGTTGGAGGAGAGAATGGTTTTAAAAATGTGATGTGTACGTGTGAAATTTTTTTTTTTTTGCATTTGACAGCAGACAGACGTTGTTTTGGATTATCATTCTGAGTGTGTTCCTGACTTCCAGTGTGTTTGCTCTGCGCTCCAGTGTGGGTGTCATTTGGGGTTCAGAGGTTACATTCCTGGGCTGGATATTGTCTGCTGCGGCCGAGGCCAGACAAAGAGCTGCTCCCCCAAGCCTGACTGAGCAGACAGAATGGATGGGCTGAGGAGAGGACGGCAGGAGGAGGAGGAGGAGGAGGAGGAAGGCTGTGACAACATCATTTCCTACATTCCTGAGCTGCCACAGCTATTTCAAACCTGAGTTATACCACCACCAAAGATTCTAAGTGGGTGGCACAGTGGGTGGTAACTTAAAAGTACAGTCACGTAACTTTACAACAGTTACCACAAATTTATAGTATATTTCAACAAATGGATTATAGATTGTAAAATGTCCAAATACTTAATAATAACCTTATTTGTGTTGTTAAAACTAAGTCATACTGAACTCCAAGAATGTTTTTGGCGACTATCTTCTAGTAACAGTTGTCCTCTCTTATCAGAACAGCTGTTTGGCGATGTGATACAGCCTCATTAGCAGAATCAAATTCATATCTTTTGTTTCCTACCAGCAGGGTGTCACAGCCTCCCACGATGCTGAGGCCCAGGCCTGTGCGGCCCTTGGAGATGTCGATGGTGGTCTCGCAGCCGGGGATGATGGGGCAGGTCGCCGGGTCGCAGGCCAGAGTGGAAGGGGTGGACGAGCGACTCTGACCTAAAACAGTGGCGGGAAGTGAGATATAATGTAGAAAATATGTCATCTATTCATCGTGTGAGCAGAAAATGGTGTTAGTTGTCTGGTGAAGTCGACGTATTGATCCATCATTTGTCTAAGCGGACTCACTGGTGCCTGCTTCCGCCTCTGGTTGACTCAGGGTAGTCATGGCGGCACTCGGCACGCTGGGTAGGCTGGCATGGACGCCATCCAAGCAACCCTCGTCCAGGCAGGTTGACTGGGGAGAGGAGGAGAAGGTCTCATTTGTAGAGAAGGTTAGCTTCACTGGACCTTTGGTTTTTCTCAGTAGAGAATTGACCTAAAACACAGTAGAATTACTAATCAGACTCAATCTTTGCATCGTTGTTGTTTTCTAAATAACTCTTATGAAAACAACAACTCTCAGTTACGATGAGCACATTCTCAGTTCATTTGAAACGCTGCAAATAATGCTGTTTGCATTTTAAGTTCAAATCCTTGCTTTTAAGGAAATACAACATAATGAGTACAGTTTATTTCCAATGACACGGTGTTACCTTTTCCACAGAGTAGCCCAGCACTGATTCACCATTCACAGCTAAGAGTTTGTCCCCAGGTTTCATGCAGCCTTCCTGCGTGGAGCAGATCAGAGTTTTGATTAGAAATCAACTGTACAATGTACATGAACCTTTAGCCGCAGTATGTAATACATACTTTGCCTGTGTGTCCTTTCACTTCAGATATACTCTGAATCTCGACTCCACTCTCAGTGTTCCCCTCCACAAAGGTGATGCCAAGTCCTCCATCCTCCTGTTGGGAGAATGACGACATTGGTGCATAAATAGGATTTAAGCTGACACCGTTTACATGTGAGCAACTGTGTGGAGCAAAAAGCATGCAGACTGACACACGCAACTTATTTCCATAGCTTGAACGTGTGCTAAATAATAGAGCCGCGCCAGCTGCCGAAAATAAGCATTACAGACGATAATTATCTCCAGAAAGATAATTAGCCCCAGCTTCACCTTGCATGCTTCCCACTTCTGATCTTTTGTTCCCCAGACAAGACTTTTTGTGCTTGTGTGTTCATACCAATGAGCTGCCCAGATGCTGCCGCGTTTACACGGTCATCCCCTGTCGCCTTATATACCATATGGATAGTCCCAAACTCCCATCCCAAGTGCTATAGCTTTTCCAGCAACGTTGTGTTCCCTGTTTCTTCCTTCTCTTTTTCACTCTTCTCTCTCACCTCTTGTTGTATGCACTTATGCAGGCGTTTTCAGTTTAATTGGTACGATTTTGAGAGATTCCCCCCCGGTGATACTTCTGCAATACGATGGAGCTGAATGGTGCTCGAAGAATGACATTCAAAAAAGCTCAAAATAATCAGCTTTCAGTGGGAGCTATTTCCTGGAAAGACACGTTGCTGCAGAGTTTTTCACATGTGATATTTTTCAGTGCTTGACGTCTGAAAACTTTGGCAAATAAAACTGAAAATATCTGCATGGCTAGAAAGTAGACACCACGAGGGTTAGAAAAATGTGTTCCTCTTTTTATTATCTGGGTGAACTGAGCCTTTATGTCCCTTTGGAACTGCTCTTCTCCCATTCACGTGCAGTGTTGTTTATTCACCCTTTTATTTGACGATGGTCTGTCTCTTTTCTCTTTCCTGGCAGCTTGTCAGACTTGACTGCTCCTGTGTGCTCCCCCTCTCTTTCTCTGTCATACCCCATTGACTTTTTATTGTGTACACCTCCCCCGTTATTGCATTGCTTCCAACTTTCTCTCTATTACTGTCTTTATGTTGGTATTTCCAAAGAACAGGACTGTCCCAAGTGTGTGTGATGTGTATATGGGGGGTCCAGCGTTGCTCACCTTCAGCTTTATGATGTGGTGCACATATTTTGAAGTATCGGCATCGCCATTATCAGCAGTTGTTTCGAGCTGCGAGGAAACAGGCAGTAGTTGGTACAGTATGAAGTAAACAACTAAAACTTGTGTGTCTGTTGGCTGGTGGGAGTACAGTACAGTACTGAGTGTTTGTGTGTCTACACCACTGTTTGTGGTTTTTGGTTGTCTTGGGAGTTACACACGGGCTTGGGAGGTTGGGATCTCCAGGACCACACAAAGAGAGTTTTAGGAGCAAATACACATGAAAACAATTCAGCATGATACAGGGTAAAAAAACTGGATTTTATAAGGGTAGAAAAGTACTAGTAATGGTTTGTGTGTGAGTTTCATAGCTTGTTATGCAGTTGGAACATGTCTGTTGTAATGCTTGTGCATGAGTGCAACATGTGTGTGGTCGTGAGCACAGTCGTACCTCAGCTTGGGGCTCCACTGCGTCTCCCTCATGTTCTCTCACCGGTCCCACAGCCATCTGGTTCAGCGCCTCTGTGTTCCTGTTGCAAAGAGTCATAGCTCACGTAAATCGTCGCTCCTCTGCTTCGTGACGGCGGAGCCATGATTTACGCGCGCTGACCACAGTGTCTCTTTCGGAGGGGGTGGGTCAGGAAAAGGATGTGAGTTAAGTAGAAGGTTAAGTAGTGCGATCCCAGCAAAGACTGTTTTGGAGGAGGGTCAAAGGTCATACGCGACTGTCTGACTAAGTCCCAATTCCATACTAACTGTATACATCTTTATAGTGTTCTGTTTTTCCAGTTAGTCTAGAAGAAATTCACTGTTTCACACTAACAGGGAATGATGCAATACTTGCGGCATCGGCCATCAATCAACTTTTTTGTCTGCTGAGGTGTTCCTGGAGCTTTTTCACCACCAGCCACATATAGTTTATATTTTTTGCAGCTATGAGGAACTTTGCCATTTCCTTTGTGCTTTGCATTGTGGGAGACTAGTACACATCAACAGCACACTCAAAAATCAGGGTTTTTTAGTGTGCCTGCTGATATACTTTATTTGCCACATTAAATACACAAAACCTGCTTAGAACTAGTACGTAGTGTGGATTTGGGATGCAGCTATAGCTTGGGGTAAATCACTGTTTTCATAGTGAAGTGTCAGCTTGATTTAAGGTTTTAACATTTTGACAAATGTACATATATTAAAAAAGATTTATATAACTGTGGTGGATTAATAATTTTAAGCTAAGAAATGCTTGTCTTTTTTGATAAGAGCATGAGGAAGAACGTATGAGTCACCACTGAATATGGATCATGATACTTCACCTTCTGCATCCTTCTGTTGAATTACAATAGCTCCCTCTATTGAATTTTGAGTGGCATTACAATAGACTTAAACTTTCTCATGTCAGTTTGCATTAAAGCCATTGTCTGGCAATGAAACGTAGTTGCTGTTGCCATGGGAATGTGTTCATAGAAGCTTTGATAGGAAGAAAACGTGTTTTTATACCTGACAAAGATGATTTTGACTTTGGATGGAGAGCTCTTGATTATGGAGGAGGCATTCTGGTGACTGTGGCCATACAGGACTTGCCCATTGATCTGACAGGATGCGAAAATATATAATTATACACACTTTTTTCTCTAAGGGTAAATATGCAAAACAAAACAGTGACATCAAAAGCTGTGTAACAGAAAAGCATTTATATAATATGTTTGAATTCTAGATGATATAACTTTAAGGAGTCAAATACCCCGCCAGGTTTGTTTACAAATCCACTCGAGTTGAGAACCACAATCAATACACATCTCACCTCCAGCAGCTCATCCCCCACCACCATGCGTCCATCCCTGCCGGCCGCCCCGTTGGGGTCTATTCCCACCACGAACACGCTCATGCGAGAGCGGTCCCTGTTCCCCGCCAAGCTGAGGCCCAGGCCTGTCTTGCCTTTCTCCAGCTCGATCATGTGTAGGACACCTGGGAGGCTGCCATAGCGCTGGATTATGTTCTCTGAAAGAGGCAGGCGAAGTCATGGCAGACAGATGTAAGCTGACAATACTGCAGAATATAGCCAGATTTGTTTTTCAGCCCAGGCTTCCACAACAGTTCACGTCATGTTGCTCAAAAAAAGGGGCAGGTGTTTGGATTTCAGTAAAAGTTTTAAATGTCAGACCGCTGATTTCCTTTTGTTTCAGTCACACCTTCTGTCTCTTTGTCTCAATCTTGTCCCCCCCCCGCCCCCCCTTCTCACTCCAGTCCCCTCTCTTTCTCTCTCCTGTCTCTGGCGTGTTAGATAGCCACTGTTCAGACCAATGGGCTCCTGTTGTTCTGGGCTCCCTGCCACTGTTGAACCATCAGTCCTGTACTAATCTCCACAACTCACCTCCCCGGGCCCAACCTCATCAATCTTATCCCCGCAGGATGGGCTCACTCCCTAACACACACACACACACACACACACACACACACACACACACACACACACTCTATTCACCACACTCCCAGGTGTTTGGAGGCTGGAAGTCTGTCCTTTATGCTGGTTGCCTGAGTTGAATGTGACTGAGTGTGACCAGTTCTCCTTGAAGCGGTGACTTCCTCCTACAGTTGACATTACAGCGTCTGCGGGATGCTAATAGCTTAATTGGGACATTGAGTCCTTCAGGTTTTGCTGAGGTACGACCACCTCAAGTATGTAAATCAGTGCTCTTTTGTTGCAGACTCTGGGTGGATTTATGAGCAGGTAAGACAAACATGTGACTTGGAGGACCTCTAGTGGCAGTTAGGCGATAAAGCAGTGAGTAAATGAATATTCTGCCTGTCTCCATTAATTGATTCTATTTAGGTGAAACTTCCAGGAGTATATAATGCAAGCCTCTATACCTACACCTTTCTAAATTCACACAAACTAGGATTTAGTTGACAGGACAGAAACCACAGACAAAAATACAACAAAATAAACATTTTACCTAACAGAATATATAGCTGCACCTTTAGAAATAGAGAAACTGAACTCACTCCAGTTGTATCCAAACTCATCCTCCGCCTCCTCCTCCACCTCCTCCTCCTCTGCCTCAGCAGGTCTGCCAGGGATCTCTGTCAGCGTGTCTGTATCGGTCTCTCCCACATGGGGCACCACTGGCAGGAGGAGGACAGCGCTGGTGGGAGATGCCTTCGCCGCTTCGCGCTTCGCCGGCTGTCACGCCACAGATGGAGTTTGAAAATAGTTTATTAGTGAAAGTTAAGGAGAAGGTGTTTTATCTTTAAAGTTCGAACCAACTCGATGTAAGGTTTGCAGCGATAGGGAGGCACATGAGAGCTGTTGATGTAATCAACAGGAGCCATATGCTTGGTTTACATTAACAGCTTCATCTGTTTTTAGCAGAATGTTAGTTTTAGGCTGAGAGATAATGATGTGATATGTGTCTATATAGATGCCAGAGGCTTAAATCAGAACTAGGTCAATCAGCCTACTTAAGCTACAGCCTTAAGTTATAATAAAATGATGCTTACTGAGTCAAACACACTACATTTAATTGCTTAATTATTACTGATGGAATTACTTTTCATTAAATTAGTACATAAAATCAAATATTCACACATCAGACATTCATGTGTACACTTACCTGAAAACCAACAGCAACAAATCACACTTTAATTTTTGTTCTTTTAAAGCACAAACCTGCCTCCAAACGAGATATCAAGCCAAAAATCTTAAATTTGCTGTTGTCGACTACTGAAGTGATTCTGTTATATTTTTTCTTTAAAAAGAAGCGACAAAAAGCAAAAAGGGCAAAAAACAAAAAGGACAAAAACATGTTCTGATTTCACAAAAATGCACCAAAGATTTCAGACAGACGGAGAAGATGTTAGGACATGGACAAGTGCGTGCGCGTACAGCATGTTAGAATATATTCAATACATGAATTGTATCGTGGTATATCAACATGTATCTGTACGAGCATACACGGAAAGGGAAAGTGGAAAAGCACAACACAGAGACCCACAAACCTTAAATGGGGTAGGAGTGAAAGGGTTAGTTGGGGAGAGGCGGAGGAAAAGTCTACTGTGACTGTCACCCTCCTACAGAGAAGAGACAAAGGGCAAACAACTTTAGAAGACAACACATTTCTGACAGATACCCACATCTATTGACAGACGTATGCCAGTGTTGAGTTTGACAACATATCCTGACTTCATGGTGAATAGTTGAACACATCTACTCTAAAAATGTGCCACTGTTTTTTTTCTCGTATTTCAAACCCGGTTCCTAAACCCACTTTCCCGAAAGTTGACTGGGAAACAACAGAAAACGCTGATACATGTTGTCGGCGGATGGGTTAATTGGAGACACCAACCTTGTCCTTGTTGTCCCTCGTCATAGCCGCAGCTCTCTCCTCGCTGGTGTCTGTTATCGATGACTGCTTCGTATGAGACAGACATGAAGGTAAATCACTCACGGATGGAGAGCAAATTCATAAGTCACCAGATAGTGAAAGATACTGTATCACATTGCTGTGTAATGCAGAGACAGTTATCCCATAAATATTAATATGTTCGCACAGTCAGAAGTGTTCTGAATGACTAAAACCAGTCTCATGCACCATATGCTGTATCATGAAACGCCATCTGTTTGTAAATGTTGCCACTGTAGAAAAATCCACATTTCTTAAATAAAGAAAAACTTTCACTTGTTTTCTTCTGCTAACTTGAAGCTTGGCAGAACCAGACTAAGGCGCGCACACACACAGCCACGCCAAAACATTGATGTGTTGAGTGAAAAAGCTCATCCAGCACCACATGTCTGTCCAAGCTTGACCATTTATCCTCAATGATCAAGCTTTTAAAGGGTTGGCCAAGAAAAGTCTGGCGTTTTGAAAAA
>NTHP01000031.1:3184502-3227455 GCA_003416845.1 Oplegnathus fasciatus
AAAAGAAAAAAAAAAAAAGAAGCAGTTTACAGTTCTTCACATTATAGTATTTGTGTTGAGTGCCGACCGTCGCGTCAAGTTGTCTTCTATACATTGGCAGCGAGACACTCGGGACGGTGTTTGAGGGATAATTGGGAAAAATTGGGCCTTCAAAGCTGGGGACAGGAGGAAAATAAAATGCACTTATAGTAAAAGCCTCTGCTATGATTTAACTTCTTGTTTGGTGCAACAGAGGGACGCAGCAAAGCACAGAAGGAGAGATATAAATAAGGCAACATATGATAACAGAAGAGGGGGAAAGTATAGATTTAAAAGAGGTGTGTGTACACATATACAGAAGCAGAAATAGGACAACAAGTTTACAAGCAGAAGTTGACCATAAAGGACAATGAAAGTTTGCTATTTGGACTAATTAATACAAATTTCAATGCAACTATCATGGCTATCTTGACACATTTCTAACGTTTAACCCAAGACTCCACACAAACACATGCAGGCTTTCTTTCGTCGTCTTCTTCACTCGTGTCATGCAGCTCACTGTTAACACAATTTTAACAAGTCAAAGGAGTGCGGGTCAAGTGAAAGACACACCCAAACACAGGCAGGCAGACACAGACGTGGGGGAGCGTTCTAACCTGAGGGAGGGCAGGTGCTAAGTAGGTTTGATTAGTGCAGCAGAGGCTCGACCCGCGGTGGCTATTTAGCTGCAGAAAGGGCAGGGGCGGCTTCTAAAAGCAACACACAGGACCAACAAGCTGACAACATGACGGATATTTAATATGACAGCTGAACTTTTCTGACAAAATTGAATTGGAGGCCATCCGGGAGAAGAAGAAAAAAAGGGTGGGGGGTGGAGTGTGTGGAGGACAGAAGCACCTCGGGTTTTATTCAAATGAGTAACCATTAAAGCAAGCGGCTTCCTTGAGGACAGCCGTTTCCTCCACATCAAAAAAAAAAAAAATCAGAGCAAAGCCTCTTTCTCTGAAATACTTTAACAAAATGTTTCAAAGATTCCTCCAGGCTACCTTGAGATTATTCACTGCTTACAAGAGAAGGATTTGAAACTTAAAGGGGAAACAGCAAGGATATGCTATTATGCTCTCTAGGTGGCCCCCAGTGGCTGCTTTTAAAAACGGCATTACTGACCTGCCTGTAGCACTTAGAGGTATCATCCAATCAGAATAATATTTTTCACACTATTCAGCCCATTGTTGTGAATTTCAGTGGAGCTGCAACTCAGCATCAATGACTTTAAAGCAAATTGAAAAGATGTCTTCCTAAAATCTGACCTGTTCCACTTTGTTGGGTAGAAGCAGTCTGCAGCATACTTTGACTGCTACGAATGATTTCCTTATTTGCTTTTCCATTGTTTATTTGATGAGTTGTTTATTAGATATAGCAATGCCATTTCAATAACCACCATGGTTAAATTGCATTAAGAACCTAGTCTGGATGTGTATTGAATTTCAGCATTACAATTTCTAAAATATTTGCTATTGCCAGTGACAAAATTGATTTTACTATGTGCAGGCCCTTTTGATTAAAAACATCACTGTGGGTCATGTTATGGTTAGATTACCCTGTGATAGCAAATAGGATAATAGAATAGGACGTCTGGATATTAAAATAAACCTCCAGTTCTTTTTTTTTCCTCCCAGAGGGAACCTCCACTTCTAGTTTGTCTTTATTTCCGTCAGTACACACATTATGCGTACATCAAAGTCAAAGATGCAGTTAAGAAGAAAGACTCACAGTTTAACAGTGTGAGAGACGGAAAGAAAGAGGAGCCGGGAGAGATAATGCAACAAAGATTAACGGTGATGGATGGCTGATGCAATGGAAATGAGAGGGACCAAAAGAGAGAGACAGATTACCTGACGTGTGCGATGTGGCATGCATGTGAAAGCGGTGGTGTGTTTCTCTACAGCAGGTGACGGAGCTGGGCTATATATTGACTCAGGCTGGGAAAGCAGTGCGGAGGAACAGAGACGCATGTTTGAGGCAACTCATAATGTAGAGTAACTGCAGTTAAAAATGAAGTACAAACACTTGTGGGGACATTAACCTCTGTTAATATATAATATACTGTAAAATTAGATAAGATGTCATTCTCAAGTCTGTATGCTAGCTGAACTGCTAGCTTAACTTAGCATAAAGACTGGAAACAGGAGGAAACAGCTAGCTAGTGAGCTTGAGAAATTTCGCTTCCTTCTGACAGAGCCAGGATAGCTGTTTACCCCTGTTTCCAACGTTTGTGCTAACCATCTGCTGGCTGTAACGTTAGCTTCATATTTAGCTAGCAGACAGATCTGAAAGTGGTATCAAAAGTGCATTTAAACCTGCTTTAACTGATTTTTAGCCACTTACGACAGCAAACAACCTATACACAACACTGACTTAATATACCTTTTAAGTTGATATCACAAACTGTTTATTTTTTACACATATCCAGCAGATACGTAGCAACATTAGCATTCATTTGTCTCTTTCACCTGGCAAAATGTAAGTCTAGTATTCACCAACCCCTGAGGGAAATATGTGGCTGCTAAGTGAAGCTAATAGCTGCTAAATACCCCACTGTTCTTACCAGCTAGCTGCTAACTTTGTGCGTCTTCTGTTTGGTACTGGGAATTTAGCATACAGTGGGTTTTTTAGGGCAAGAATATTGATTATAGCTGCTTTAAGATATATGATTCTCCATTAACATGAATTCTTCGCCCCTCTCCGTGCCCTTCCTCTGCATGTGCTACATGACATTATGAGTTGCTTAATGAATAACCAGTAACCAGAATGTCAAGGAAAGCATGTGGGAATATCTCATAGATAACAATGCATGAAAAGTGACTGACTACGAGGGATCTGACACTGGAGCCAAGCCAGTTGCAGCCCCAGCAGGAAACTACTTAGTCATGCTTTAAAAGCCTGAGGGCACTTTCAAACAACAAACGATGTTGTTGATACGGTGATTTTCAATGAGCGTCGCACTCGGAGGTTAAAACTTGCTAATATATTTAATATGCCACGCAGGGTTTTGTCGTTGTGCTCATAAAAGATTTCAAAATGACTTTCTTGCAACACTCAAAAGCAACCCTGATACTACAGGGGTTGTGTATTGTACGCTTTAGTTTTTGAAAGTGCCCTAAATGGCCCGTGCAGATGTTCTAAACTTTTACTTGAGGTGGGAAAAAAAAGCTACAGTGTGATGAAATTGTGACCTTTAGATTATGAGGTAGTTACTAGCAATTGGTTTGACACTGTTATACAGACTTACCCTGGGCCTGTGGATAATACTCTGGACCAAGAAGGAGACAGGGTTGCCTGCCCTGCGTATGGCCTCCACTGCCTCCTCATGACTGGCATCTCTTAGGTCTACTCCATCCACCTGACAAAGAGATATCAGGGAAAAGAGTCTGTCAGGCACTCCACATTTTGGTTTTTGAGGATTTCAAAATCTCTTCAGAGTTTTTTGGTGCTCTCAAATGACTGCATCTTAATAAAACGACACTTTATTAAGTTATTGGTCTGAAAACAAGTCTGATTGATTGAAATCAAAATTAAGTCAAAAAACAACGTCAAGTCTATTAGATCTGTGACCTGAAATGTTACTTTACCTCCACGATCCTGTCTCCAGTCTTCAGGGTCCCGTTCTGTCCAGCAGGACTGTCCTCCAGGATGTGCTTGATAAAAATGCCCCTCATCACCTCTCCATTGCTCAGCCGGCTCCCCATCCCTCGGCCCCCGACGATACTGATACCCAGTGACTTGCCTGGCTCTCGGAAGAGCTCCACTCTGAGGAAAGTACCAATATCAGCATGCTAGATTTGAACATTTTTCACTTCAAAGCTGTGACTCTGGTACTGATCTGATACTGAAGGTCTACTAACTTTTAATGAATGCTGGACAGAAAGATTTTATCTCAGAAATTTACTTTTCCCCGAATTTCTTTGTGCGTCAATGCTTCATTCTACCGTACAAGCTCTCAAAACCATTATCTGTCATGGACGTGTTCACAAAATTAGATTAGAAGCATAGATACAGCGTGTACTCACTTCCTTGGTTGGTTCCAGTTGCTGTAAGAGGCACTCTCCTCTCCCTCTCCATCTTCCCGTTCAGGGAGGTTGGGAATATCTCTAAATAGACAGAGAGAGAGTTTGATATAATTCTAAAAACTTACATTCACATGTCAGAGGTTCATTAAAAGCTTTAGTGACAAAAACAAACAATACGTTTTGTTAGATAACATGACTTAAAGGTACCCTGTAGACCTTTTTGACCACTAGCGGTGCTATGTAGCAATGTTTTTACAAGTGGGTGCCTGTTTTGTTTGTTTACGTTGCACCATTAAAAATCTGGCTTTGCAGTGTTTTATGAGGGAAATTAATTAAAATTAATTAAAACATTAATTCATGTTTATGTGTATCTGTGAGGTTTAACAATGTGTTTTGGTGAGAAACACTGAATTCAAACATAACTGTTTTGGAATCCCAACAAGGCACCTTTTTAAGTTTACAGGTTTACAAGTGTAATTACATGACAAAAGTTACTGTGGTAAGAGTGTGAGGACGTACTTTGGAGCTGGAGCTGGAGCTGGAACTGGAACTGGAGCTGTTTCAGAGAAGACATCATCTTTAGCCGGCTCAAGGCTGGCCTTGTACTCCTCTAGATACTCCGCTGGAACATATGTAATGCTGAACACACACACACAAACACACATAAGCACAGACACACACATGCACACAAATGAGTCAGCGTTTCTTAAAGCAAACAATTCGGCATGCCCCATTTTTAGAAACTCCATTACCTACCTTAGTGGCAATTCAGCCCCTATGAACTCACATGGTAATTCACCAAAAATAGAGAAGAACTGGCATTCAAGTGCAAACACGTATAAAAGCACTAACACTGCCCCCTTTTTCATTAAACAAAAGAGCTTCTTTTAAATCTGTTTTTTTTCTCAACTCCAGCAAATTTACCTGTAAGCACAAGCCTGCAGTAACACTGATCTGTCTATTTCTAAAATGCATTCTCCCTATAACCAGCCCAAGGTGAGATGCAGTGAATTCTATATAGGCCCTCCACATCTGACTGTTCAAAACAGATGTTTACCATCATAAATGTCTGAGCAAATCAAGTCTTCTATCACCTACTGTGTGATGAACCTGTGACAAATTTGAAGGGCGTATCTGTCATTAATTCACGAGCAGGTTTCTAATTCACGCTCAGAAATGAACCAAACGCTAGCTGACAAAATCTGACACCCACTTAAAGTCCCGTTTCCAAACAATTCAGAGTGAAGTTGTCTCTGAAGGGCACAATAACACATTTGAATGGAGCTGACAGATCCTTAGCAGATGGGTTGATTTGGTTTTTAAACGTGACGGCATGCGGACAGGGAGGGAAATGAATTCCAGTGAAGTAATGAAATGGACGAGTGAGTTCATTAAAAACATCACACCGTGCAGTGAGAGACACGGCGGAGCTTAAATGCCAGTGATTCATATAAAAACAGTGAGTTCAAACAGTGAGTTATAAATGTTAGAAAAAGCAAACACAGAACATCCAGGTAATAAATGAGCATGTTAGTCACAGAAATAAAAGAAAAGAAGTTACGCAGCGAGTGAAGTGCAGTAAGTAAGTGATGCAGTCAGTCAAGATTTATCCAGATATTATTTTGACTGTGTGTCAGTTAATACAGTGTCAGAGCATATTTAAAATGTTAATCAACATGTCTGAATGATATTAAGAACAGCACCAATTCAATTCCAAAACATTGAACTTTAATATTTTGTTGTTGTCACTGTTTTTGACACTCCACTAAATTGATTTTTCTAATTCCGTATCTGGATAAAGCTCTTCCACAGACTGCGATGAAGCCCCCGACAGCAGACGGAGAGAACGAGAAGGAAGGAAACCAAGATGGCAGCTTCTTTGCCGGAAACACCACCAGCGTGGAAGTTAGTCATACTCACACATAAAATGGGCACAGATCGTCCTCGGGTGCACAAGCAGATCTAGAATGTGAAGAGTTGGCTTTTATGCACCGAAGCTAACACACTGCCAAGTTTAGTTCAGCAAGCAGAACTTGTGAAACACCACATCCAATTTCTTTGGGAGGAATGGTAAGTCCTTTAATGCAACATATGACTTTTGCAGTGACAGAATTTATTTCAGCTTATTTTGCATTCAAAATGACTGAATACCACTTTTGACTGCATTCCCTGCATTGATTTGGGTTTAGAAAAGCTTTCAAGGTTCAGTTAAGCTGCAACATAAACATACCTCTTCACAAAAAAAATCTTTACGTCACCCAGTTTATAGAACAAATTATGTGCGTAATCAAGTACAAATACTAAATATTAAATGCTTCAAAAAATATTTGATACACACACTGAATACATTTAATCCTGATGTAACTGAGGTTGGACCTTGAAGAACACACCTACTGTATGTAGCCATGTACAATAATACAAGGCAGCTCTGCTACTTTCTAGAGGTATGCCATCAATTTTTCAATAGCGGAGAACAATTTCAACAACAGGACCTTGGTATCGACAACCTCGTGCTTTTTCAGTACCAACCAAATTATGTCTGTAGTACAGAGAATTGAAAACTCAGCCAAACAACTAAAAGTTAGCACAGAGTGCTCAGTAAGCTTTTTCTTGAATTTGTAATGGCTAATGCAAACTGGTGTGTAATGTAATGGACAAGAACATTATATCCTCGCATGGGTGTTCAAACAACTGCACTGTGAAGAGGACTGCATTATGTAATGTACCGCCAATCAGAAAACAATGAACAAATGTGAAATCATATCAGCAGAGTTGAGGGATGAGCAACAATCAAACTAATAAGGTTCAGACTCAAACATGTTAGACATTTATTATTTAAATCACAACATTACCAGTGTTGTACTGTACTATTCATTTAGGCAAAACTCTGGTAAAACTGTAAGGCAACATTAAACAGACACATTTCAGAAGTTTTGACTTAATATGTTTAACTTTGTTATAGAAATGTTTTACTCAGTATCGTAATAAAATCATTTTGGTATTGGTTCTAAAAACTTTGACTCATTTCAAATGATACCTGTCTGTTCAAGGCACAGGTAAACATGTGTACAAGCATGTGTGCACCTGCTGTCTAATTATAGTCTCTTACCCCAGGTCAGGTCCAATGAGAGAGTGTCTCCTGAGCATGGCGCGAGCCTGAGCATTGGTCAGGTTGGCTGTGGGCTCACCATTGATTGCCAGGATGAGATCACCAACACCCAGACGTCCATCACGGCTAATGGACCCACCATGGATTATACTGCGGATCAGCATTCCCAAACCATCTTTCATGGCGCTCACTGTCATCCCTTTGAGGTAGATTATAAGAAACTGTTACACAAACTGTTTGAACTTCTAGTAATCGCTGATGACCACAATGCCATAAAGAGACATTTTCAGGACAAATTCCATCATAAATGAAAAGGTAGCCTTAATATAGCAGAACTATATAGTTTTTTGATAATTTCCACCTAAAATAAATGTGATTCATGGCAGTGGTTTCAGTTCTGAAACAAGAAACCTTCCTCGTATCCCAGTAAATTATTCTAGAAACTGGCACAGTATTCACAAATTTGGTTTTCAATTCATTCTCAATGGAGTGTGGTATAATATATTTGCAGACGAGGCTATCTAAAACTTTGAAACTCCCTTGTACACATTCTACAGGACTTCTTTTGCAAAGATCAGAAAAATAATGAAGAAGAATGAAACTAGTATGTTCAATATTTAGGATTGGAAATACAAACGTATTTGGTATAATTTTTGAATCGAGCAGGAAATAGAAACCTTAAAAGAGAGCTAAAAAGCAAAATGAGAGACTGTTTTCAATGAGGTACTGAGGATTATGAACAGTGCCTTCATAACACCTTTTTGTTTCAGAAGTTAAAACTTAGTATTCTCTGAGTCAGTAGGGGCCCCATGGGCCGGTTTTGAAATGCAAATACCCTGTATAGCAATGAAATTACCCTTTCAGACTGGAAAACAGCCCAAAATCTTTTCTATCATTTTGCCTCAAATCTGGCATTCATAAAACACGGCACAAAAGCAGAGGCCAATACGCCGTTCAGTCCTGCAATCTCATTTACACTTCTGTGAAGGCTGAGGGGGAAATAAATAAACAAATAAAGGAATGTGAAGAAATTAACACAAACCAAGGCTGGAGTTGCCCTTAACAACTGTGATAGTCCTTTCAAAATTGCTCCCCGAGGTCAGTGCTTCCTTGTCATCGTCTTCTGCTGATTCTTTCACACCAGCCTCCTCGTCCTTGAGGGTGACAATTCAACACAGTTATTCGTGAAAGTAAATGAAAATACAAGGCCGGATTCCAAACAAAGCAGGGCTCTCTAGAGAAAAGGTAGGTGCAGGGAATGGACCGTGGAAATAAATTCAAAACAAATAAGCTTAGAACTTTGTTCATCTAATATTTCAAAAGACTCTCACATCTGACTAGGGAGAGGTTAGGTGTTAACTTCAGAAATTCTATTAAAAGAAGATCAAGGATGATTATTTTGTAGCTGTTGTAGCTGTTGTAGTCATCATATGCTGTTGTTTTACCTTCATCAAAATCTTTATATCTCCAATATCTCCAAAAGACATGGGTGGCTCCTTCTGATAGTGACGAGACTCCACAGGTTCGTCCGGGACATTAGATCTGGCCCCTATTTCAGCAAACGGGCTGTATGAGTTTAAGCACTCCACTGGTTCCTCATTGGTTGAGTGCTGTGCCAGGTACTGATCAGAACTGCTTAGTATGGCGTTAAAAGCCGGGACATGACCTCTCAAACTCGGAGGAGTGAAGGAGGCAGACTTGTCCGGAGAGAACGCTTGAGTGTCGTCTGCAAGGCCGGACGGCGTTGCAAAGCGGGGATGCTCATCCAACAAGTCCAGGCGAGCTGTCAGCTGGGGTAAAACAAAGCATAACAGCCGAATGAACGTTCCACTCTGTTAGTTAGACAATTGCCCAACAGGGGGAATTCATCTTGCTCAGTCGCCATCCTGCCCTCCTTGTAATGAGCCATAGAAAAGCCATCAGTGGCCAATAGGGGACAGCAGGAATTACTGGTGATCTTGAGCTTGCCATGCACAAAATGTAGTTTTATTATAACAGCATTTAAGACTTTACTAGAACCAGACTGAGTGGTGATGAATCTCAGTGAGCACTTCCCTTTGGGAGCCAGAACAGAAGTATAAATCTTTCGGAAAAAATTTAAAATATGCAAATACGAACTAAAACGGGTACTCAATAAGAAGACATGAGAAGTGGAGTAAAACAAGAAATAGGAGGTTTCATTTTAATAAGGTAGTGCTATAAATATGGGGTGAACTGGGCTGAGACATCTACAGGTATAAGTATTCCCAGGGGTCTATACAAAGGAGGGGTCTGGTATGACAAGTACCTGGACTACAATTATGAAAATACGAAAGACATTTACAAGCAACAGTGAAAAATGTGTAATTTGTAGTGTATTTTTGTATGTTTTAGGGCAAAAAAGTTAAGAATCACTGTATTCTAGTATAATATTTTTAATATATGGTATGTCTATAGTAAATTCACACCATTAAAAAGTATACATAACATTACTATGTGTAATAAGTCAGTTTTATGACGTGCAGAGATTATCGTTTTACAAATAACAAAGGACAGAATGAGACCTAAAAAAAGGCAAATAAAGCTTCAGATGCCATAAAAGAAACTTTGAAAATGTATCTGTTTCATAACAAGAAATTATATTATTGGTCTGGATTGGTCTGTTCAATTCATCTAATCGGATACATTATTTTAAAAGGGCACAGTCTTCCTTAGTATGGAGGTAAGACAAAAGTGCCTTAAAAAAGATGTCCAATATATTGGGTCTTGAGCAGTACAACCAATGCATGTGCACATGAATGACTCTCTTCAAAGCTAGACACCAGAACAGCAACTAGCAATCTATCAATGCAATCATGAGAAGAGGAGCTGTCACTGCTTATTTGACAGGGACTTCAAGGCTGACTGCTTATTGGACCTTTAACACAACAAGTTGACCTTTATATTGTCCTTCTGTAACCAGGTACAGACCAGAAAGAAAAAAAACATCCATATTCCTCAAACAATATCACCTTAGATACTGTCAGCAAGTGTGAAAAGCTGGTCCACCAGTTACTGTCACTGCAGTAGATCTGAGATTTATCAACAGCCTCTCTCTAGAGCTTTAGGGGGGGAAAAAAACTGTTCATCATAACGAGAAGACTGAGCTGTCTGATCTCATACAAACATTTGAAATTTGTGAAATCCCCCAGTACTATAAAATGCCCCAAGTTGTTCTGGCCCATGCCTGTCCCTCTAGGCTGCCCTATTATAGTATAAATTTCTTAGGGCCCTACAAATAAGGTCAGCTGTGGCCTTTGGGAAAACTGGAAGCACACAGACACCCTTAGGAAAACAGTTTGTGTGCCCCTTGCTCTCCTTTGTTTATTTTCTTTTATAATTTAATATCCATTTGGGGAGCTGCTGTTCTTGGGTACCCAGAGCAACAATAGCAGCCGCAGCTACAATCCTCACATAACAACAGAGTCAGTAATGTTGTTACTGCCTTAACAACGAAAAACAAACATTTCTCATGACATTTTGGCTCCCGATAACAAAAAAACAAAGAATAATGACTACATGCTGTATAGCTCATTGCGACAAAGGGCAGTTGCTGTTGCAGTAACATTTGATGAAAAGAGGGAATCATTTCAAGTTGTGCTTTTGGTTTCACTTGTTGCCATATTAAAAAAAAACAAACGGTTGCTTACCTTGGGAGTAGATGAGTGCAGGTAATCCAGGTCTGCGCTACAGCTGCTACCATGAAGAGCAATCATGGATGCCTGGAAAGTGTCGTCCTCTATCCCAGAGAAAGTGTGATCTAACACCTTTTCATCAGGTAGGTCTGCTTCGCTGGTGTCAATCTGTTATAATGAATGGAAGTACTATGACCAACTGGGACACAATTCTGACCTTTATTATTGAGCAGTTTGGTAAAGTATCCAATCACAGGTAGCTGAAATTACCATGCTATTCTATGACCCCCAATGTCACTTAATGCTAAACTTATCTGAGTACAAAATACTGCTGATACAAAATGAATGTAACCCTTAATTAATGGCATCTATTTATCAGAATACTGCTCACATAAGCTAACTGTTGCATGATTACAAACAGACCTCTCTTGGTAAAATTAGGCAGAAGCAAATATCACATGAAAAGTACAATTTGTTTTCCTTTTTTTTTTCAGGATGCTCTGATTGATTTTTCAGTTTTTCCCAAAAGCTAACTAACCAATGCAGGCTCTGCTCGGTAAACGATGCCCTCAGTCAGTCCTTCTTCCTCTCCTTCTTCAATCAAAATATTGTTGAAGTCAAATGAATGGATGGCGGATGATGAAGTAATTTCCTGCTCACCATATGGGTGTGGAGAGTGGGAATATCCACATATTCCCTAGGAAAGTGGAGAAATTCTTTCAGTGTCTCCAGCTTTATGTAATTTGATTTTTGATTTTTTTTTTTTTTGGTGACCAAATCAAGTACAAATGAATTAGTATGGAATGGAAAAAGATGTTAGGAGTTACTGAGATTTTTTTATACGCTAACTACAGAGTTAAATATTGATCTTGGTGCACAAGCGTTCAAGCGGGGAAATTGCTCAACACGGCACATTCACGACTCACTTTGAATCAGTTCTGAGCAGAAGAACTTGAACATTTCACACGTATTCTTTAGTAAGAGCTCCTGATATTGATTTTGTGTAGTACGCAGCCCAGACAGATATAAGAAAAGCAAGAAGGCATATTGGAGGATTACACTTGTCAGACTCAATTTTGAGAGGCAATACAGCAAAATACCCCTCAGAAGTAAATTCCACGTCCTGCAGGAGAGTTGGATAACTCCACAGAGGCTTCCTACAGCTCTGTAATCCAGCTAACCTTGGCAGCCCAGAGGTCTCACTGTGTAATCCAACGGCAGATTCAATACAACAGAAATGCAGCTCTAAAGCTGAAAGAATGCGAGCAGTTTTGCAGAGGGAAACATCCTGTACAAAGAGTACGGGTGCCTGGAGCGATGAACATGCCGTTGGACAGACCCAGTGTTTTGACAGGTGCCCCAATGTGTTTAAATGTACAAGAAGGTCTTTGCTCTTGGAAAATTCAATAATATAATAATATGAAAGAAAGGGCACAGAGCATTTTAGGCTGGTCGCCTCCTCTGAAAGAACAGTGGATGGAATGCTAAACCACACAGCCTAACTCCGCTCTTTTTCCCGTATGAAAAATTCAAGCCCTCGTAAGCTGAACCCTCATGACTGGATACTAAGTCACACAATATACAGACAGCCTGACTCACAACCTCACAGACATGCAGTGATAAATCCCCGACATGCTGAACAAATTTTACAAAACAATCACAAACCCAATATGTACAAAGCTCTTAATAACCCCAACAGATATGCATACTTGTCCCTTTACCCCCAACACACAAGTCACATTCTACCTTCAGTTTTTTAAACAGGTTTAAAGCAAAGAAAAACAGAAAGCATACTAATTCTAACGCTTACAGGCAGCGGTTTGGCAACTCCTATCTGGACCTTGCCGAGCTTGGCCCCCTTCAGGGCCTGGACAGCATCCTCCAGGCTGGCGTTCTCCAGGTTGGTGGCATTAACGTACATGAGTCGGTCTCCTGGCAACAGTCTGCCATCCTGCTCGGCCACACCATTTGGAACCAGAGAGCGAATCACGATCACCGTCTTGGCGGGGTCCAGTGGGTCCTATGGCGGAGCCGGTTCAGTAAAGTTCAGTGAGAGGAGGTCAACAGGTAAACTATCACAGCCTCGAACTTATATGGAAATCACAGGGAATTTAATGTATTTGGTCAGCATCAGTATGTCCTTTTTTCCCCTGTGAAAATACTTGTAAGAATGTCAGAAGAAGCTATTAAATGTGAACAAAAAAAACAACAACTCCAAAATATGAAATATTTAATCAGATTATGACTATGAATGCAACATAACTTCCTGCATCATAGGCATATGATAGAGACAATACAACAACATCTATAAAACACATTGGTGTAAAATAATAAGAATAATAGCTGTCCAATTTTTTATGAAACCTTCTATAAATCCCAAGAAGATTTCCCACCTGGTAGTCCAGAATGCTGAATCCCAATCCCCCTTCTCCCTTTTCAAGCTCGATATTCTGGATCTCCAACTCCCACATAGCCAAAGGAGATCCTATCGCCTCCTCTGTCACATTATCCTGTGCCGCTGCCGCTGCGTTCACCTCTGTGTCTTCAGCAACCAGTACGCTGCTCAAGTCTATTTGTTTCTGCAGAGGAAAAGCCCAAAATCTCTATGTAACAGCATGCCTTCCTCACTTTTACTCCCAACCCATCGGCTGCTACCCTCTAGTTGTGTTTCTGGCTCAGGTTTCTGGCAGTAGATAAAAGGGAAATATCTTTGGGATGCTAGGGCCTAAGTACATTATCACAGATAAAGCTGGAGAGATGAAAACCCCTTCCCCAAAGGGAACTTCCTGCGTTTGATGTCTCATATCTCTATGTTGTTGGCTACTGCTGCTGAGGTATTACTAGAATTGGTCCTAATAAACTTTCAGACTCCCCTGCTTATCGCTAAGTCTTAATCCATCACGGTTGGCAATGTGGAAAGCCAATGGAGCGATTGACAGCCTGGGCTAAGCTAATAATGGTTGATGGGTTATAACGGAGGAGGAGGGTTTAAAGAGTACTGCTCTCCAATCATATTCCTTTGCTTATAGGCAGGGGCGGGGAAACGTTTTTCATGATACATTACCACATGTCAAGGAGATGCAGGGAGTTTCCGACTGTATTTATATGCGTCATCTGCTGAAATGCAGCCTGCATGTTTTTAGCCTTGAGAATGAAACAATTCATTCACTTTCTCTAAGTTTTCCCTTTAAAACAAGCAAACATGCCAAATTCATAGTGATGAGTTATGAAAAACAAATTTTCTATAGTTAAAAATCAAGCCAAAAATCTATAGGTACATGCTATAGTATAGCAATGCAAACAGAGTACCTTTAATTCAGGTGTTGTGGACAAAGCTTCTGACTCTGGTTGGACAGCATCCATGTCCGTCTGCAAGTGAGGGGCGGGCCTACAGCATGTCATGTATACACAGAGTGGAAGCTCCTTCAAGATTCTGACTACTTCCTTGTGGGACTCACCAATAAGGGATATACCATTGACCTGAGACAGAAAATGATAGTCTTAGTGTAGAACAAAAATAAGTACAGTATCTAGGGTTTAAAGCAGCTTGAGGGCAGAAGAACAAGTTATAAACTCAATATTGACATTTTTTCAAATTATAAAGTTGTTGTGGCGAATGTGTTTGCCAACTGTTGCCTATTTACACATCCAGCAGACACAAAACAACATTTGCATTTATTTGAAGTCATGTTTCTGTCCACCTGACAAAGTCTGGTCTCCACTGACTGAACTGAAGTTTATATCGCTGCAACATTAACAATTTGAATTAGTATGTGTTTATGTAGTATATCAAAATAACTTGTTCATTACTGCCCCATAAATACATTAAATACATGTAGATAGTTGAACCTGTGTAAGTATTAATGGCATAAATGGCAAATGCAATATGGAAAGGTCTACACTGTTGTTAATTAAATGTTGTCTTTTATTTAAGGGACCACGTACCTCAAGCAGTTCATCTCCACTGAACAGCTTGCCACAGCGACCAACAGGTCCCTCGGGTAGAACAGAGCGGATGTAATGATGCCCACTGTTGGCCTCCAGACTGATGCCAAGGCCACTGTTCTCACTAAACTTCTCCACCTGAGCCACCTGTCAACGGAAACGGAAAAAGAAATCACATCTCAGTTAGCAAATGAAACGTTTTCTCTATATTAATATAAATCTATAAATGACTCAATCCCACTTTTGTTTGACGACTCAGGTTATTCTTCCTTTTTAAGATACCGGCTTTGAGCTGTTTGCCATTATGAAGCAATTACCCAGGAGCCAAGAGGTAAGTATAATTTGATGCATGAGAGAAAGAAATTCAGTTTGAAAAAGAAACTTACTACAACTTCATTACTTGGACCCAGAATCTCTTGCCACTTCTGCATTAGTTCTTCCTCTTCAAAGGGTGTTAGCTTCATCCCTTGGAAAACACAATACAAAGTACTTGTGTTAATATACAAAACAACATCCACAGCCAGCAATGCAACATACATTTCTAACTAGCATCCATGTCAGTATTTCCTCACAGTGCTAGTCAGTGTGGTCCTGACAACAATAGCCCTTATCTGTCAGATGTGTGCCCAGTATCTCTGCTGGTGTACTTAAAGAAGAATCCCAGCCTCCTACCATGTTTGTCTTCTGTTAGCTGATCCGTGGCCAGGCTGACATCAGATCCTTCACTCTTTGTCTGGAGTGGCTTTTCATGTGTGGTGACTGTAAACACACAATGAAACACACGGTGAGACAGACAGAAGCAGTTGGCGGCGCAGGCGGCGGCACAGACGCATGACAATATGGGCACATAGCCACTGGAAAAAGTCATCTACTTTCCAATAACGGCACACATAATATACATAAATGTTGAATTTATTTGGAATAGCAAGTGTCTTCTTATTTGATACTCTACAACTTAATTCTTCCAAAATAGTTTGAGCATTTCCAACTCTTTCATTATCACCCTCACTTTAGAAGAGAAGAAGACGATCTCATTTCCATATTGGTCCGAAAAGGATATACAAGCCCCTGCTGATGTTATCCGTAATGACAGACTATAAACATTTCAGGATTTCAAATATCTGTTTAATGATCCTGGTACTTTTTTTACAACTTCATGCCACTGTTTATGTCTTTGGAGTTCCACAGGGCACCGAACTGGTCGCCCATGAAATTACTACCCATGCACCCAGGCAAGCCATGGTCTGCGCTGTACATCAGCACCTTTTAAGTGCTAACATAAAAGTAATATTAGCTAGTCTGGTGTGCGAAAAAGGAACTCAACAACCCTACACTGACTTGACAACCATTTAAGGGAGTAGTTAAATTTCTTTCCGTAATCTCAACCATTAAATGACCCATTACAACTTTGTACACCAAACCTATAATGTCATGCCCAGTAAGTTAACTAAAATATATTCTAGTTGCTCACCACACTATTCTGTTTTTTGTTTTTACTAAGGGTGCTCCAGGGACACAACCTTATATAATATGGGGATGTACTGATGTCGTAAGCTTGTTGAAGACTCTTTCGTCTTTATCTGTTATCTGTAAGTAATACTCAAAAATGCAAACTCCTGTAATTGTTTTTTTTTTCTAACCGGTTTCACAGCAGCCAAGAAAAGACTGGCCTCTTCTGTCTGTCGACCGCTGGCTGCTAGTTTTTCTGCAGGTTTTCGGGCTAGAACTTCCTGCTGCCAAATGTAATCACTTTCAAGCTCCATCTATCACTATTGACAACTTATGCAAGTTGCTTTTCTTGCTTCTGTAACAGCCTGGAGGTCCTGTCAGTATCAGTACAGCTGGAGATGAGAATCTTCCTGTTTACTCTCTGTCTATCTTGTTTGATGTTAATATTATAAAAATGCAAAAAGTCATAAAAAAAAACAACATGAAGTACATCATGGGCACAAGCACACACATGCAGACCTCAGCTGTAACTCAGCTGTCAATTTCTCAGTTGTGAGGATGCCCTGTCAAATGTATTTCAGGGTCTAAACAACATGATGGGAAGGATCTTTCTGTAGAAATGTGCTTTTTGGGTCAGTCCAGCCACTGCATTATTCTGTCAGTGCAATATAATAATGAATGAGAAGGGTAGCACTTGACAGAAATTGTTTTACCAAGTGGTTCACTTTATTTCCATGTCTGAGAAAATAGTTTTGTCCTCTTTAAATATAATGAGTGTGTTTCCCTCTCTCATTAGGGGAAGATGGCCAGTAACGTGGGCATACTCGTTCTATTCTATTGCTCTTATTAGGAGGAACCCTCTAACAGGCCAAAAGTAATTCATTTTTCAATATTAAGACCAGTGTAAAATGTTTAGGAACAAATAAATCCTTCTGTAGCAGAATAAAGACTGCTACATATTCAGTAGAGGGTCTCATTCTATAATATATCACGATGTTGACATCAATTTGGACTGTATTTGAATATAACTTGAGTCTGTTTTTCATATGTGGCTGGAGAAAGTTCTGTTTCTGTATTTTAACTATACTGATAAAAGTGACTGAAATTTCCATTTGGAGTCACTCATCACTGCATCATGAAAACTCCTGTCTGAGCCACATTTACACATCAAATGACACCTCTTTTGACAGGATGATAAGTAACGAGGAATGTGTTTTTGTCTATCCTCATTAAATTTCTCTCACTATACCCATCCTACCTTGAGCAGCCTCCTCAGCCTTCTTCCTCTCCAGCTCCAGCTCCCTCATGACGGTTGTGGTGGTGGGGAGGATGGTGGTGGAGGGGGGCAGGACGGTGACGCTGGGGGCCACAGCAGGGGGGATCTCGTCAGGCCTGAAGCCCCGCCGGATCAGCTTAAGGTGGACTGTCTGGCCCGTGTGTCTGAGCACTTCCACTGCCTGTTGATTGGTGTATCCCTGGATGTTTACACCATCGACCTGCAGGGGGCAATCGTTGGTGAGTGCATGGATTAAACAAGGGCCACAACAGCTTGCAGCTTGCACACTGTGTGCTGAATTGCCATCTATGTTCTTGCTGGACAGAGGTGAAATTGAAATAAGATTGATCAAAGTCATTATAAACACCAGCAGGCACATAAACAGGGTGCTGTGCATGAGTATTCCAATATATTTTAACCACTCACTTTATTTGTTTAGATCAGTTAGGACAGGTAAAAATTGTGTAAGTTTGAAGAATTCACTGTCAATTAAATGTTTAATTAAGTTCTTAAGTTGGGTCCCAAGGCACATTATCATTTACGCTTAAGAAGAAAACTCAATCAAGCACACACACACATCCAATACACCAGAGCAAAACAAGAGTTCGGGAGAACTTTAGAAAACTCACGTTTCAACTGATGCAAGAAATTACACACAGTTTAACTTCATTGTTAATGTCCTGCAGTAATGAAATCAAAAACTTAATTGCTCAATGTGGGAATTCAAACTTAAAACACAGTTAATTGTGAATTATTCATTATGCATCTCATAATCTGCCTCTACTGACTAAATGTGATCACTATAATGGATAACATAAAACATTCACGGCATATTTTACCTCATGCCACCGAAGACAGAGGAAATAGTAATAGCTACAAAGAGTGTAATTGGGGTACTTACAGCTATTATCTGGTCTCCAACATGAACACGGCCATCTTGATCTACGGCACTGTCTTTTGTTATGCTCTTAACAAAAATACCAGAGGGCTCTGAGGAGTCAGAACAAGTTAAAAAAAAAATATATATAAAGAGATGAGGAGCGTGGCCATGAATCATAACACCCAAGGAGAAAAGCAAACAGATGTTTCAGTTTGATGTTAAAAGTCAGTGTTAGTAAGCATAGTTCACTATTACATAAGTCATAAACATGATGTGATGAACCCAGCGCACTTCTTAAAGAACGTAGAGTACTTTTTAGCCAAAGCAATTCAACACTGAATTCAATTCAATGACTATAACACGTTATATAACAGGCTGTCCGTGGTCCCATTATATTGTAGGTAATTGCTACATTTTATAGACCAATTTTTCTGACACTTTCGGGACGGTGAAAAAAGCTAAAAACACTGACATTGACATATACTATTCTGAAAAGGTAATCTGCCATTTCTCACCTGAATTTTTATCTCCTACATAACCAGCAATAGTGATCCCCAGTCCCTGGGTATTCTTGGTAAGGCTCACATCAAACGCTTCAGCCTCCTCTTCCTCACAGCCCTGTGAAAAGGTTAATGGGAAAAATGAAGGAAAGATCAACATCCACTGATAACCAAATAAAAGTAAAGGATGATTCATTTGACAACAGTAGAAAAAGCACGGTGTGTCGTCCGACTGCACCACATATGCTTTTCAACTTTGATAATTGGCACTCTGAACCTGGCAGCCACAAAAAACACAGCTAATGTGAGCAATCAAAAGGATATGATGTTCATCATTCATATAGTGAGTCACTGAGAATTCATTAATGTTTAAGTAGGGCTGTTTGTTCAGAAAAGCCATGAAATTGCTGTTTGTAAGTGCTGTTTCTGAAAAAGTAAAGCATCATCTGCTCTCCAAAGTGTGAGTCACGAGTGATTCAACCTGCTGCTTTCTTTAATTCCATTTATCCAGAGCTGTCAAGACTAAGAGAGGACAAAACTTGAGATGAAAGACCCAAACTTAAGGTCTGAATGTGTGTCGTATACAGTAATAAATTATCATCCTGATGATTTGTTACAGAGAAACTGCTTTACTGTAGTGATACTCCTAATCATGAGTTCAGTTTAAATCAGTTTGAATGTGATAAATGTCCTTATGGTAAGCATTCGTATCAAATGTCTGGCATATTTTTGGTTTAAAGTGAAACAGCCCCTCTCACCTGTTGTTCAGTGACAGTGGGGAGCACCACGGGCATGATTGCAGAGACGGAGGGATTTTCGTCCACAGGACCCCTGGTAACCACCAGCTTGACCCTGTTGCCACACTGCCTGAGGACCTGGGCCACCTGTTCGCTGCCCATGCCATACAGGTCGGTGTCTCCGATTCTCAGGATGTGGTCCCCACTGCGCAGACGGCCATCCTGAGGTAGAAAAAAACGTATGTTTTCTGACTTAGTCTGTGCAGCTCCAGTAGAAATCAAACCCATAATGACAGTCAGTACCAAACAAAAGACAGAGTGACAGTTAATTCTGTGCTTGCTTTGCAATTAACTCATCCTCATTATGCCTAACTGACAAGAGTCATCTCTCTAGAACACTGAAAGTGTCACAAAATACAAAAAAATCATCTTCTTTTTATGATAATCGCTGTATAAACAACTATTAACAATGCTAAACCCTCCCAAAGAAAGCAGAGATGCATGAATGCAGTCACCTGATCAGCTATGCCTCCAGGAAGGATGGTTTTGACAATAACCCCGGTGGTCTTTCCTCCCACAATACCGAAGCCAAGACCAGTGCCATCGTTGACCAGCTCAATTGTCTCCACGTGCTGCCACTAGACGCAGCAAAAGAGAAAGAACAACAAAGCTAATCAATTCACTTTCCAACAAAAAGAGTTTTATTTATCAAGCCATAAACTTCAAAAGGCTTTCCTGAATAATGCAGAAGGTGTTTTCAGTGAAAATAGAGTGTTGTCCAGTGTAATAAAAGGGCAACTTTTACTCAGTAGTTGTAGCAAATATCTATTTTTTTCTGACAAGATACAGGTATGTGTGTTCGCTGTGTGTCTGCTGTAGTCACATTTTATTTCGCTGTGTTGGACTGCAGGAGCAGCTTCTTCTCTTTCTGTATACTGTATGTGTGACAGCATTGCATATGTGTTACACTCTGTCAAAGCAAGCATGTGTGTGTAGTTTCTTTTTGTACGTCTCCGCAGATTGTGTACCCTTTTCCACATTCCTCGCGGAGATCTGTTTGTGCAAGTCTTGCTCTCAAAATTAGCGAGTGGGCGTACAAAGAGCAAGTTTTCATTTGTGACACTGATGTGAGAATGTATCTGTACCGCGCTGGAGTTGGCTGACAGTGTACTGGCAGCAGAGGGCGTGCGGGACACCGCAGGACTGGCCAGCTGAGGTATTGGTCCTCTCGCCACCGTGAGCTGCACCCTCTCTGAAGCGCTCTGCAGGATGCCTATGGCCTCCTGGTGGGTCACTGTCTGGTCCAGGGGCTGGCCATTGATGGCTAAGATCTGGTCAGCTTCTTTGAGCTTCCCGTCACTGTAGGGGAAAGACGCATGGAGTGTCATAGAGAGAGGGAGAGAGAGGGACATAGTACAGTAAATGGTGTCAGAGCCTCTGAGATTTGAACTAAATCCGCCTCTGATCAAGTAATTATCTTCATCTGTTTCCTCATCTCACATACAGTATATAGAATACTCATTTTCTACTCGACAGTGTAACTTTGACATTTGTTCTCACATTTTTTGCCAGATTTTGTCAAATTTATGTATCTAATAATTGTACAAACTGAATGAAAAGTATAGTTTTAATTTGAAGAAAACATCTGAAAGTCTACACAGTCTAATCAAAAAAGTAATTTGAAACAAGTTGTAAAATCTTCATTCTTGCATTTCTGGTAAAATGGCCAATTTGTAAGATTCCCCAAATTTCCCTAATGTCTCGAGAGAATCTGTAAAAGTCCCTGACTGAACATCTGAAATAGACTTCTCTAATTCCTTAATTCTAATTCAACAATCGGCCAAATGTTGAAAAACTTTCCTGGAATGCTGACTTTGTTGTGATAAGATTTTAATCAGTCTCTCAGCGTTCTCGTGGCTCTTTGAACAATGGCACGTTGCATCTTACATACCAGTGCGCCACGCTTCCCGGTTGAATTTCCTGGATGAAGATGCCGAGCTCGCCACGGTTCTCGCTCTTTAGGCCCACCACGCTGAAGCCGAGACCCCCTGACACTGGCTTCTGCAGCTCCACATGTGTCACGTAGCGCCCCTGGATCACACACATATATATACAATTGGGCCTCACGCTGATTGAGTACAGCATCAAAGCTACAGGCAGCCTTTAGAAGTCTATTTGAAGTGCCTCCAGAGAAAAAAACGCAGCGTGCAGCCTGTAGTTCTCGCATTTGACTGTCTCTGGATATTTGGTTAAGTTAAGAAAGACCAATTCAAGGTGATCTACCTCTTTACAGATAAGATGCTGATTTTGGTAAGTGGTAATAAATCTACTCAATTTTAGTACACAGCACAATGATTGCTTTGGCTTTACAGTTGCCTATACCTGTGCCATGGAATGAATGATGTGCTCAAATTCGTCAGATGACGTCTTTCCATTGATGTGTGTAGCAGCTGATATGTCTGAGTAGGAAACATGGCCGCCATTGGGCTTGACCGCTGTGACGTGATCGGCGAGGTCACTCCCGCGTGACGCTGCTGGGACACTCCCCTGGAAAAAAACATGAAGAAATATACATGTAATGAAAACTGCAGATGTTTCGACGGATTATTCTGATATGCACCTAAATACATGCATAAAATAACACTGTGGAGGAAACAACCAACCAGATCAAACTGCAAAATGAAACTGGACTTCCATTATAAAAGTTGTGATGTTGTCTGTCAGGTTTCCAGTTTGCTGCTACATAACAGCTTTGAATGCTTTTGCAAAATGCTCTTACAGAGAGCAGCGATGACTGGTGTTAATCCAACCAAAGACAATTAAAAGTTCGATCAAAAAACATCATGACTCACTCCTGCTGCGGACGTAAACATTTAGCAAAATTTAATTTTAGACACCAAAACCCTGAAGTCTGGGTGTCTGAAACCACTGGGGTGCCAGATAGTTTGTTATCCCACCATGATTAGCTGGATCTATGGCAGCCTAATCCTTCAGAGGATAATGGCTCTTAGCTGATGTTCCAACAATGACTAGGCTCCAAATACAATATTTCTATCATGGTGGGGGAAAAGCATCACTGGCCATCTGGATGCCTTAATATGCTTGGGTTTTAATTACTCCAATGACTTTACTTGTGTGACAGATGAATTACATGAACGCGACGACTACATAAAACAGTGTTTTTCCAATTTCATTAGCCAAAGGGTGTAATGTTTATTACCATCTGAATTGGATTCAAAAGGACGGACATAATACACAGCAATAATTTCATAAACACTCCATTTGGCATATGGCATCGCCAAGCTAAAGCTGTCCTTGGGAACTTGTGCATTTGCATTAGGAAGTTGACTGCACAACTTTCAGAGCTTAGGAAACATGTACTGTAAATTATGCCTCCTTTAAACACCGTCCCAGATTAGTCCCGAGAAACAAAACTGCATTGGACAGGACACATTAGTGCTGCACACTGCAAACAAAACCCTATGGGCTGGGCTAAGTTAGCGTAGCATGCTGCTAAGTTGCTGTCCTCATGCATGAGCTTTGTTAGCTGGGGCCTGGCTAAGAGGATTAAAGTTCCAGTTTGGTTCTTGCACATTTAAGAAATTGTTTCTGCCCCACTTCACACAGCGGCCTCTTTCTCATTGGAGAGCGGGGCCTTGTCGCCATAGCGACGTGGGCTGTGCAAAAGGCCTAACCAGCAGAGCCAGAAGACGGACAGTGTGTGTGTGTTTATGTGTCTGGCGTCTGTCTCACAACAAAACACAAAACGCACCCTCTCTCCAAATTGGTTCTGCTTAAGGGGGCCAAACAAGTGCAGTTGGGTTTGGAAGCTCTATAAAAACACAACACAGGCTTGTTGCCGTGAAATACGTGTCTTTACCACTGTTACAACGTGGAATGGGTCCATTTTAAGATCTGAAGGGAATTAACGATGAATGGCTGCTTGATACATTTTGCTTAGTAAAACAAACACATGCATCAGCACACACACACACACACACACACACACACACACACACACACACACACACAGAGGAATGTAGGAATGTACCACTTTTGAAATAAGCTAAATCGCCAGCACACAAAAATGCCAGCAGGGCTTTTATAATCTAAATTCCACAAGGGGTAAAAAGCTCTAGCATCCCTGCCTCCCACTGCATAGCTCACATATTTTCGTCTCTATTTCTCAAACGCTTACCCTGGCCCCTTTCCACTGTGACTTAAGAGCTCTTTCCTTCCACTCAAATGTTCAATTCTCAATGGAGAGAATCAGCTTGAAAAAGAGTTCCTGACTTAGACCAACTATCTCTGCTCATGTACCCATATTATATCTGGCTTGTGTGAACCCTGACAGCAATTTGGCCATAGCAGCAACACAATTGGGGATGGGGATTGGAAGTGGTTGGGGGTGTGCGTCTTGACACGAGCCAAAGAGAGAATCAGCGAGGTCACCCAGGAAACAGGGAAGATAAAAGCAGTAGCAATCGTGCAGAATATGGAAATGGGAAATATTCTGTCAGCACTTTCTTCTGGGTGATGTTATGGTTATCATGTAACCACTGACAATAGACTTCAGTACATTTTTATGTACATCCAAAGCATTATTGCTCACTGCAGTTGCTTCGCTGGTCTGCACTAGCTGCTAAGAGCTCCCTTCCTAATGTGATTCCACAGTCCCCTTTCTGTGCAAAAATGCATTCTGAAGTTCATCCAAAGCTATCATGAGGCTTCAACAGTCTCAGTTAGTCTAATTAAGGGGATATCTTCCCAAGGTCACAGTCTTTTTAGTGTGAAATTCCCTCTTTGTGTTACTATTCCTCCACTGCAGTTCAGCAAGGAAACACTGTCCTTCCTACATTGGATTCAAAGGATGGGATCTCTTTGAGGCCAGTATAAACAGAGGGAACGATTACAGCGACCAATAAGTCTTTCAATGTACAAATTGGTATGCTGGGATCGTTTTAAGATGAATGTGAAAAAAATGGCAACCTATCCTTTAACATTAGAATCCACTGTAACCCACAGAAACACATTGTGGTTGGAATATTGCTTTCAGTTTTACACTTTGACTGCGTGAGTCCTAAAGGCTGGTGAATGCCTCAACATCAAAATGTCATGTGTTGGTGTTTGGTGTCCACGTAGTCTGCAGGGTGACACTGCCACAGCAGCTTGCAAGCAAGAACTATGACTCACTTTATATTGCCCGTCCTCATCCAACATGACGATAGTAAAAATAGACAAATTAGCTCTTATTTCTCATCAAACGTGACTACTTCTGTTTATATTACTTCTGTGCTAACAAAGTATGACGCTGCCATCTGGCATTTTGGCAGTTTATACTCATATACTAATAATGCAGAACTCTAAAAATGACCATAACCTTGTAACCTCTTAATGACGATGGCGCCTTAGCACCCTGGGAACCCAGCACCACTCAGTATTCAGCATTGTTATTGTTCATAGTCTCGCAGACCCAGTTAGGCTTACAAAAATGAATACGTTTATTATCATTACTACGAATACCAAGGTATTTAACAATGATATGGATATAATGACTTTACCTGGTCTCTGAGATGCTGGACGGACTTCTGCAAGGCCAGGATCTGGTGGAAGAGGGGGCTCTGGAGCACCGATTTGAGCAGGCTGAGCTTCTCCTCAGTAGGCACCTCCCCCCGCTCCTTCAGTTTGGCCTGGAGACGCTCCACCGCCTGCAAGGCACGCTGTGTATCTGCAAGCCGTCGCATATTTCAGTGACAGCACCGGGCCGGAGTGAAGGAGTGGATGCAGGGAGAAGGAGGCGTGGGAGAGATAGAGGTGGAGAGAGGTGATGAGGACAGAGAGCTTTATCAGGACATGGGCAGAGATAGTGAGACAGGGAAGGGTGTTTGGACATGGCCATATTTATACATTTAAATATCCATATTTATTTTTACTTTTAATAATGTGCTTTTTAAAATATAACGTATTCCATAACCACTTGGCATATCCCTGTAACTTCTTGTTTAACAATGACATGTAAATGAAGCTCAGAGGAAGGATGGAGAGAGACACACATCTCAACCTGTAGACTTAGCTATGGCTGACTGGTGCTCAACAGACCTTACTTGTATATCGAAATCACGTAGCATCAGGTTTTGCACCAGAAGAAAAAAAAACAACTCAATTTCCAACGCGCTGTTTGTCTGCAGAATAGCAATGTTTCCTTTTCGGCCTTTTGGGTCAATGGTGGGTTGCAGGGGTAAAAGATAAAAGAACCAGGCCCTCCACAGTTTGCTTGCTGGACCCTGCATAAGCCCCACAATCGAGCAACTCCAGAGTGGCTTGTTAGCGAGGATGGGCCAGACCAACATCATCTGGACAAAAATGAAGCAATTTCCGAAGCTCGCCAACTGTGACTAACACCTAATAGAGCGTGCACAAGCTCCAAAAGCACTTTTTTGCATTTAGAAGCTTTGTTGTTTGAACAAAGGTTGTAAACAAAACCGATAACACTGGAGCCTCAGCAGATTTTTTTTCTGTTCACCACTGGTCCTGCGCAGGTAACTGTATCATTTTCATTGCCCTCGCCTCAGTGTGCATAACGAGGAGTCCCACCAGAGCGCGGTACGTTTGTGTGTGGTGGTCTGTTTGCATTTGTGTGGGTTCCAAAAGGCACGGAGGTCCTGGAGCGGAGCATAAGGATGACACTATTAAAACTGTCAAAATTGCAGTACTAATTTGATTCCATTAAAAAAATATCACATTTGATATTGAATTCTGTACTTCTAAATACAGTTTCTTTAAATATGAGGTGAAACTTAAATTGAAGTTATTTAAGCCTATATTCTAACACTCCCCAGACTGGTGTGTAATACCCCATTGCCACAACCAGCACATTACGTTTGACAGCACGTAAGTACATGCCAGTCTTGAGAGTGACCACAGACTGCGGCTTTAAAGAAAGAAGCTGGAAGCACCAATTTGGCTCCATGCTTGACAGTTGGACAAATAAATCTCTATGGGGACAAACAAACAATCAAGTATATGGCAACATTATCAGATATGGCAACATTGGCAGTCCACAAGCCTTGAACTGAATCCAGGGCCTCTTACACTGGTTGAGAAAAACTCACAGCAGGAGCCAAATACGGATGCAGAGCCAGCAAAGATGGACACCCAACTGACTAGACCAAACCCCTCTGCAAAAATGCTCATTTAAGAAATGAAGATTAAAAAAAAAAAAAAAAAAGGCACAGCAAATGTGCAGAGGCAATATTTCATGTTTTGTCTTTTTTACTATGGTAGTATTGAATCTTAATTAAACTGAGTATTGCAATCGGAGACACTAAACCTCGGCCTGTTAAATAAGAAAAGAACATTTGATAGATACAATGGATACATACCCATACACTCCTTGTATTTTCAGCCATAACAAATAACCCACTGACTCAATCGGTTGTATCTGGCTGCCATTAAACAATAAAAAACAATTACTTACCCATTGTTTCTATCATTTTTAGGACTCCAGGTGAATGTGGTTTCTCCCCATTAACAGCAATTTCAAAGTCTTCCCTTTTTCAAGGCCTGCAAAGAGCAACATAATGTGTCACGTCTCCTTCTTTTTAACAAACCGAGAACTGAATATCAGGGCACAAATTCACTCATCTTTTTTAACTTCCACAGCCCACTCCATACAAACAGGAAGTAAGAGCGGGAAAGGCTCGTTCTCCTCTGAATCCAACTTTTTAAACACTCTCTATTCGAAAGGTCAACATGAAAGGGAAAATGGATTTATTTCCTTTCAGTCAGGGCCATATTTATCTCTTAAGAATGCTTCACCGTAACATCACAGAGTAACAGTCGTGCTGCAGAACTGTAGGCTATTTACTGAGTCCCCAGTGCAATGGTGCAGTACGGCTGTTTAAGCACACATCTACTGTAGGTTGTTAGTTCCCTTATATTTGACTAATGCTCTTATTGATGGATTAACACCTGGTAATTTACATTCCTGCGACCTCACTCAGTGCACTTTGGCACTAGTTTTGTCATATGCATGACATGTCTGCAGCTGGCATTAAATATGATTATTCATTTTACTCCTATCAGATAAAAATAGCCGCATTTCTTCCTGAAACAACATTCTGATGATGAATAATCATATTCAGGCGAACAGTCCTATCAGTTATTTTAAAACTAGCGTAACACCCTGCTTACATCATAATAGGGATGCAACTAACAGTTATTTTCATCATGTTTTAATCTGCTGGTTATTTTCTCGATTAATCGACTAATTGTTCTGTCTACAAAATGTCAGAAAACAGTGAAAATGCCCATTAAAATTTCACAGAGCCCAAAGTGATCTATTGCGATAGCTTGTTTAATTCGTCCAGTAGTCCAAAACCCAAAGATATTCAGTTTGCTGTCATTTATGACAAAGAAAAGCAGCAAATCCTCACGTTTGAGAAGCTGGAACCAGCAAATGTTTGTCATTTCTGCTTGAAAAATAACTAAAACGATTCATCGATTATCAAAGTAGTTGCAGATTCAGTTTTGGCGATTGACTAAACGATTAATCATTGCAGCTCTGCATCATAATTCCAGTCGACAGTTGTAATTTTGAAAATTAAAATCAAAGTTTACATGGACTTTTTTTGGTCATATGTTGTATGTTTGACAGTAAGAAGACCATATGCATAAACATTTTGCCATCAAACTGCATGTGATTTATGTTTGTCACTGGCTGCTTGAATTAGAAAAGTCATACTGCGTAAACAAAGCCAGTGAAAGCCCTGACACCTCTTGACACCTTTAAAACCTAATGGTAACATATGACAGTAGTGATGTCTTTCATATTGGACTAATGCTTTTTTATTTATGACGTAATGGCTGTCAACTCCCATCTCAGGAATGTCACACTTGACTTTAGAAGTGGCTTTGTTGCAAGCATGACATGACTCAGGGAGACATTACACGATTAAAGGAGATTGGTAGGATAATTAAAAGCCCTATATAGACTCTTAGAATAGCTACAGTGCATGTGGCAACAGGATCACCATGGCACTGCTTTGTTTATGTTCATTTGATTTGCTTCATCCACCACATGCTTGTAACTTTCAGACTGACTAATGAGCTTTCTAAATATATATCTAAATATATATTTCATTTATCTCAGACCTGTAAATTATTGGGTTTATTTTTATGTACTGGTGTAAAATTAAACTAATAAATTGCAGCAGGAAAAGATATTAGTTCTGCATTCATGTATGTATATTTACTACTTTATTACTGCTACTAAACCATTTTTTGTATGTATGACCACCCAAATGGTGATTTAAATGTCTAGTGGCACCCAATTCCAGACAAATATATATATATATTTAATAGATATATATTCATGTCATATAAATTATTGGGCTTTAACACTTATTTGTCTGTATAAGCTGCTCAGTAGTGGGTTTATACTTTTTTTTCTTATACTATTACAATAATATGGCTATAATATTGTAAATACTCCAAGTGTTGCATTCAGGGACACATGATACTCACACAGCTCCTATTCTTAAGCAACAGCAGAAGTGATTCAGTCTTGGGGTCGCACACATCCAGTGGCTTGTAATGATTCACTGAAGGCCTGAGGAACTCATTAGCTACTGTTACACGGCGGACTTCAACCCAAAACACGGCAGCTTTACGGTGGCTTTTGCCTCCGAAAATAATCGTCGGTGAAGTCATGTGTGAGCTTTGCCGTGACCACAAACAGCTAATAATAACAGGTTGTCATTTTATCGCGCAGTTCTTCTCCAAAATAACAGGCAATTTCGATCGAGTACGCCCCCTTTTAATACTAACTTATCTTAATAAAGCGTTAGCTACAATAGAGGTATGCGTGTTGTTGGTAAAAAGCAGTCAGGTTTGTTAGTATTTTGAATAAAGTCGCCAGGGCACTCGGGACAATCCGCTTTTCTCAACTCCTCCTCCTCCTCCTTCCCCATCTCATCCACGGAGCAAGAAAGCAACAGGCTTCCGAGAAGGACACGGTCAAGAAGTTAAGATAGTATCGCTGCTTTGAGGCGAAAAACAGCTCAGTACAGTACACATAAAACACTTTGTGCTTCAAAAGAGACACCAAAAAACCATTTAAATCCCGCTTTTTTTCTTGCTCGGTGACCCACCGCGACAACAGGCGTCTCAGGATATTTTCCTCTCATTGGCGACAATGTAGCGAAACAAAGGCGACTCTTGCAAGTTATTTTTATGTTCCCAAATCTCCGCGAACATTTCCTCGAGCGAAACTTGTCAGAAAATAGCCACTTACATGAGCGTGGAGGCTTTGCTTCCCCGGCGGACAGTGTCCTATCCTATCCTCTGTTGTCCTGCGGCTAACGGCGCACTGACTGGGGCTTAAAGATGGGGCGTAGCGTAACTCGATCCTCTATGGACATTTTCAGCGATAGCGGCACCGAGAGTTGAGCTGGGACTGAAGCGCCGCTTGCTGGCTGCCCTGACACCTAGGCCCGAGATGCCACAGCCCTGGCCCCCTGGAGCCGGGCCTGTGGTCAAATATCAAAATACTCCACCACCAGCACCACAGAAATTTGAGTTACTACAAATTTGTTTTTGCATCACACGTATGCACCAAAAAGAAGACATACAGCAAACTCCAACCACTGTAATTAACACTTGTTTAGTGGGTCTCTATATAAATATCAACAGTGGGCACTTAAGGGGTATTTAGAGGTGACATTGTACATACACAATGCACAGATAGCAGGACAAAAAGGGGGTCAACAGAGGCCTAACAGCTTATTTTTTTTTTGCTACGGGGCCCAGTATTGAGTCAATTCATCCCTGCCTATCGCACAACGTTTTAGCCTTGACGGTAGAAAACCATTCAGACAGTTTTCAAAAGGGTAAACAGTGGTGAATTACAGTAAAGCTAGTTTGAAGGATAATGTCTTGTTTGTCCAAATCATGCTCTTTTGTCTGAGGCGGCTGACTTAAGTCCTTGAAATGAAAACATTTGAGGACACTTGGCCTGAGCGACCCCTATGTGTCACAGGTGCAGTAGCGCCCTTGAGCAAAATGCTGAGCTCCCCATCTAAAATATTCCATAGAGGAAGAAGAATACTGCTGTCATTCTTTTTGAGACATATTGGAGTCATTGTCGGATAAACGAGTGAGAAACCAGGGCTGAATTCTTAGTGTAGGCCTATTACAACCATTGCTGCAGGGGATTCATTCTTGGCAGAAGTGACACAAACTTGTGTGATGATTCACATTTCATCAGCGGCTGATTATGACTACTATACTTTGTGAATAAAACATTTTTGGGTGAATCAGGCAAGGACTGTGTGGTTCATTCTGCAAATAAAACATGAGTGGGCCAACTCCAACACACATTTAGTTTATCTGGCAACCACACGCATGCATGTACCGTACAAGTAAGATATTCTTAATACACCCACATACTTCAATGTATTAGACTAATAGGCATTTAAGTGTAATAAGTAATATATGGTGTGAGTTTGATTACAAGTGGAAAGTAAAGTATTTTTAGGCCCAGGAAGGACCTTGGAAAGAGGACACAGCATGCTGATAAAACCAGAATTCTCTGCCTGTGTCCTGTTTATAGGATTATGCACTCCATTTCAGGCAGCAATGCGCCATGCTTATCAAATTTGATATGAGCTGTTACTCGAAATGAAATGTATCAAATGCCCACTGGGACAGAAGGTGTTGCCTGTTAACTCATGACTCAGATCAAGCAGCATCAAAATAGCAATACTCTGATTATATTTGTTTTTCCCTTCATGGTAAGGGAAAGAGAAGGACTGTGTCATAGGCCGGTCCTCCATGCCGGTCCATTTGACCCCAGAGCCACCAACTTCAGAACTTTTAGTTTTCATGGATCAAGAGCAGGAGGGAGCAGGGTCTCTCTGTAAGAAGTCATTCCAACAATGGTGAGAGGGATACAAGCTGCTTTCAGAGAGCTGATACTGACTAAATCCCTTCACCATTTATATCTTTACTTCTACCTCCCTCTTATCCACCCAATAACTCCCCTCTCACTTTGACAATAAGCCACTTTTATGTGGGAGGTCTGACTCAGCCAAACGCCGAAAAAGACAAGAGATGGAAACAAGAAAGACAGGAAGAAGGAAAAAAAAAAACATCTCAGCTCAGCGCCAGGCAGCTTCAGCATTTTGTATTTTTATACCTGCCTATCACAGGCCCTCAGCAGTAGTCATTGTTTGAGACCGCTTAGTGACATGAGACACTAAATCCGTGGTAACTGGATTCAAATCTTCACTGCTTTTTTTTTTCTCGACTTCACTCGCACTTAGGGCTAAGGTTTCATTTCATTTGTTAATTTCATTTAACCCTTCTAAATGGACCAATTTAGCATAGTTAAAGCCAACACTGAATAGGTTAATGGGTGTATTTTTTTTGCCACAAAAAAAAAAAATACACCCATTAACCTATTATGTTGGGGCCATTGTGAGATGCTCTCCATGACTACAGGTGTAACTAATGACATTAACGAAGGCACTGCCCCATTCAGAAAAGTGTAGCACACCCTAAATGGCATGCTGACATGATTAATGCTATGAGACTCACCTGTGATTGACAAGAGAAAATATCTGCTGTGTGAATGGTCTATAGATGTGTACTACTTTGTGCCAGTCACGTTTACAGGGCTTAGCTGGCACTGCCTGATTGCAATTAATAGTGGAGATTAAGAATGGAAGTGATAATTCAAGGTCACAATGATTTAGCAATAAAGCGACAACCGTCTCTGCTACGAAGATGACATTATTGCATGAAAACTGCACATTTTCTTTTAAGGAACTTTTCAGATATCATGCTTTGTTAGATACCAGCTAAGTGTATGAAGTCATACGGTGTAATAAAGAAAAACCCAGAAGGAATCACAAATCCAATGAGTGAGCCATATTGGCAGAGCGGAAGCTGGCATTGTCTGCCTCTCTTGATTTATTGCCAATAAATCCATCAACATTCAAATAGCCGTTGAGACTGTGACATCCCAAATGATGTAAATGGGTTCACAGAAAGAATCAGACATCATGGAAGTATTTTTTATACCATATGGCTTACCAGAGAATGATGAAGTAATAATTCACTAAGTAGTTGTAGTTTTCTGGTCTTTGCCATTCTTATTGCATCTTCCAGCAATTTACAAGGCTGCTTTTAAACTGCCGTTGGGGGGACTGCATGTTGGTTCAGTGGTACTAAATGGCATACAACAGAACAGAAAGAAAAAAACAACTAAAGGTTTAGGAGATTTAGGAGTTTGAAAACTAGAAGGTTATCCTGATGCTGGCCCTATAGGGAATTCTGGCTTTGTATCAGTAGGTCTTCGGGGTCAGGGGACTGAAAATTGAAAGTTTGGCGTGATAGTGTGGTGGAGCAAAGGTCACATGGGTCATGGCTAATCAATAGGTCTGTTCCTGTTGGGAATGCGAATGTGCAGATGAAATTTAATGCCAATCTGGCGTCCCCTTTTGGAGATTTCGGGGACTTTGAGAGGCTGTGTTGGCCACAAAAAGTTTTGACGGAGTTTGTGTCAGAAGAGAGGTCGCAGGGTCACCAAAATCAATCATATTCTGCCTCTTCGGAGCATGAACGTACACACCAAATGTCATGCCAATCCAGACATAAACATAAAATCAATTGTGCACATTCTGTGATAACTACTGAACTGCACAGTGTTCTCTGGTATTTAGCCCTGATGCAGGACTGAGGTCCTGTATAGCAAAGGTACACTCTTCTAGGATATATGACTATTTTTCTTAATTTTAAATAACAGATATGATTAATGAATGTAATACTTAAAGAGCCATATATACGATGAAAGATGTATCCTCTCCTCAAGACCAAGGATGGTTCTCTCCTCTGAGTCATGCATTAATTCAGTAACATGATAACAAATGAAAGAGACATTGATCAGTGAAAGTGAGAAAAAGAGCACATTTTTGACATAAATGCTCATTTGCATTTAAGACTTCAATTAATGTGAGGTGATTAGGGTCATTTGCCATCAATGTGTAAGAGCTGGCAGCAGTGCGATTGCTTGCTATAGGTCGCTGATTGCTAACCCGGCATGGTAGCTTATTACGGACAATTTATCGCCTCCATCTTCTTTTCAAGTTTCTGTAACATTACACTCAGAGAAAATTACAACCTGCATCACTTGAAAGAGCTTTGAGAGCAGTTAACCGACCCATATCCCCACAGTATCTGACCTCAGTATATTTAACAGCCGATACGAGGGCCCTAAAGCTAATATTCAACAGCGTGGACTGCTCTTGGTTTCATTCCATTCGTTGTGCTCTGAAAGTCCCACAAAGTCAAGGGCTTTTGAATGCACCCTGAGTCACAGCAGGTGGGGCGAGCAGCAGTGAGGATAATAGCAGCGCTTGATGAGGTTGGCGAGAAGGCAGATGAATGAGTGATGAATGAGATGTCCACTCGTTCTTTAAGTGCAAGCATTGGTCACAGCTGAGGAAGAAAAGGTCACTTTACATAATATAGCACCAGTTTGTGCCTCTCGCCTAATCACTGTCTATATACATATATATACATATTTGAGACTGATGATTACATTCGAGTCACAGAGCATCTGTTTTTCTCAAAGAGAAATTGCAAGTCAGACTTTGAGAAACCCCACAGGTCATTTGACTACACTTTACTGCTGTTTTGAAGACATATCCTGGTTTCGCAAAGACTCCTCTACCCCGCTTCAACAAAAAATATTCAGTGAGTTGCAAAATTATTAAAAAAATGCACTTCTTTTTCTTAGCCGAACAAAGATGTTAGCTGGTAGTGGCATCAGCTCCTGGTTCATTTATCTATATTAATCTTATTTGACATTATTTTATATCTTCAGATCATGATGAATTATTTCAAAATAACATCATAATCATATTGCTCTGTCTTTGGACAAAACAAGCAGGGTGATATCTCTGCCTGCTGCCACAAAACAAAGCATAAGATATTACCTACATAAAAGTTTAAACGGCTAGTCTGCAGCCATGCTAGCAGCTCTGTGCTAATGCTAACGTAAGCATGCTAGCATGCTCACAATGGCAACGCTAACATACTGGTTTTTACAGGTATAATTCTTAGAAAGGGCTACGCACATACTCATAGAACTGGAGTTACATCTAGTAACTACTATTTCTTGGTTTAGCATGTTAGCATGCTAACATTGACTAATTAGCAATAAACACAAAGTACAGCTGAGGCTAATGGGAATATGATGTTCCCATGAGCTGATGATGTTTTAATGCACTTATGTGAGGTTAGCCCTTAATACAGTTTTCGACAATTACGAATCCAGCTCATAATTACACTTTTTAGGATGTTTTTTCATTATACTTTTACACAGTGGAAGAAATGAAAGTGTTTAAAGTGTTTAATTATAAGTTTCTGTAACACTGAACTGACTGACAAGATGACAACACTTTAGAGCCTCTCTTGTACCCAAGAAGTTATTTTTATTAAAAAAGTTTGGCCAAAAAAAAAGTCTGGAAAATGTTCAAATGCCTGTAGCCACAAAGTTACAGTCATGTAATGTGACTTGTGTATGGTCTGCATCTGGTTCATTTCAACTTTTTTTGTCAACATTTTCACACCAAACTTTAAAGAGAGAGCGCCACGGAGAGTTGTGGATGCCTGTCACGATGATAAATAATGTAGTGTTGTTTGTGGAGATGCTTTTAATTGCTGTGGACGTGACTGCCAAGCTGCATGTGTGACAGGGTGGAAAAAAGTGTTGCCAAGAATCTCTGTGAAAACTGTCTTCTTGTTGACTGATCTTCCATGTAGCGCTACACATGACCACCTGCATACTGTTGGGCAAGCGGCACTTCTAGACAGCTAGTTGAACATAGAGTTGATGAGGACACGATAAATGAATGCAACCATGTGTCACAGCAGTGCAGTAAATACAACTTTGTACATGTTCGGTGTTTATTGAGCGTGTCAGAGAGTTGACAAAACAGAAAGATGAATATGTCGTTAATTATACTACATACTATTTGATCAGTTAACTATCACTGGCTTTTTTGTTTTGGTTTATTCACAACATTATAATACATTTATGAAGACACAAACATGTCCTACACTTCATTCTGTTGTTGATAATAAACGTAATTTTTCAACTGCATCTCTTACATACTGTATTTCATTCATATGCAACCTTTTTGTATTAGCAGATATCATTTGGAGGTAATTGTGAGGGCTTTAACGTTTCTGCACCATGTGAGACAGAATATTAACTGTTATTTCAATTATTACTTCTATAATTATTAAAGAGCTATTATCTTCATCTCTGTGTGTGGCATCTAAGGTTAGAGAACTAAAACTAGCGAGTTAACATTCAGGACAGGCCATGGCATATGTTTCAGGCCACGTAACATCTTGTAAAAACAACATTGACATATCAGCTTATAAAGTTGTTTTGGCCAACATGTTAGCAAACAGCTGCCTAATTACACAGCTAGCTAGTTGCTAACTTTGTGTGTTGTTTCTTTCTGAGCAGGTAACGTCGACTTACAACGTCATATTTATTCCCGCGTAAGCACAGAAAGTTTCCTAGCTTTGTACAGTAGCTAACAAAACTAAAGCTAGTGTTAAGTCATAGTTAAAGAAGTAGCTCAACATTTTGGAAATATACTTATTTACTTTCTTTCCAAGAGTTACGATAGATAGAAAGATTAAGAAATTATTGGTACCACTGGATGTTTAGTATGTAACGTTAGCTTGTGTCAGGAGACAATTAGTCTAGCTTAGCATAAAGACTGGAAGCAGGGGGAAACAGATAGCTTGTCTCTCACCAAGGTTAAAAAATAAGGCTAAAAATATGCTTATTAATTAAAACATTGTATCTCATTTGCTTCATTCGTACACAAACAGTAACATAAAAATTACACTTTCTGGTTTTAGGAGGAATTACGTGCTGTAAGTTAGCTATTTCTTGATGAAAGACATCTGGCCACCACTTCTGTTCTGCGGGTTGCCTGGTGCGCTCACTTTTAAGACAAGACTCCGGTGCAGTAAGTTACTGTGTTCAAATGTTCTTATATATTTGTTTGTGTACAGATAAAACACATGAGGTACACTGTGTTAATTAATGAGCTTTAGAGGTGCTGGTAGGCATATTTTTGGACTTTTGAGAGAACCGGGAAACCTGTTTCCGCTGCCTCCAGTCTTTATGCTAAACTAAGCTAAGCTAACTGCCTCCCACGTTCACCTCCTTAAGTAATGCACAGACACCAGAGTAATATTAATCAATTCATTTAACTCTTGGAAAGAAAACAAACAAAAGTATTTCCAAGATGTTGAACTATTCCTTTCATAGTTGCAGTCAAAGCAATTAGCCAAAACATAGCCTACATCTAGTTTGCTGGATTGACTCATTTCAAGCTACAATTCATTCAGGGAATTATTGTTTTTCTGTTCCAGGCTGTTCCTGGTTGCATCCCGATATTTGACGGCAGTTACTTTCTCTACACCTCAGGCTCTCTAAAGGTAATAAATACATATTGACTCCATATAATTTACTGATAATTGAAAATACATAATGCGTACCAGTCTTTGTATTGGCCAAAAACAATCTGGATAACGTGTCACACTCGCAGAAACAGTAGTAGCACCATTCCTTTTGCTTTCCAGTGATCTAATTTCAAAGGGAAATGTGTGGAAATCCATCCGACCAATGAGAACTGTGAAACAGGAGAAGTAGAAGTAGGACGTGTATCGTTCTTTGTGTCTGTTTGAATTCCTGCGGATTTGATCTCCCCTCTCCTAAACTTACCTAGGCCTCTAAATAACATGAATAGCAGTAGTAGCAACACCGAGATAAACTCAACTTTTCAAAATAAACTTTTTAATAAGTGTGCAAATTTTGCATGTTGTGCAAAAAACGGAGTGCAACTAGCAGAAACTGTTCTGAAACACTGCAATGTGGGTTGAGGAAGTCTCTTTTTAGCACAAAGCTCCAAGTCTTCTCCTTTGTGGTGTCTCTGTATATGTGCTGCTGTGTTGTTTTTTTTTGCTGCAGTGATTTTTCAGTCATGTGGGGGTTTAAACACAGCAAAGGTCAAACCAAACTCTCAAGGAATACACAGATACGCTGTAGGTGTATATGTGATTATTAATAGGACTCACTTTGTTATGGTGTTTAGATATATTTCTCACATTTGCTCGGACAAATCAAATCTTACTGATATGACATCAGTATTATTAACAGCAACTAGGGCAATTTATGTGCAACTAAACATAGTGCAAGTAACTTTATTAACCCAAGTCCTTACAAAAAATGAAATAATAAACTCACCAGAAACTTTAAAACACACCCAGCAACAGTGAATGCAGAGCTTATAATATCTTTCCTTTCCTTTTTTTCCACACACACACGCAAGCACACACACCCTTTGCCTACATGACAGTAGGTGTGTGTATCCGGCCTTAGCTCCCACACACTCTCGCTGCAGACACACAGACGCTGCTCACGCTCCCCCAATACGGGAGCGAGAGCCATCGATCCGCCTTTTAATTTCAGTACATTGAATTATACTCTGTTTTTTTTTTTAGTTTGTGTCAAAATCATTACACCACCATTCATTAGGACACAAATTCATCTGAAGTGGTTAGCAGCCAATATTCTGTTCGGGGGGATTGTTGTCGTCGATTAAATTATTCAAAGGATTCTATTAGGGCTGACTCCAATATGTCTTAGTCATCATGTGAATTAGATTTTGGTGAGAACTTTTACCTTGATCCAAAAAGAGGCTAAGGCGTACATGGGCACCCTCACACACACGCGAATACAATCAATCACGACCAGCCTGGTGGACTGCACTATGTTAACTGACTCATGACAGGAGTAGACCAGCTTTAACCACACTTGTTTTGAACCATTTTAGTTAGATGAAAGTCAACTGGTCATCATTAACTAATGCTGTAGAATGTAGATTTTTTTTCTTTCTTGAATGTGGGGGGGTTGAATTGACATTACTGCTAAAGCTTTTTGCTAAAAAAAATTGGACATTGCCTTGTTGAAGAATTAAGACTGCAGTGGGTGAAAAAAATGTAGGTGTTGCTTGGTGAAGTTTATTGCAGCTGATGTAATGTTGGATGTAGGCAGGCATGTTGTGCCCACTGACTGTGGGTAGTCATATGCCTGCACGCACTGAAGTTAAATACAAACAACTATTCAACACGTTAAGAAACACATCTACAAAATTAGGTTTAATAATGCAAAATAAGTTCTATAGACTGCTTGACTGTGCCAAATGTTACTTTGTAGAACTCAAATAATTATTTGCTTTAACCATAACAAAGTAGAATTTAAAGGACAGGTTCGGATTTTCAGATCTAATACAGTTCTTATGTGCCATATGTATGCCGAGAGAGTTATGGGTCGCTGTAATCATTCTTCCTCTTCATACTGGCCACGAAGCAATTCCTTTGTAGACCAACTGCACCCTAAGAAATGGGGACAAGAGGCACAGTCCTGGTGCTGTGCAAAAATTGGTATTATGAGGCTTCAGTTTGGCAGTCTAAGTGACTTCGCCAAATCAAGTCGGTATATTTGTCCTGGAAGTTGCGTATAGATTTATTGCAACTTATTTGTCCTGGCAATGCAGCTAACTGAATGTATCCCTTTGCTGTGGCTCAGCAAGGAAGCAGCGTCCCAGGGAAACACAAAGAGGGAATTTCTTACCCAAAAAGACTGCAACTTTTAAAGCTACCCTCTAAGTTTGGGTAACTACAGTAAGACTGCTGAAGCTTCATATTAGCTTTGACTGAACTTCAGAATGCATTTTTATATGAAATGATGACTGGATTTTGTCCCCCATTTCTTACAGTGTAGTCGGGGCACTCGAGGATCTCATCACAGCCAGTATCGGGAGGAGTAACGGAGACCAATAACTCTCTGTGAGTATTGTATTAAGATAGACTTTAAAACGTCTGAAACCTATCCTGTAACCTTGCACTTGGCCTTGGTGGGAAAGCCTTGACTCACCTGTGTCGATGTCTCAACAGTCGCAACTTGGTTAAATCTACATTTATTTATTCAGAAAACAAAGGCATGACATTTTTGACTGAAGCCCTTCATCAGACCTCCATTGGTATCTGATGGAGGTTGCAAGTCCAAAATGCACAGTGTCTTGGTTCTGGATATGTCACCTATGTATATGATAACCTTACCTAAGTACCTAACACTTTTGTACTTTCAGTCCTAATAATCATAATATCACTAATACTGTAGCCCACTTTCCTAAGTTAAGTGCACATCCACACAGTTCCCCACAAACAGCTGAAGAAGAGAGTCTAGTTTTCTAAGCACTTTAAGCACTGCTGCATATGTAAGTGTCAGCACTGTGGAGATGATAATTCCTAGGCTTGCTAGCATGGATAAACAGGGAAAATGGCTTCGACATTATTGGATTCACTTTGCACAACAACTGTCCCCATAAGCCTTAATTTTCCTGAACAGCTTTATATTTGGCAGGAGTTTCTTACAACAGCACGGTGAGTAGCTGTACAGAGGTTTTATGGTGCCGTGCATCACTTTATGGTGTTCAATTATGACTGTGTCTCAGGTGCTTAACTCTCTGTATTTAGTAAATCCATTGTTGGCAGCTGGAAATGTAGCATTAGCATGTTACACACACAATTATACATATTGCCACAGAACTGAAATGTTGGTGTTTACAAGGAAATAGACATTGAAATGAGTTTGCCGTTATACAAATGACTTGGCTCAGAAACTATGTTACGTTTGTCCCCCCTTCGTACTGCATATTTTTATTCATTAACATTTCATAGTGTTTAGCTTGTGGCATACTTAAATATAATTACAAAAATAAACAAAATAAGAACTATTTTCACCCTGATTTATGAAGATTTTTCCACTCTTTTTTCTCAGTTTGCTCTAAGGAAACGAAGTTTGTGAAACCAAACACATTCTACTTTAACTTGGCACACTTAACTTTGTGAATTCTACATAGGGGTTTTGAATGCCCCAATATGCATATTGTGTCTTCCACAGCAACCAGTAAGACACAAGGGCTCACAAGTTCCCCCCATTTTGGTATCAGTGTACTATTTTTGATTCTGAATGTGTGCCAGAGAATCAAAACTGCTGATGCTATATAGACTTACTGACATAAGTATAGTAATCAAGCATTTAACAAACAGCAAATAAAATGAATTATTGAATGTATTTTATCCATGACTTTTCCCATCTTTACAGTGGAAATAATTCTATTGTATCATGGAATCTTGCTTAGTGGATTTTTAAAGGTGCAATAACTGATTTTGTGGCCTTAAGAGTTGATATGTGGAACTTGTTTGCATACAGTTGCAGTTGCCTACACATCCCGCAGATAGGGAGCAACATTAGCATTTATGGAATCATGTTTCTGGCCGCCTGTCGAATGCAAGTCCAATAGCCACTCTCCTTTTAGCTCTGTTTTTGGTCACCACTAACTCCTGAGGGATATAGCTGTCTCTTTAGCTGCTGAATGGTCTACTATATATGTACACCAGCTAGCTGCTAACTTTGTCTGTCGGCCGATTGGTGCTGGACAGGTAGAGTACAGTTGTAGTTTTCTTTAGAGTTTCCTGCTACTGCCGAAAAAGATGCTGATGAGAGTTGTGAGAGTGAACCAAAACAGTAAAGTTGTGGGCCCGAAAACCAAAACAATGAGCTGAAGTATGCTATAAAGCTCGTTAGAGCTGAGGGTAACAGCAGAGTCAGGTGATGGTTATCTGTGAGTTCATCTCTATGAGCAACCCCTTCCACATGCAAGCAGTCATGTGATCAACTCTTAATATCAAAATATTGATTGTAGCAGCTTTAAAGTTGTAAATCAGCCTGGGGTCCACCTTCTATTCTGGAAAACATGGACATGATTCAGGCTGTTGTAATGAAATAGGTCTCAAGCTCTCTGTTTTTCTGTTTATGACATGAATTTTAATGATGATGTTTGTATCATCATGAGTGTGTGTGCGTGGGCGTTGAATTTGATTTAGTGAAAACACTTCACCTCAAAAATTGAACCCATTCTAATTTTGCAATTTGGAAGAGGCCTGTGGAAATGAATGTAATTTTTTGAATTCCTGCAAGGATGCTTTATTTGAATTGAAAGGTTTTTTATCTGACAGCAGTAACGTTATCTCTGTCTTGAGGATACTTGGTTTAGAATTAACAAGAAGGAATCTCTTCCAGCATGAAGTATGGAACAAATCCTTGTGCTGATCCACTTGCTGTAAATGGTAGACTGGCAATAATAGAATAAAAGGTATTTTGAATGCTGCTGATGGGGATATTTCAGAAGCCTGAAACCTGACATGTCTGGTTTCACACCGTTAGCTATTCATTGTCTTTAAACTGTTGTCTGATCAGAGCTTTTTCTTTGTCTTACAGATTTGAATAAGACTTCCTAATAACAAGTACTGAATAAAAATACCATTAATTCTAGGTTCATTTTTTAGCTCACCTTCCTTTTCAATTTTCAAAAAGGAAACTGCTATATATGCATGCAGCTCAGGGACGTTTCCCATCACTTTCATGATTTTCTGTCTTTTTCTGCAGTAAAACTAGATATAGTCGGGTTTAACTTGCCTTCATTTCCATGTTTTTGAAATGCTTTTCCATTTCAGTGGAGGAGTGCAAAGCTGTTTATACTTTAATCATAAAGTATCATGAGGAGTGTGTTATTCAGAAGATAAAAAGGATCTGATCCGAATCTGACTGGTATTCTATTAGTCTGTAGGCATCTGCATCTCCAATATTGGCACAGTATTCATGTTACTGCTAATGTCGTGACTGTTATTCTGTAGTTCTTGTATATTTTATGTAGTCGAGATGGCAGCAGTATATTGCATGGCACTTATGGTGTCGCTTTGAAGCTACCTGGTTTATGCAAGCGTAATGGCAGGCAGCTTTGGTCAGTGCTCCACCTGGAGAAATCCATTTGCATCAGGGGGGCGGGGGGGTGCATGGAAAGCAGTGCCAGGAAGAGATAACGCCGCATCTTTTCAAACGCAGGCAGCCAGTTATTTTTCATCGGGGCGTTCAGGAGTTCAAGGTGTTTCTTAGACAGGAAACAAGTGCAAAAATGGGCTTTACCAGGCCTGTGCCCGCATGGGCTCATTAGTGGAGCACTGGGTGAGTGATTGGATGATTACTTGTTATTGTTTGATTGTAATTAGGATTATTAGGGTGATTAATTGGCTGTAGGATGATTGAGGGGTTGAATGCGGGCTGGCTCCAGCTGGAGATGTGCAGCTGGTGCAGCGTTCAAAGGTCATCGGAACATTTTTTTTTTCCCCAGTTTT
>NTHP01000031.1:3228441-3252972 GCA_003416845.1 Oplegnathus fasciatus
CTTTATGGGACGTGATGTAGCCCCCGCACAGAAAGGACGCCTCGTGCCGTAAAGGGATGTAAGGGACAGCAGCGTGGATACAGCGAGAGGAAGCAGCCCGTTTCTCCCCGCGATCATCACCGGGAGTCTGGATTCTGGACGCACGGCAGATTAAACCGAGGCGATTTTTTTTTACGCGGATATTGAACGGAGGAGGCAGGAGGCAACTGTTTGGATTCGCTGTTCTCTCTCCCTGACCCCTTCCCATCAAGTCCATTCCTCGCACACAGCGCGTAAGGACGGTGCCCAGCGCCTGAGAGACAGTTGAGAGAGAGAAATTATCGCTAATACTTTGAATGGAAGGACAGGAGCTATACCTCCTCTTCACCAGTCATTCCTGAATCCGCGGTAAGTGGGACTTTTCCTCCACAGAATGCACATATGTCCCCTCTGTTTGTGCGCATATCCACAGTTATCTGCAGATCCAGCTCAGAGCGATAATAATGCCCATGAATGAATCCCCGCAGCGTTGATGTGCTCTGTAATGTCAGTCTTGGCATGCGCTCCACTCTTAATTACTTTAACTGGGCTATCGATGCGTTCAGGTGTAATCAGCGCCGATCAACGCGCAACATATTGATAGCCAATATGGAAATTTCAATTTCCTGCTGGACTAATGAATCCGTTCTGTTAGAGGGTTGGATTATGATCTAATGTATCCGGGGAATTGTTGAGTGGTGAAAGGTGTTTTTGCCATTCACATGGCGCTTGAAACAATGTGCTCTGCTTCTAAAAATGGCAAAGAAGTTGCATATTGGATGCATACCTATGAATGAATTTTTTTTTTGCATTATGAAGTCAGGAATTGTAGACATCATCTCGGGTTTTTTGCAATTTAAATCTGCAGCCCTTATGTGTGTGGGCTAAAGCTGAGATAGTGGCTGACTTTAAAGCATGAATTGTGTGTCTTTCAAAGGTGCTTGAATGAAGAAATGTACCAGCAGCAGGCCTGTGTTTTCTGTTGCAGTTTGTTGTTCGAAATGTAGTGGAGTGTGAGGATGGATGCAGTGGTGTGAGCATCTGCATTTTTCATTATGGGTTGAATTTGTGTCAAGAATAAGATGTGCAAGTTATTGGGAATGTAAAATGTAAAATATTCATATGTATTTTACTGAATCTCCCCCTCAGTCAGTTGACTCATTTACATTTCTTGGCTTTTTTTCTGCAGAATATCCATTGCAGTCAAAAAAAACAAAAACACTGCACAACAAATATCATTATTTAATGCACACATAGGGAAAGAGGGAATGGTGAATGGTTGCTCATGCTGAGGAAGACATGCTGTCCTGCGTCTGAGAGAAGTGCAGGGTTGAGGGGGCCACTGTACCGAATGCTTTGATGTGAGGACAGCACACTGTCTTTCAACATCAAAATCAAAGTGAAAGAGGTAGCTAAGCCCATCACTTTGAATCGGATCTGAAGTTTTCTCATCCCTGCAAAATGATGCCCTTCATTTTCAATTCGCGGTTTTGGCATATGGTTCGATCTTTGTTGAATTTTATCCTGAATAATATAACAGCTCTGCACGCAGAGGTGATCTTTTCATGTGTAGTTTTTTTTCCCCCACCATGGGGTTTGGCCTCTTGTGTTTCAGATGTGAGACCAACTTCCATCATGTGTTTTTTCCACCCCCTCATTTCAGAATATTATTATCATTATTGTTGCTTGTATCCTTATTTGACAATTACATTCATTACGTCCAGGACTGCGGTACCATCTGTCATATAATCTGCGCTGGTGGAAATGCCCTCCAGCAGATGACACACACACCCCGCTCACCCACACACACACACCGTTTCCTCTACCAACAGTAAAAACCTTGACTTCCTCCTCCTGGGGAAACTCAAGGGGACATTTGATGCTTTCTGACTAAACGGTTATGTCAACCTGCACTTTGTTTTCAGTGTGTCTCATCCATTTTGATTCGGCTAAACGCTCCTTGTGGGATGTAATCTAGGTTATATTTAATATAACAGCAGTTGAACCCAGCACCTGGCATGATACCTGATGGGACGGCGCTGTATGAAAATAAAATAATTGTTCCCTTGCCTTACCTGATGCTGTCGTTGTGTTGCAGTCCACTGTAGGAAGATAGTGCGCTGAACATGAGACACTGTAGTACATATTGATTGAATTGGTTATCTTGGGTGAAGAAACACATTGAGGTAGTGATGGGTGGTAGAAATAAACATGGAAACAGCACACTGGCAGGGTACACATTGATCCACTGCATTTTAGTGTTTTCACCGTAACTTCTTATGCCAGTTAAATGTTTCTGAAATGCTATTTTTCTCTCAGCACTTGAAAAATTCTTGTTTCTTTCACAGAAATGGTAAGAACCCTTTACCTTAAGAAACACTTTATATGTCGGATTAATTAGAGCCCTTTTAAAACAGGCCTTCTTTTGTCTGTGGAGTGATTCATTCTATCGTATGTTTTTTTTGTTTTTTTTACAGTGCAAATCCGACACTTTGTGCTGGCACACATTGTTACACCAATATGGGTTAATTTGTTGCCCTCATTAAGAAGCATGCTTTTTCTTCATCTGGTCATTTGTTTTGCTCCGCCGAAGTAACCCCCACTCTCTGCAATGTTCCCCTTTTTCACCCCCGTTGATGCAGTGCAGTTTTTCAGCCAGTGAATATCTTTCCATTGGCAGTTCCATTTATTTGATTTGATTTTTGCCTTTTTGGACACGATTGGAAGCCAGGAGGAATCCAATTTGTCGTTATGGTGGTATGAATGGAGACATGGGCTCTCAGATTTTCTTCATTAGGTTAGCTTATGTGGGGTACAGCTTCGTTGGCTCATATTATGTGCAGTGAGGGCTTTTACTGGCGTATCAATTTGGATAACCATTCTTCAGAGAGCAGCATTTGAAAAAATATTCTGCCAGTCACACACACGTTTCCTGTCAGTTGTCAACATCTTTTGTGCTACAAATTTAAGGTAGATGCGATGAATTGCAATGTAATTTTTTGACTGTCCTAATGCTGTCCACACCACTCTTCTTGTAGTCCAAGCAAGTTAAAACCAGTGCTAACAACCGTGCCCAAATGCTGATCAACCCTGATCTGAAAAGCAGTACAGCAGAATCACAGAGTGAATGAAAACCCTTTTTATGTCTTTATGATTTTTTTGCTTTGCTTTGTCTGTAGCGATGTGGCATGCCACTATACAACTGAATATAATGCTTGAGGTCATGTCCTGCACATACTTTTTCTGATGTTACATTCATTTTTTTTTTTCATACTGAAGTACAGTCATCTCTCCTGGGATCAGAGGCTGCATATTGGTTGTGATTTACTTTTCATATTCCTCCTGCTAGCCATGTACATTAGCGCTAACGAGGGAAGTGATTTCTTAGTTTTTATCCATCAAAAAAATTGTTCTGTAGAGGCATGGATAACAAAAGCTGTTATTAAACTCGAACCCTTTTTTGGTAGTTAGGTTGTAGCAAGTGGATTACAATTCCAGCATGGTCTCCATGGCTACCAATCAGTGGCCTCTGTCAAACGTGGGATCAGCACCATTGCTGGTTTCAGTTCTTACAGTAATGTATGGTCACTCCTTCCCTCATTTACTTCAATTGAAGCTAGTACAACGGCATGTGTTTCCTGTAGAGCTGACAACTGTTCTGAAAAGCGATTCATCTTTTAAGACATTTATTATGCAAAAAAGCTCAAAATTAAACTGAATATAGTTTGGTTTTGGACTGTTGCTCAAACAAAATAAGACATTTGAACATGTCGCCTTGGGATTTGGGATATTGTCATTTCTCACTATTTTCTGATGTTTCAAAGACCAAATGATTAATTGACTGTCAAGAAAATAATCAGCAGATACTAAAAATAATCAGTTATTGCAGCCCTAGTTTCCTGTGTTGGTGTGATGTCGTGGCTGGATTTGGTGGACTGCCGTCATCTTATTTTGTAAAATATTACACTACCAGACTACCAACTGCAGTATCAGTCTCATACACTGCTTACAGTACTACTTGATAGTTATTTAATATCCACATTGGAACTTTTTCGGGGCTGAGTGTGAATCAGTTGTGTTAACTTAAAGCCGTGGTTTCCAGCATTCAGAAAACCTTTTATGTTAAATCTCCCTGCACAGGACACAACTATTCTCGAAAGATTAGACACTTTTTTTGACTTATCATAGGCAGCACTGCGTGAGATCCTCGACGAGTTACAAAATAAGGACACTACAGAAGAAGAGCTCTCTGAATTCTCACACAGGCTGTCTAAATGATTGATTTTAAAACTTTATTTTGCAGATGAGTGATTGTTTACCCCCGCGGCTGGATGCCGACATGTTAAGCATCACAGAAACATCTTCAGAGGAAGGAGATGATGCTTTATATTTTTTGGGTGATTTTTTCCCCTGCAATTTAATAATAGGTGGCCCTATCTCCAATGTAACCCCATAGGGATGGTAGCATTAGTGGCTAAAAACATACTAGTTTATGTGCTCTATACATGATTTATATATTCATAATTTTTGTTGTTTTAAACATAATACTTAAACCTGTGGCAAAAAATATATGGCCGGTCACCTACTGTACTGGATTCATATTCCTGTGGGCCAAATCTCACCCGCCCTTGGTTTTTCTAAGGGCCCAGAGACCGGAGTTATCATGCTGTTAGGAGTGAGACAGGTTGGTCTGCTGGGGCCCTTTCTCTGGCAGGAATGTCACAAAAGAAGAAAAGCAAAAGCTGAAAATAAAAAAGAAAACGCATGGCCGGGGAAAGGTCCTCGAGGTCTACGCCTCTCAACACTTTAGCTCTCCTGTCTCATAAAGAGCTTGGACACAAAGGTTTTGACACAAGCTTTCACAACCCCCTGCAGGAAATGGGGGTTACAGCTGAGATGGAGACTTCAGCTGGTGCTTGATGGAAAGAACAGACAATTAGTTTCTTGATTCTGTATAGCTCCGTGAAGAGTGTATGTATGGCATTTTAAATGGAAAAGTCAAAGAAAACGGTCTTTTTCTATATTTTCTATGTGTTTGTATAGATACAGCATGGATTGAAACATTCTATTTTATATGCTATATGCTACAAGGTCAACAGGTTTGAGGACAGCTTTTTTGTTGAAGGATTTTAATGTTGAGTGTTTGGCATCAATGTTTTTTTGTGTTTATCACAGACCTGCAACTAGCACCGGAAAATGAAAGAGGGTTTTTGAAAATCTATGAAATAGAAAGTACAAATACACCCTGAGATTTGTGATAAAGACTATTCTACTGCAGCACAATGTCAGATAAAAAGTTTGAAAAACGTGTTGTGAGGCAGCTACATCTATCCGTCGAGAAAAAGAGGAAAATCAACACAGTCTGTTCATCTCCTTTTATTTGATAAACTCAATTGTTGTTTCCATCAGTACACCTATTATTTACCAGCATGATGGTGAGGATTATCAAATTAATTCCAAGCCCTTTCTCTGTGGCTGGTTTACAACCAAAAAAAGCAGCAGAGAGAAAAGGTGTGCCGTGTATTGATGAGCCTCTTTAAATCACTAACGGATTTGCGGGGGATTTTATATCACTCCAGTGAGTCTGTGGTGTGTTGAGGATAGAGTGAGGCCATGGAAACATTTCACTGGCTATAGCTCTTTGACTTGTAATCATGACAATGAATAGGGAAGTGTGGATTTAGGCAAGGACATTGTGTTGTAGTAGGAGATAAGATCATTGGTTGACAATGAAATCAGTTGCAGCTACAATTACATTTGTGACTGTTATATTCACAAAACTCACACTAACCCTCGACTGTGCTTTGAATTCCACTAGCACATCATTTTAATTTATGCATTTTATTTTAATAAAGGCCTGCAAGGCTGATACATTGTCAAGCTCAAGTGTAGATGTTACCATGACCAGTGACAGTGTGCTTAAAAAAAATTCTTATGTTTTAGACTGCAGTTTTTATTATCTGCAAGCCACCCCTCCACCCTTAATTTGACACATAGTTAAATCGTCCCTAGGGGCATCAAAACACTTAGCAGTCACATTTTAACAACTTCTGCAGGCAGAGATACAATGACTGCATGCCAAAGGGATGTGAGCGCAAAGCATTAACTAGCTCGTGCAGATGCAGATATGCATTCATTTTATGAGTGGAGATGGAGATGTCATCTTTGTATTGCATTCTTCTAAGAACTTTGCTTGCAGATAAGGGCCACCGCATTATGTCTGACCAGTGAACACTACAGTGATCAAATCAGTTGCCCCGTACTTGGTGAAATCAGCACCGACATTCTTAGCAATTATATCTGTAATTCAAAAAAACATAGTTAACCCTAGCCCCACTAAGGCAGAGCTGGCCCAAGGAAAATCAATGTCTTCGAGTGAAAAGGATACATTCTCGGCTGGAGTGCAGATATGGACCCAAAAATGTCAACTTAGCGTTTAAAGCAATCCAAGCCACTCTTACGACCCTGTTGGTGGTGTTAAAAGGTACCCAAAAGCTATCAAACTGACAAAGCCTGACGGAGCCGCAGTACATCAACCTCTTTACTACTCTGTAAAATCTGATACATTTGTCTATGTGCATTTTACAGTATGACACCAAGTTTTTTGCAACAATATTGATGGCTTTCCTTTGTTCTGAGGGGTTTTTTTCTTGTGAACTTTGGACCAGTGAAGAGGATTCAAACAAAGATGCAATGCTTCTCTGAGACCGAAGCTCTAAAAGAAGTTAATTTATGGCCTGTTTGGGAGGCAGGTTTGGGCTTGAATACATAATAAGGTAGTGCACCTGCAGCTGCATACAAATGAATGGAAATGACGGTTAGTATTTACGCCTCCCTAAACCATTGGGACCTCCTGATCTGACCACTAATTGGTCAGCAAAGAGAAATGAAGATAGCTTCCTTGTTCACAGGCTGCTGTATCTGCAAATATCAGGTGCAGATTTGCACAGAGCAACTTTGCAACCCCAATCTTACACCAGTTATCAAAAAGTGCACCTTCAACTTCTGGTAAAGCAGCACAAAAAAGAAAAATATTCTTAATGGGGTAATGCCAAATGGTCACTTAAATTTATGTTTTGTGCTGTCAAAGTAATCAAATTAGGTTGATCAGACCATGGATTGATACAGAATGTCTGGATGCCTTTTAAAACAGTTCTTTCAAAACAATTTGCTGTATAACTTGGATGATAAAGTACTGTAGCTCCTCAACATGGACAGATTATAAGATAATGGGCCCCTGGGCACAGACGTGTGAAAGGCCCCCCACCCCTCCACCATGGGACCAAGATCCCCAGACATGAAAGAGACACAAAACAACTACAAATGACGAACTGGGTAGTCTTTTTGTGGTCGTTCTGTCTCTTTGTAGTTGTTTTGCATCTCTTTGGAGTCTCAAGGAGCCTGGTCAAACAAGCACGAACTGATGAAGCCTCTTGGATGAGAGGTGAAACGTCTTCACAGACAAAACCAAAAATCCAGTTGCGTTCGATTCAATTTCCTTGAGATAATTATGACCTGGATGAATGAGAATATTCACAGGCTTATCTCTTTGGAGTAATTTGTGTCTCTGTGTAGTTGTTTTGCTTCTTTTTGTTGTTGTTTTGTGTCTCTTTGTAGTTTTGCCTCTTTTTGTTGTCGTTTTGTATCTTTGTCGTCATTTTGTGTATCTTTGTAGTCATTAGTGTCTCTTTGTAGTTGTTTTACATTCCTGCGTTGTCATTTGATTGACTTTCCAACAAGAAATGTTAAAAGGCCCCTTGAGCCCCTAGACCCATTCCCAGTATGCCTGCTCAGTCATCCATCCATGTTCCTCATCTTCAAAACATGGTGTCACACTGAAGAGAATAAAGTTTGATAGTCTTACTGTTATGTTTTGATAAAAATTCCATTAAAACATTTTTTCATTCTGCCATACTTTCAGCCTTCCACTTCAAAAGCGCTTGTAATGGAACACAAAGCATGAATGCCTTGCAGAAATGTTGATTACAGTATCCTGCTGAATCTTTTTAAATTAAAATACCATTTCCCCATTCATACTTGATGAGATTTACAGCGGGCAGATGCATTTTTGCAGGCGGATAATTAAAGTATTTTGACACAGGTGGATAGCTCCATAATAAAGGATTCATGCGTCTATCACGTGAGGTTGGTTCCTCTTTTTCTTAATTAAGAGAAGGCATATTTGTCATGCATTAAACCGAGGTGAATTCATTGTGTTGATCAGAATCTGATTCCACTTGTGACTTCAAAATGTATTGCAGCATTTCAGCATCTCCCTGTGTGCTTGTGACTTAGACTAAATTGATTTTCCTAATCGATAGCATAGGATTGGATTTAGGAGTGTGGGAGTGGGGGGTGGGATCTGGCAGGGCCGACTGCCTCAGCCAGCAGGTTCCTCGAGAGTAGTCCCTTGTTCGTTCCCGTCTTTATGAGCCTCTGCTCACGGGAAACAGTGCATTTTAAATCTGGGCGCTTTGTACACCTGCTATCCCGCTTCATCTCAGGTTGGTATAATGACAGCAGAACTGTGTATCCACTGGCAAATATAAACTTCCCTGCCAGCCCTTTGTCACCTCTGGAATGGAGATGACTGAATTGATGCACCGCCCCAGTGGAGCAAAACGGTTTAAATGACAACACATTTTTGTCTCACCTTGAACTTAATTGACTGCCTGAAAGCTGGCGTTTGAAAAGTGCTGACAGAATGACTTCTCTTGTTGTTCGGAAACGGTAGCTATTGACAGAGACTGTTCTGTGTTGTTTTCAGACTGCTGTCACACCTGCATGCATCTGTATACCACATTCATAATTAAAGATGGTTGGTGTCTTCATGACGCTGTGCATTATGTATGGTTCATGTGACACATATTACTTCTAATGGGCTTAACGTCTGTATGCATCAGTATGTGCATTTCTTATTGCATTTCTGCAGGGAGGAGAAGTGGCAAATGTGCTCCTTGCTATTCAAGGGCGAATGAAAATACATGGATCGTTATTTAGTCACATTTCTTGCAGTTTTGGCTTTGGAGATGGAAATATCTAATGTTATTCCCATTTCATCTTTTTAGTTAGAAGAGGCAGTTGTTAACAAGGCGCCTGATGACAAGTAGGTTGATGACCCAGGTGTCCACCAGCGTCTCTGTCAGTCATGACAGCTCGAGGACTGGGTAGCAGTTACGCTGTCACTGGAAAAGACCAGCAACCCCCCCTCTTTGTCATCCGCTCGTACGTTGTTCTTGCCTGTGATGCTGAGCCACCACGGCGCAATGGTGGCAACTGTGGGATTTCTTAGAGGGGAGCCACAAGACTGTAATCAGTCATTATGTCAGAAGCGAGCCCCGTGAGCCCCGCTCCAGCTCATTCAGCCAAATAATAAGCAGCAGATAACGGCGCTGGCGTGCAGGCAGGAACAGAGCCCCCGCGGGCGAGGAGTGAGAAAACGGGGGGCCTATTCCTCTCGTCTGCCTACGCAGGGACGTCACCTTGGTTCAAGGGCTGGATCGAGCTTTTCATACGGCGGACTGAAAATTTTGGCTGTTGTTCAGAGCCCTCCCGCCAATTAATGGCAAACACACCTTGAGGTGCTAACGGGGAATGTGTGGGATCAGTTGAGAAAATTATCCGCACTGCCCATTGCACTTCTTTTAAAGATTGTTTTGTCTAATGATTGCCAGCAGAAATATGCTTTAGAGTTAAAAGATGTGTTAAAATAAACTCAGATCAGGTACAGTATCACTACAATGGCAAAGGCTAAACTGGCTTTTATGCTTTACTCTTAAATTTATTTTTTGGATGCCTATAATACTTTTTATTGTATGCATCCTGAAAAAATGTTCTATTGTTAGTTGACAAAGATGGAAACAAGTCTAGTACTTCATTGTTTTATCCCTGACAAAGTCTGATATACGTATTATTTTATAAATATATTGGAATGTAAACCAAACTAATTTGTAGCCACAGATGGATCTAAATGAGCTTTTTCAGCATTTGTAAATATATTCATGCAGCGTTTAATCATTCAAATGCCACCACAGGACTGCTGACCCTGTGATTTTGAATTAAAAAAACACCCCCTCCCCCTTCTAAGCCCCATTCCTTTCCCCTCCACCCTCATGCAGTTTTATCATTCAATAACAAGGGTCACAGTCTCCCATTGTCTCACGATAGCATTCCTCTGCATGGTAGTATTGACTGGTTCTGCTGGGTGAGTGGTGCCATATAACATCCATACATCATTGGGAAGACAGAATGACAGACAGCGGGAGTTGAGATGTCAGATCGTCTTCTCCAGGCAACTGACATCCACTCCCTTCCTGTTCTCCACAGTGATACTCTATCTTCTGACAGAGGCTGCATTGATAGTTGCGGTCCCCCGCTTCCACACCTTGCTAGTGCACTTGACATGCTCATGATATAAATTTTCTTATGGGGGATGGTGCAGGAATAGTTCTGCTTCCAATTAATGTTTTTTTAAGGTTCTCAAGCAGCTCAAAACATACAGTCACAGAGATATAAATGGTATTTGTTCATTGACTGCAGCATTATAATTGGTTCACTACTGTATGCATGCAAAGATTGATAGCTAGATTAATCTCATCAAAATGTTAAGCTTTTATAATCTTCTCATGGACCCCTTTTACCCCCTCATACATAATAAATGTAGCTAAAAGTCAGGCTGACATAGAGCAAATAGCTTAACACAGTAGCATGCTAGTTCCACATGGAAAATATGAAACTGCAGCATGCCACCAGACAATGAGCTCACTCAGGTCAGTGTAGGTCAACCCTTTATGGAATTTCTGCCCATAATGATTAATAAGGTAGGTGCAGTTATTGCCTTGGAAGTCATCAGTGGAATGCTGTAGTTAAGTAGTTATCTGTGATCCCGTTTCATTACACCTGTGCCTGCAGTTTTTCTTTCTCAATGCATTGTTCTATCTCTTTCTGTTCATTCCGTGTACTATACAGTCTCTACTAATGAACAGCCCATTATTGATTGGTATAGACAACAAGGATTGCTTTGTTCCACTATTTCTTATGAGTTCAGTCTCTCCCAAAGAGGTACCGAAAGCGGCAGACAGACATGCGACTTCTTTTGGCGTCCCCCAATCAAAAGTCCTTTTAGCAGGGGTTCTGTTGTCGCTCGTGAGCGCTGTGAAAGGTTAGGCTCCTGTAATCTTGTTTATGTTTTTGGTCAGTAGTAAGCCTCCCTAAGCCAGCTTTGTGTCAAACACAGCTGGAGAGGCCTTTACAATTGCAGCAGAGCGGAAATAATTGGTCCAGCAGCTTGGATGCAGCCATGACACACAGGTAATTTGCTAATTTCTGTCTCTCAGCTGGTGTTATCAGTGCAGGAAGCTGCGGTTTTCGGAAAGAGTGTGTAAAAAGGATTTATACTCTTTATGTTGCTTTGGTAGAGATGGAAATTAAGCGGGACGAACAACTTGTATAACAGAGGCTTTGGTTGTTTTTTTGCACCAATTGCTGCCGTTGCAATTTCCTAGTGTTTGATTGTATCTTTAAGGGGGAAAAATCTAATTGTGATAGTACAATAATTAAACATGACCCCCTGAAATTTTCAATTAAGTGTCTTTGTCACTTCTCCCCTTGTTGGGCTGGTTGTCCTGCTGTACAGTATCTATCACTGCAAACAAAGTGCACATGCTCGTCCAGCGAATTGCCACAGAGTAGTTGTCAATAACCCGACCTTCCAATACAATCAGTCCTACGTGATGCCATAACAGTCCCAAGAGAAGCCGCTCTCCCTGGATTTAGCGTGGATGACTTTCAGCAGGCCACCTCCAGCTGATGGGGAAATTTGGATTGGAAAGTTCGTAGAAGCCACTTTTAATTATACTGGTAGTAAAGGATGAAATTGAGCAGGAATGAAGTGCTTTTTGTGCATCGATTTTTCTCTGCATCTGTGAACGCACTGGAGAGAGGGAGAGACAATTGTAACCTTCTCTATCACTGCACTGCAGGCAAACAAGGGGGGGGGGCTCCATGCATGATCCCCTTTTTTCTGCTTTCTTTTTAATACAATGAGAGCATGTGCATCAAACCATCCTTCTCATCTAATTAGGAAATGCCATTGAATTGAAATGGAACTCAGGCAGGTCTGGAAAGAGGCCACACAAGCACTTTACCTTGATAGAGTTTTGATGGTTTTTGTGATCTGTTTTCACATCTGTCAAACTTTGGCCAACCTCTGGTGTGGATTTTTGTAACTCGGATGACAAGGTGGTGCAAGGCTTGTGGATGGATCCTTTGAGCTCTTTCTCCAGATTTCCCCTAAGGATTTATGCCATTTTCAGGTGCTGTTTCCAGTAATCTTAAGCCTTTATTTTGGCAGAATGTCACCTCACCTGGGCATTGGGAGAGTGACTGCCGCTTTGATTGCCCTCAGGTCCCCGCAGGATTCCTGCCCGACTCGGCTACCGCAGATGACTCTGGACTATAAAAAGATCAGTTACTTTGGAAACAGATGACAACCTGGCTTTTGTTTGCTTGTTTTCAGATGACGCTTCCTCCTGTTTTCTTGAGAACTTCCCCTGACCGCGTGCCTTGCACAGTCACACCAGCAGATGCGACAATTCGTCATGCATAAGAAACCCCACTCCGGCAGCCATCTGTCTCCTTGTGTCTGTTACCATGCACCGGCAGCTTGTTTTCGTACCCATTACCCATATACAATTTAATGGCATGCAAAATATGGTGAACCAATCTCATGACCTCTGAACCTTATTCTAAAATCTCATTCCTGACCTATACGTGACCCAAGTAACAGAAACCAGAAAATATACTGACTGTCACCATATATAGATTCTGAGACTTGTGGAAAGGTTTGCCATTTGCTGCCCTGCTATACTGTTACCTCCACTGGATAGCTGGAATGAATTATTATGCCCAGTTAAAATGAAATTTGACTCTCCTGACCAGGTTCCTTGATGACCTGAACAAAAACAGCATGCCAAACCATAACAGGTAAAAAGCAAGGAGGTCAGAGGGATCGCTCTAGCTGCTCTGGGAACTGATACCAAATCCAGGAGCCATTTCTCCATTTTACCAAGTCAACTGACAATAGGAGCCCAGTGCACACTGATAAGAATACTTAAACACAATGGAACAAGATGTGAAATTAGACCAACCCAATTGCCAGATAAGAACGTCAATATTGGACAATTCTGCAAAACCGTGGATTACGTCCAATGCCAACCTTTTTAAAATTAGTGCTTTCTACAACTACGATATGGTTAAGATTAGGGAAGGATTGTGGTTATAGCAACGAAATTATGATCAAGATATAGTTAGGGTTAGGCAGTTAAAGCACTTGGCTAAGGTTAGGGCATGGTTAGGGTTAGACAATTAATGCTTGGTTGTGGTTAGGGAACGATTACAGTTAATAAAAAGACGACTGTCAGTTGTGTATGGCTGGCGGTGAACTTTGGTCATCTACACAACAGTCAGACATGCTACCTGCCCATCCACCGCCCCACAGCCTTGTTTTCCGCCTTGCTACTTAAAGGGTAGACTAATTCCTGTAGTTACACTGAGCGTTGGCATTGGGCGTAAATCGTGAGGTGCAGAATCGTCTAATATTGACATAATTCCTAGGCTACTCGGCTGAATTAGACAGTTGTGGTGATGACTCTGCTCTTGTTGTTCTTGCAACATGCCCAATTAGACAGCACCAGCCGGAGAATGTTGAGAATATGCTAGCTGCTTCAAAGATCCGGGTTGCCATTAGTATGCAGCTCCCCTTTCAGTTGAGCATTGAGCATTGGTAACCACAGCACACCGCTGCTCACCATTATGATTGTTTCTTGGTTCTTCTCCCACCCCCACCCCATCCTTTTCCCCTTGCATAGCAGTCACATCCCTGTTCAGATGACTAAATTTGATATTTCTGGTGACAGTCTGACGTTGGAGGTGGGACTTGGGGGGCTTTAGGGGTGCTTTTAGAGTGTAGTGTAAAGGTTATCCATACCTTGTTATGTAATGCCAGCATATGCACATACTGTAGAACATCCAAGCTTTTCATCTCTCTCTTTTTCTATGCAGCCCTTTCTTGTAATTGTAAGTATGAAGACACCTTTTTTCCTCACACCGTGGCCATGCATGACTGAGGCTGGTTTCTTTCCCCATCCATTCAGTTCGGTCGCATTTGCTCATTGCAGATGACCCGATGAGAACATGGACCTTATCTCTCGCTGTGCCAAAGAAGAATTGAAGCCCATATTGTAACATTAAAGTAGTCGATTGCCACATGCTATCACATCAGCCACTAGCATGGAATAATGCAGTGCAGGCTGTCAGTGATAGAAAGATGCCTATCATTCTTTGCTGAGCTTTTACTCTCCTCAGGGCTACATGTTTAATATGACTCCACAAATGTGATTTAGTGAGCAGATAGCCTTGGGACTCAGGGGTCGCTGCTGCAGAGACCTCTGGTGTGTAGTATATTTGCAACAACGTATGTAGGTTAAGGTTATCTTGCTGATGTTGGATGTGTTGTGGAACTGGATATGGCGGAGGAATTCTTACAGAAAAGGGTTAGGGTTAGTGAACAACCACCAAGGCTCCTTGCTTCACTATCAAGGGCAAGAACACAGACGACAGAACTTTTAGAATTTCACAATTTTCACAGTTTCTTTCTTCTGTGATAATTTGTTGCTTATCCCTTTTGAGCAGACTTGTCCTTCCTGCATATTTCCTGAAAGCATTCTCTCGCGGAGCATCAAATTCATACGACATGTTTTCCTTCAACTCTCATCCCACCCTGTCTATATTCATCCTCGATTCAATTACTTTTTGGTTTCAGCAGAGACTCGTTCTGCACTATATTGCTCTCCGATGCGTGTTGCTACCCCACAGATTTATGTCTGAGCTGAAGGATGGCTGTCCAATTTTCTGCATGGATAGCAGTGCTGGTGGCATTGTGTGTGTTTTAAAAGCTCTTGTCAGATGTGCGTTAAGGACGTATGGACCACACAGCCATGTAATTCTTCCAGACACTGGCCATTTCTGTCACATCCTTGCCATTACCTTGTGTATCGCAGTGATTTGTCATGTGAGTTATTTTGGTCTAGCTGAAACGTAGAGTATATGTGTGTGTGTGCATTGGTATGCACTGGACTGGATTTTAAACCATTATTCAGTGACTGTGCGCATACATGTCCTAGTAGTTAAATGACTCAAATTGCCAGAATTCTTTATTTTTTTCCCACCAGTTATTAATGTCAGAGATAATAAAACATTTTACCACCTGAATGGTCACTTTCTTCATCCTTGTAAATGTGGAATGAATACCAAATTGGATATTAGTCAAACTCGTTACATTTGTTGTTTGAATTTTTAATTTTCGCACAATAACTGATGATGGAAATTGGCTTTCGGTGATGTTTAGAAAAGGGCAAATTTATTTTTCATCCTGTCAATGGCTTGTTTTCCTTTGACAGATTTGGCACATACTGGGGAAAAATGGAATAAAGACAGACCGTGCTACATTATAAGGTGTAGTATATAATGCCATAAGCATTTATTCTGACAAGTCTATCCACTCTTGGCCTATATAATGTCACTGCTATTCTCAACTATTCACCTATCAAGACCTATAGTTCCACATTGAACCCATTTTGAGCCTCAACAGTCAAAGTTATCTCAGTAGAATCTGTCCACAGTAGAAATTGTAGACAACCTAAATCCGTCACATACCAGCAGACAGCTCCCAGTATGGAGTCACACAGCCCATTACTGTGTTGATGCAGTTATAGTTATGTCTTTCTTTGTAGTCATGGTGAAAGGTTGACATGCCCCCACATGACCGCCCCCTCCTCACAGGGGTCCTGCGATATCTCGGTTGTCTCCTTCCAGGCCTGAATGGGCACATTGTGCTGCTGCCCGCCGCTGCTCTGCAGACCACTAGGTCCTCCGCACACACCTGTCAAGCCATGTCCTTGGCGCCTTGGGTGCTGAGACACTCCAGAGCCCCCCTGCTGCACACATGGTTATTGAACCCTTACACACCCATACAAACACACATACACACACTTAAAAGCAGTCATATATGAACAAATAAACACATGTGGCTACGCAGGCCTATGTAAAGACACAGACATGGATACACAGAGACATACACAATTGAATTTCACATAAACACAGAGCATGCATATGCGCTCTTTCACACGCTCCAACACACACTCCAACACACACTCAAAGACTTTACTTTATTGGAAACACACCTCGCCTACGCTAAGGTTATATTCAGTGTGCAGGTCGGCTTCAGAATTCAGAAAGGGTCAAGTTCCATATTTGTCAGGGTGGGGAGGGCAAGGGCACAGAAGGTTGGTTGAGGTGCACTCGCTTGCACATGGAAACGGGATTCAGAAGTAAACTACTTGTAACTCGATCCGCTGCTTCAATCAGTTGCAGGTTTTCTGTTTTTGAGTTGAGAGGTGGGGGATATGGCGTCCTTTCCTTCCATATAGCAAATATGTGTGGTTTACATTCGTGCTGAAATGATTGAAAGAAAATCAATCGGCAACAAATTTTATAATCGATTAATCATTTTAGAGCTGATTATTAAATTAGTCGATTGACAGAAAATTAATGGCAACAATTTTAATCATTGATTAATTCTTGAAGTCATTTTTTAAGAAAAACTGCCAAAAATTCTCTGGTTAGAGCTTCTTAAATGTGCAAATGCTGGTTTTCTCAGTCTTCTATAGTAAAATGAATATCTTTGGGTTTTGGATCACTGGTCAGACCAAACATGGGGTCTGGAAACATTTTCATCATTTGATTACATTTTATAGACCAAATGATTATTTGAATAAAATAAAAATAGAATAACTAAGGTTACCCAAAAACAAGGCAAATATTTGTAGGTTGCGGCTTCTCCAATTTGAGAATTTGTAGCTTTTCTTAGTCTTATATCATTAAAAACCAAATCCCTTGGAGTTTTTAACTATTTTTCAGTAAAAAAAAAAAGGAGCAGTTTGAAGATGACACATTTGGCTCTGAGAACTTTCAATTGGCATTTTCCCTGTTTTCTGACATTTTATAAAATATAGTAAGCAACTGCTTGATTTATCAAAAAAATATTGTATAGATTAATTAACAATGAAAATAAACTAGTTGCAGCCCTGGTTTATGTTAAATTAGTTCCAAAAAGACATTGTTTTTAGTGGCTTGACACATTTTGAGAGCACTTAGCAGCTCATGACCCATTGAAGGAAATCCTATTTTTTGATGTCTTGCAGCACTCATCTCAAGTACTCTCTGAGCGTCTCTCTGTGGCCTTGGCTGGTAACCCTTCACAGAACAAATGTGCCTCTCCGTGTGGCGTTACCATCACAGAAAAATGCTAAATGGCTGATTGTACATGCACACAACGTGCACCCTCGTGAAGGACCTATGGTGTCAAGTCCCACTAGTGTCACCCATACAATTTTCCCCTCTATTGACTTTTATGTTCTGCTGCAAGGTTGGTCATCGTGGTGGGAATATGTATGTATTCCAGATAAAGACAAGCGTGATTATCATAATGATATTCCCCTGCTAAGGTAAACAGCTCCCTTGCCACAGGAGAGGGGAAAATTACCATATGAATGTATGGCGTTTTGACGGCTTATTTTTGACGATACATTTCATGCATTTAGTATTGGGCGCCGCAGACATAAAGCCTTTTAAGAATCGGCTCTGAGCTGGGATTGCTGGTGAGATCATGTGATAACAGAAATCTCGTTTTGGCTCAAGAAGCAATCTAGGGCCCGAGGACTACAAAAACATGATATTTACATAAATATTCAAACACACGAGCTTGCATACACCCACGGATAAAAATTTAAAACGGAGGTGCTGTGTACCATTTTAGCTGAATGCATTACCCTGGAGGCGGTGTGTGTTCATCACCTCTGTCTTTTGTATGTTTCCACAGATGCGGGCAAATGGACACAAACGAGAACACACACATGCATTCAGTACATAGCAACCTACAGACTCGTATCCCAAGGTTCGTCCCTCTCCAATTAAGGCCAATTAGGGCCCGTGTATAAGGAAGTCTTCGGGGGAAAGGACCGGAGTGTTCGGTATTGTACGTACCTCATCACCTCTTCTGATTGGTATGCGAGCACAGAGTGTGAGAGACAAATGGGGACTGAGGGAAATGCATAAAGATAATGAAAGAGGAGATGTAAGGAGAAGAAATATGAAAAAAAAAAGAAGAGAGAGAATCCACGACACGAGACACGTGGATACTGAGAAACTAAAGCGGCAGAGAATTAGAGTGAGACTAAAGAATGAGAAAGCAGACATGCAAGTATACATAATCTTCCTGCAGTTGCCAGCAACCTCAGTCAATTGTTATCAGCTTCCCTGAATTTAATGTGACCCTTGAGGGTAGGGATGCTGCCCATGCATTATAAATACTGCCCATTGACTTCTTTGGTAAGCTTTTCCTCCCTTCCAAATGAACAGTCCCTGACTGGATTACTTAACTGATAATAGCAGTGCAACGTAACTTGTTAAATGTACATTTCGTAAACAGAGGACATGTTTGTATTTCACACTTTGATGTAGTGATGAATTGTTCTCCTTTGCCTTTACCTCTTCATAGCATCGGTTGGATTGAAACACTTAATATGTGCAGACTCTTCCTCGCAGTGTGCGAGGTGGGATAGTTACATTTGGTGAATGTCATGGTACTTTTTCGAGAAGTGCAGTGTACCTGAGGGTGCGAACTACATCTTTATGAAGCCTGGTTATTTCTGTCTCTGAGAGCAGCTCATTTGAAAGTCTGTGTAATCTATGGAATAGCTGCAAGTAGTCGAATAAGCACGAACGGTGCATATTGCACACTTCACACAGGAGCATGTAGGTTACTTAAGGCTGACTCTACTTGTAAAAGATGCCGCCATTTCAATGCGTTTTCAGTTCATTAGCCATATCTCCTTTGCCTTTGGCCTCAGCATGCACAAGGCCGGCTTGTCAGTTACAGTGTCACAACCACAGGGTCATTTAATTTAGAGCCCTGCTCCGCCGATTAGGGCTTTTGTTGTGAGCAGCCGTGACTACTGTAACGCGGGTGTTTGGGTCAGCGATGGGCACAATAGCTTAGTTACTCTCGCTGACTTCCTCACTATTGCCTCTCCCTCTCTTTCTCAGCACATTTTCCACTTGGCTGATAAAATAAGCCACTCTTTGATGAGCTTTCGGCAGGCCACGGTGCTGTGCCTCAGTAAATGCTTTTATAGAGACACACCACAGGCTGTCGACTTGGATCAGTCATACAGCGGCTGCATGCGTCCTCTGCTTTTTTCACATGTTCTTTTGTCTCCTGATAGCAGGTTTTTTCGACACACAATGATAAGCTGCTGCCAGGGCCGCTAATATATTTCAAACATGAACTAAAACTACAATATGCAAGTTTTCGCCTTGAGGCAGGAAGAGTTTGTGTTAGTCCTGCCCTTTTTCTCTTCAGCTGGTCAAATTCATGCCCCTGTACTATTCATCATGATTTGTTGTCTACCTTGGAACAGCATGAAGCCCGAGGGTGAGGTAACCAACAGCTGCAAAGCCCAACACAGGCTGTAGAGAAGCAGACGATGAGTGCAACCAATCCAAAAAGAAAAAAGAAAAAGAAACAGTTGATGATATTCATTGTGCTTTGCAGTTCTGTTTGGTGCTATTTTCCTCCACTGTTGTTACCATTCACCTTCCTTTTAATGTGAAAAGCTGCTACATTATGTGTTTAATTAAAATGAAAATTAAGATTCTCTCTCTCATCGCCACTCTTGTTCTTCGGTAGTGCTTTGTCATCCTGCTGCTTGTGCTCCTTTTTGTTTTTTGCTTTTCCTTTTTACCTCTCCTTTTCACCTGTCAGTAGTTGGAAAAAAACAAAAACCTGGATTATTTTGCATGCTTTTGTTCAGGTGTGTAATTGCTTGTTCAGAACATATCGTACTTAGCATTCAAGTGTTTTATAAGCTTTGTTATATATGTACATGAATGAAACGGAGTCAACAGCATCTTTGACGAATTCAAACAGTTTGTCATCGTCAGCAAAGACTTTGTGAGCTAATCGAGAGGTCAACTAAGTTATTTGTATGCTTTGAAGGAAATGCGAGTCAGCTTTAAGATTGTTACTACACAGCAGATTGTTGTAAACCCGTGAAAGCTTTCTTTTTTTTTCACCTTGTTTCAAGGCTTTCTTTAGTTTTCTTGAAATGAACATGACAAAGGACGATGAAACTACATCTTTCATGGCAGAAAAGCATTTGTTACACCCAACATTACTGCCGGGTGCGGTCAGAAATACGGTCCATTGCACTCGACAGTGATGTCCAGCACACTGTACCACAATGAATCACTTTTGGGGGGTGTGAAATCAAATTTGGGTGTAAGTTCACCGCAGTGAAAGGAGGATATTCAGCCTGTGTTTCATCACTTTGTAATTTGGGAAACACTCCTTTCACCATGGGAACTGAAAAACAGAGTACAGTAGATTATTTGATGAAGACACCCTACCAAGGAACATTTCCTTTTGTGTGTGTTAATGTCATAAAGTCTAGGGTTCGTGCTTTTCACTTCTAGATATTGGAGTGATCCTGGCTGTCTTACTTGGCAGTCCAACAAAACTCTTTCACATCACTTTCTGCTCTCTGTAATACTGAGTGGTTACATATCCTTAGCAGCCAGTGAAAAGTTAATAACATGATGTAAAACCAAAATCCTACCAGCCTGCCAGTTTGGCCTTTACAATGATGTTTTAATACAAAACTCTAAAATGTCAGTGTGTTTTTTTTTTGCTGTTCATAAAAGACAAAAGTGACAGTTTTTCTACATAACCAAGTAAGGTGATCACCTCGCCTCAGTTTCAGTAAGTTAGCTGGCGTAGCTCGGCAGCTTTCAAGTGTAACATTAAATGACAGACAGCTGGTGGACAGAGTTGTTGTTGTTGTTGGATCATTGTTTTGAGCTTGCACTTTAAAAGCACTGAATTGAAACTTCTGGGATTCGTGGCCGTGCAGTCTGCGTAGCTAACATTAACGTTAGCTTAATCTTAATAAATGTGAGCTAAATTGGTCAGTTTTTCTATAGAAATCTAGGCAAGTTTACTTTTAATTTGACTTTTCTCAAAGTGGCTGGATAAAAAATGTATAATGTATACATATATTATTTTTTTATTACTTTATCTGATTTTATTCATGTACAAACAAGATAGGTTTGTGATTACACTTGTTGCACTCAAAGCTTGTTTAATATTATGTTTACCACAAATCCACAGCCTCTCTAGTTACATTTATATAAAGTAATTTAAATTGCCATATTGCTCAGAAAAAGTGCAATTAGATATGTTTCTCAAGGCGTTCAGCCCTAAAGCCAGCTATGTGGTGTTGCAGTGTAAACCCAACACAGTCCTGAGTAACTCTACAGTTATGCTTTCATTAATGAGCAACCTGACAATAACAAGCAGCTATCTCACACAGTGTCACACTGGGTCATCCATGCCTAGTACTTCAATAGAGTTGCATATCTTTGGAATGAACGTCCTAGTAATAATGGTGCGAGATTGCCTTGAGTGCCTGGAACTGCCTGGTGTACATTTCTCTGGTCCAAAACCCTTTGAAGATATTTTGGACGCTTCAGTTCTCAACTACTGCCAGTGCTTTAACGCAAATGATTATAAGAGAGCAGGTTTGAATTGGGCTCTGACAGCGTCTCTGCCCAGTGAAGAAGATCAGGGAGCGGAGCAATGAATGTGGGTTTCATAAGGGGTAAATATGTAAAATTTAAGATTTGTACAATTGCTGTAATTACTGTAAATTGGGTCTGGATGCAGTGTAAGCTGATGATGAAAGCCAACTACGGACCATTAAACTGTCCGGAATATAATTTTTATTTTCTGTTGTCTGTGAACTCGGCCTCTCCTTTTGTGCAACAGTTTGCGGTTAGGATTGTTGCAATATGGTGTGATTGTGTTCCTTTCCAAACACTTCCAGGCCTGCTAAATGACTGGCAGATGCTCTGTTGACCAAACTAGCTTCCACGGTTCAGCTGAATTGACCTATGGCATCTGCTTTCTCCGCCAAAGTCTCGAATTTGATCAAACATAATGAACAGCAGATTTGATGCAGCACGTCCCCAGCACTTGTTTGCGAGCCAAGATTGGTCGGCCATTGTGCCCAGATGATATTTGGAAGTTTTGGCAACATAATTGAGATTTTTTCCTTTTTCTTTTGTAGCATCTCTGCACAGTTTGAAAAAAGAAAATGGAGCCATTTGACTCAGTGTGGTTTTGATCAGTGACACACATGCACAATATCAGACCTGATGAAAGCTACAAACAGAAGGCTTATTTTTTTCTATTTTGTTTGTCTGTGCTTTGTTTATGGCTTATTATGGACATAAAAGGTATTTTTTAAAGCATATGCCAGTGCTATTACAAAATATGTTGACATGTGACAGACAACCCAAATAGGTTATTGATAAAAAAGTCTTTTTAATTCTGTCTAATCCAATATCTACCTAATTTGCATAGTAAACACAGTACTACTGATTAATCCTTTTTAATTTTGGCTTATTATTCAAGACCTTAACCTGTTATAGACACCTCAATTACAAAAGCTTTGGTGCTCATCACTTTTATGATTGCAGGTGAGATTTAATTAGAAAGCATGTAAAGATAGTTTGCATCACAATGTCAAAAGGGGGTAAGGTGACATGTTTTCAGCACAGAGGGTGAAGGCAAAACACACTTTTCAGTTTCACTGACTACAGTTTGAACTTACCTCTCTGAAACTGCTCGTGTCGGTCATTAATTTCAGCCATAATTAAACTTCACTTCACCTGTGCACACTGGTATCAGCCCGGCAGAGGTTTCTATTGAATATGATGAGTGAAAAGTGCAATGAGCAGAGCGACGAGGAAGGCTGAAAGAGAGACAGTGGCACATGCGAAAGATGGATTGATACAAAGGCGAAGAGGCAGAGCAGGAGAGCAAAATGTGTGCGAGGGGAAAAAACAAGACGGCGCAAAAGGTGACTGGGGGAGGCAGTCATCAAAATGCTAATGTTGTATGGGATATTTACTGCAGAGTGTTAATGCAGTTTAAAACAGGCTCTTTGTCCTGCAGCCCATCACCAAGCCCCTGTTGGGCTCTAATAAATCAGCCATTAAAAGCTGATGTGACCTGAATAGCACTTCATACAGCGGCAATCCGGCTCTATCACCAGTGTGGGAACCAGACAACAGCTGAAAAATTTATGAAGGTGCCACTTAATGATGGCCGACCCAGAAGAGACCGAAATATAGAGTTTGTCTGTGTTGCGATTTTTGGCATTGAAAAGTAATTATTTTCAGAGTTCTTTTGTTTTTTTCTCAGTGTTTCAGAGTGAAACTACTGCATGTGCACTGGCCTGTTAGCGGTGACTTAAAGTCATGTTGGCAGACATTAAACGTTCCTCCTTGCTGGACTTTTTTAATTATGTCCCCTGTCACCTAATTTGAAAGAATAAGTGTTGCCATGTTTTACTGACGCAGGACCATCCTGTTCCATCTCCTAACCTGCTTCCTCTCTCTGTTTCCTCCACAGGGCAGAACATGATTTTATTACCTGGAATGTGATACACAGGATTTTGTGAGGAGAACACTCAAGAATCGCACTCTTCGTCTCACACGCCGAGGTATTGTACAGTTTTATCACCATTTCTGACAGCATCAGACCTGACAAACCAAGCTGAAAATATCTCATTACGTGTCATGAATACGCAACAGATCCCAGATTAAGTACACAAGCACCCCCCGCCCCCCTTCCAACACGGCGCAGTAATGAAGAGCATTCATGTGGGCCAATTGGGCTTGTTCTTTGTGTGCAATAGGATGTTTATGAAAATGATTCATGATAGGTACTCATCTTCATATGCAAATCTGTGGGACACCACTGGTAAGCCTTTAATTTCTGCCGCCAGCGACAAGGAGGGCTTTTTTTTGGTCGGTAACCATACGTATCAACCGAGCGTGTTTGGATTTCATTCCCTGATGCAAATGATGTTTTCGGTGTAATCATGCAAAAGCGCAGCTGGCTTCCATTTCTCTACGCCTCTAGTCTCTTGCTACTTGCACCCCCCCCCCTTAACCACCAAAACCTTCACGCACCGAGCTCTTCCTCCTCTCCCTGTCTGTTTGTCATTGTTGTCTTCTACAACCCTGTGTTTGCTCTCTGCTTCTTGTACTTATCTTCTTCCCCTTTCCTCGCTCACTTGTCATGCCAGCCCCCCACCCTCCTCCTCCTCCTCCTCCTCCTCCTGTCGATACGCGCATACACACACATACACGCTTCCCTCCACCACCGCCACCTCCACCTTCACCAACCCTCTCCATACTTAATGGAGCCACTAGCCTGGGTGCCTCCTATGGTGAGGCTGGATTGAATTCAATTAGGGAGATTGTTTGCCCTCTAGAGTTTACTGGTGGGCTCCGTGGATGATAGGTTTGCCTGCCGACGTCCCCCCC
>NTHP01000031.1:3257203-3282301 GCA_003416845.1 Oplegnathus fasciatus
GAAAAAAAAAAAAAAATCGGCCCAGGAGAGGAAAAAGAGAGAAGATGAATAATGATTGCACACACTTTCTTTTGTTGGCAGTGGAGGCTGTGGAGCCCATGACATGCCTTTTCTTCATTTTCTTCCCCCAATTCCCTCCATTTCCTCCCTCCCTTTGGCTAGTACCTGTGAAATCAGACATCCCTCTGTGCCCGTCAAAAAATAACCAACACTCTGCAACTGGCTGTCAGGGGAGTTCACTGCCTTACATCCGGCGTACACGCTGAGGTAATCAGAAGTTGTCAAATGTGAAGTGTCCTCCGCTATGACTGCGAGTGCGCGCTCCGTGTTTTCCTGTCCAACGTCGGAGCTTTGGCTACGGTGTAGGTGTGCTAATGGCCTCTTTATCAACAAGGATCATTAAATAATGTCCTGCGACTGGGTATTTGGCAGCAAAATTGTTGTTTAGCAGAGGAAAAAGGAGACACAGATGGATAATAGGAGCTTGTTGTCACTGCCAGCCTACCAGCCAACCCAGTTGTGTGACGGAGCGCTTTCATACACTTTCATGACCTCTTATGATTATACATCATTTTCAAGTACGCCGACCGCTGTTCCTTTCCACACATTCCCAAGTGGTTTATGAAAATTTAATTTGCATATTTGTTCTCCATATGCATGGCCCGCTCCTTAGCCGCTTCGAGGGGAAGCGCCTGTCTTATAAAAACACAACCGGAGAAATTATTGATTTGCATCTGTTTATCTGGGATGAAGCAGAGCACCTCCCTGCTGTCAGCCCCGTGGTCTGCGCGCAAGGATCCCAAAGGTGCCATCGCGCCCGTCTGTCCTTTTTACGGTGCTCTAAACCGCGGACAGGGGCTGCAATCTGTTTCCGCCCTCCCTTGAATTTTATTTACAGCCCCAGCCTGGCAATAAAGCCCAAAATTTATGACTTACTTTTTAATTAGAAATAATGTCTTGTAGAGTTTAAGTGATGGATGGTTTAATCAATATATAGACTGCGGCTGGCCCTATGATGAACGTCGCTATTGACAGCGTGCAGAGTAGCCTAACTTAACACTTTGTTTTTCAAAGAAATATGTAGTGTTTTGTTTGGTAATGGAAACTGTACACTGCCCCTTTCTCAGCCTCTCTTCATTCTTTCTCCTTCCATTTTGCTGTCTCTTTCTACTCTGTCAACACTTTTTCTCAACAGGCAATGTTTTCCCCAGAATGAATCAACCTCCCCTGTCACACTGTATTTAGGCAATTATTTTACCTCAGTGAAACCCCATTGTGCTGTGTGCCACATTTGCTCAGGTTTAAATAAAATAAGTGTTGAAGGTGGGTTCTCGTGAATGGAATCTGACAAGCTGTGAGGAATGCAATTCTCCAATAGGTGGAGATTTTTTTTTAATAGGTAAAGCAATTTCTTTTTTTTTTTCTTCTTCTTAGGTTCAGAGAAGAGAGAGAGCAGAAAGGATTTTCAAGTGGAATAATTAAATAGGAATCAAGTCAATGGGATTTGTTTCCTGGAGCTGTGGATGATTGCGTAATATACACCGGGGATGGAATTATGGTACTTGACAACTGAAGTTCAATTTTGTCACTTGTGGCTTATTGTGAAGTGCTCAGACAATGCTGTACCGAACTCAGCATGGCTTTTCATTTGCCAGACAATCCCAAACACTGATCAGACATGGGAACAGTTTCAATTCTCTTGTCACTACATGGAAAAATTGAATTTTTTTGTCGCAGACTAATTTCAGCACAAGGTGTCAAGGTTGTGAAGGTCTTCAAGAAATGTGGGACTGTTGCTGGGCAGATTGTGTTACGCTTGAAACGAGCAAGAGGACTACAACTATCACTTATGTCTTTGATTAGCTGGTTGATCATTTAGTCTGTAAAACATTTGAGAATGGTAAGAATAACCTAAAAATTTCACAGAACCTGAGGTGATGTCTGTTTTTTTTTTTTTGTCTGGCCAACAATCCAAAACCCAAACATATTTACTTTACAACTACATCACAAAGAAATAAACTGCAAGACCTCACATTTTAGAAGCTGGAGCCAGGAAATATGGCATTTTGGCCAGATGCCTGTCTGATTGTCTTTTTTTTCTACACACAAAAACTAAAGCCATTAGAATAACTTTTAATAAACAATAATCACATCATATAACCTACACACAGGGGCTTTAACTTTAGAAACTGGGGTATGAAAGTGAAATCAGTCTAATCTATTCTTTCTTCCAGGTGGTCTACCGCATAGTAAGTGTGAATATATTATACAGGCTCTAGTCAAAGTTAATAAAGTTAATAATTAGAAGGTCTAAGAGACAAAGACAGAGGGTGAATCACATTTAGGCCACAGAATATTTCCTTCGGACCACCTACCTCAAAGAGATCACTAATAGACAGGATAATCTTATCCATAGGCGCACACACACCAACATAATATTACCTGTCCTCTAAGACTGACCACAATGCCTTTCTTTCTCATTGATTAGTGTTGCATTCACTGCCCAGGGCAGGCAGAGGCCCTAATAATGACTTTATGCTTTGTTTTCTCTGGAATAGAATAACCATGAATGACATGGATCCCATGCTATGCAGCTTGACTAGTCCCTCTGGTCAATGGTTAACTGTTCTGCGGCAATTCAAAGCGTCCGGGCTCTGTCGCAACTGACCGCTCTCCTGTAGATCTTGACCTGGGTACGTTTTCTTCACCCCCCTCGGCCTCATTTCCACCCTTTTCTCCATTCCTTCATTCTGCTGGCATGTCGGAGCTTATCTGCCTCCTTTGTGCAACATAAGCTTGTAGATAAGCAGTATATTGGGCCGGGTTACTCATGTCTGTCTTGTTCATTCATCAGAATCCTCTAATTCCCCCCAGAAACCTATTTCCCAGACTGCAGGTGGCCCGTGTTGTAACACGGAGGGCACGCCTGATCTCTCCAAAGCAAACATAGACATTTAGTCACCGCTGCCGCTTTTGTATTCCCTGCGAGTGCCGGTAATGCCCCAATATGTATGTGCACTGCAAGTGTACACATGACTAATCACAGAGACAGTGTAAAAACATGCCACTGATAGGTACGCAGCTTTAGCCGAGATTAGCCGCGAAGTCGGGAATTATTCATTTGTTGTATTTGCCCCTTCTTTATTCCTGGTTGACAGATATGTGGCACATACAAAACAAACAGAATCCTACTGGGATCTTTAACAGTGGTTATCCATAAGCCCCAAAGTCCACAGGTGTTTTCCAGTCGCGCTATGTCTTGAAAATGCGTAGCCTCCAGCAGGCTTTAGGTTGTCTTTCTCAAAGCATTGACCCAGTTTTTGCAATTCCACGACGCACGGTACAGTAACTATGTTAGAGGAGGGTTTATTGGGAATGAGCGGTTACAAACCTGAGTAAGAATAATGCCCTGAGACTCCAACTGGTCCTGTTCGCCGGTCAGGGTCACTGCCGACCATGATCTCTGTTCTGGGCAGTTAATTAGGAATTAGAACATGGCACGACCCTCAGGATGTTCTCCATGGTTAGAATAATGAACACCTGGAAATGGCGAGGAGCAGGAGCGGAGGAAAAAAATTCATTTGGCTTGAGCACAAGTCATTCCATTAAGATTTTTGAACTCCGGTGGCCTTTATAATTACACATCAGCATTTTTTTTACTCCATTTCTTTTCAGTCTTTCTTCAGCAAAGTTTTTTTTTTTTCATTCATTTTGAACGATTTAAGGGCATGAGGTAGCGTTCTCTTGCTGGATAAATTGGATTCCTATTTGACATGTGAGCTATGGTATAATACAGTTAGAGATACCCTGAAATTTATTAAGCACAGATTAGAATTAATGCAATCCTACCCGGTGCCAATGAAATCCTTTGCAAACCAATTTAACTCTCTTCACTCTTGACATTAATTAGATTGCTGTGTTTTAATAATATGACAATTCTTTCAGGTTCGCCTGATTGTTTAGCACCATTCCTTAATTTTATTGAGCAATTTATCAAGTAGCCTACTGAAAGAAATGCACAGCTATATATTGTCTGCTGCAGACCATGAAAAAGCCTTTCTTGATCGCCACATTTCATTGTGTCGCGCAGTCATTTCAAATATCTATCTGTAACTGAAATAAAGCCAAGGTAAGAATAGGATTTGGGAAAAGTATGACTGGAGATAATGCAAGGAAAGGAAAAGAAAATATATCTAGCAGAAATACGCCCTGTTGTTCATGTTGTTTGGGGAGTTTTGAGCATATCCCTAACTGTGAACTCCTAGTGAGATCTGTGTTGCCTGGTTATATCCAGTATTCCATTTGTATCGCCAAAACAAAACCGGTCTTGGTGCTGTTTGTGCATTCAGAGAGGAATGCAGCACAGGTGGAGCGTGGGCTCCGCGGCTAAAAATACAGACCCTAAAAATTACATATACATGCTCTCTTAAAAAAAAAAAAAAATCCAATTTAACCTATAATTCTCATATTGCTTTTCTGGTGCAGCTGGTGTGTTCATGCGGCGCGACAGCGATTTTAACATTCTCCATGTGTATGAGGCCCGGTTTTGCTCCCATCTGCCATATCATAATCATTTGGCCCGATGCCTTTATTCGAATCGGTGAATTGTTACACTCCGAGTAGGTATGGTAGAGGTAGAGTATGATACATCTGCTCACAGGCCACATTATTTTATCAACTGCGTTTGCAGGTCACAGTGCAGTGCAGAAGGTGGTGTGTTTTTTTTCCCCCTCTGTCTGTGCTGGCAGTGAGTACGCCCCAGTACACACAGTCCCTAGATGCAGTCTGGCAGGCCTAGTGAATCATCTTCCCGTCACAGGTGGGGGAAATACAACAGCGGGATTGGCAGTCCAAAGGTGGCGTCTGGCCCACTGTTGAGTGAGGTGTTTGGCTTGCCTCCGCTGGAAATGTGGGTATGTCATATTTTTTCATACAGGAGAGGAAAAGTAGTCGTGCAACTTTTTATTTTTCCCCACCCAGAAAGAGTAAACCAGTGATACTGTAGATTTTAAAGGAAATGTTTTTTAAGATTATTATAATTTCCAAATACATGTAGCATCAGTCTGCTTGCCTGCACATGTGTTGAATCTCAGCCCTGCTTGTTTGTTTGTGTTTGCACTTACGTTTCTGTCAGTGCTGGGTGTGCTTCTCTCACACTCTTCGTGTGTGTCTGAGGGGCTGTTTCATCTGAGCTCTTGTAGGAAGGTGGTTGCGAGGGCCGCTGATCAAAGGCAGAATCCTCAGGGCCAACAAGGGCCCAGCGCGAGCAGCAGATGTTTCCCGTCTCTGTTAGCGCCTCAGTTAGAGCTATCCTTATTTAACCAGCTCCGGCTAATGGCTCTCGCCGGTGTCGAATACACCGGATCGCTTTTCCTCTCCTTTGTGCACGCAACATGGGACAGAACGCGAAACGCCAGGGATATCTTGTTCCTCTGTGACACTCTCATTGTGCTCCTCGGCGAATTTCTGGCCAGAAAAATCCCTTTCACAGTAATTGGGTGTGAATGAAACACTTGCGCTTGCCTATTGTCTACAGTATAGTGTTGCATTCAGGCCAGTGGTTAAACAAGCCAAGAGAGAAGGCAGAAAAGGGTAGAGAAAAACTGGGATGGAGGAGGGGGGGCGGGCGTGGAGTTGTAGGAAATGTAGTGCAAAGTGAAAGGGAAGAAAAGACATTGCTAGAAAAAGAACAGTGTGTGCGGAAAATGACAAAAAAAAATCTGGGTATTATAGCTTTCACAAAATGAGGGAAGCAAAGAAAATGTTACTTGCGAAAAGCACAGGAAGAAGAGGCACTTTACAGGAGCTGCAAGGTGTCAATACAGTATTTGAGAATAAAGACAATTTGCAAACTACGGACTGGAATACAAAGTGGACAAGCACGTTGGTTTAACGACAACAGCCAGCTTAGAACCAGGTTCTTCATATGGCATACATGAGATTGATTGAGAGATTCGGCGGGCCTAATTGTGCTGTACCATCTGCCCAAGTTACAGAACCTGCCAGGCATGTGACAGTTTCCAACAGGCTCACTGACGAGCAGATGTGTGCAGCAGTGTGTACGCTTGTGTGTGTGTGTGCGTGTGTATTTAGGGACGTCTCTCTTTTTCAGTCTCTCTTTACTTTATGATCACATCTTTTTTTTTTTAAGGGAATTAAGACAAGAAATCCTGTCAGGAATTACAGAGAAGTGACAAATGCTAATGCACATAGTGAAAGTTCTTTTTTTTTTAACATAAAATCTCCCTATTTGTGGCACTTTTCCTGTGTACTTTATTATTTGCAGGATCTACCAGTGATGTTTGAGTGGTCATTGTTGCTGTCAGTGTCGCTATTGATATAACAGCCTGACAAATGTCATAGACACAGAATGAATTTCCATAAATCAATCAAGCATTTCCCCCCCTCACGTCCACAACGAAACAGATCGCCAGCAGAATTAAACAAAGGAAACTAACAAAATGCTGTACACAAAACATGCATACTAATTCATCCAGTAAATTGATTTGGTATTCAATGAGATGGCCGACGAGGGAGTGTTTTCTAACCAAAAGTGCAGTCATCACACGTATTAACAAGGCACCTACTGAAAACCCACAGGAAATTCTTTGTTCGTTAAATCAATTAGTCCACTGAGATTTGTCATTTTAAAGGAATGGGTTGACATTTTGGGAAATCCTTTACAACTAAGAGTTAAATGAGAGGATCGATACCAGTCTCGTGTCTATACGGTAAATATGAAGCTGCAGCCGGCTAGCTTTGCATAGCACAAAGACTGAAAACAGGAGGGGGGAACAGCTAGCCTGGCTCTCCTAGCTCACTAATTACCATGTTACGTTTTGTACAGATTAAACAGATATCTGATTAAACAGAATGAGATATGACGTGTTAACTAGTAAGTGTTAGAGGTGTTGGAAGGTGGATTTTGATGCCTTTGGACAGACCCAGGCTAGCTGTTTCCTCATTTCCAGTCCTTATGCTAAACTAAGCTAACACACTAAAAATCACTGGGTTAAAAATTGACCCAGTGTGAGTCATAGCACCGGCACAACACTGGGTTAACATAAATATCCAGATCTCACTACAAACAAACACTTGAGTGTATACAACAAGCAAAAGGAAGCTGATTCATTAATGAAGCTACAGTATACTGCTCTCTACTTACAGATACAAAAAAGTGATAGGATTCACCTGAAATTAGATTCCTTTGTCTTGCCAAAGGGAGGACACCGGATTAGCAAATAAGGTAATCGCATTTGCATATCAAATCACTAAGAACTGTCCTTCTGCTGCTTTGTCCATGCCAGGGGTTTGATTTGGCTTTAGTATGTCCTCATACTCTGTCTGATTGAAGAACCTTTTAGCCATCAAAGTGTCATAAAATGATTAATATTATTACTATAATCAATTTATTATTAAGGCATTGATCTAGAAATTGTTTTTGGCTTCTTTTGTGTATATAAAACGGACATATTTCAGTGTTAATTTCAGTAAATGGCTATTGGCTGCTGAAGAATACAATTTCCATTCATTGTTCCTTATAAAATCCAGCTGAACTGTGTTGTACCCAGTGTGAGCATTTAACAGCCTTATTCATTGAGTTATCAAGCCGCAGTATCTCCACCAAAAAAAAAAAATTACATGCGATCCTTATAAATGTCCAACAGCGATCCAAGCCACTAAACATGACAATAAAGTAATGGATTGTTAATTTACATGCCAGGCTTGGGATTTCAACCTACAGATGATGTTAATAATATGACAACGAGAGCAGTTGTGTTTTGAAATGTTGAAAAGGTCAGGCTGTTGAACTTCAGAGCAAAATCTAATATATACAGAAAAAGGAATCAAAAGTTATGTCCACTGTCATATTTTTGTCTTTCATAATATTCTGCAACCCTGTCCCCTTTCCTTGATTTGGCCACAGATGACAGGGGACGTTGGCATGTGTTTCATATTCTGCATACTCATATCCCCAAGTCCCTCTTGTAATTATTATTCAGTAGATGCACTGTTTGGCACAAGGACAAAAGTTTGCATAATTTATGCAAGGCCGTCATCAATTTTTGAAAAACGGCCCCGGCCTTTTCTTGTGCTTTTAACTAAATAGATGCACTTCAGCCCGGACATAAAAAGACCGCAAGGAACAGAGAAAACTTTATTTATATCTTTGCCTAAACTTTGAACCAATGCAGACTTTAGAGAGTATATTAGGGTTGCTGTGTCCAGCTCGAATAAATTCATTTTCACTTGTTCTCCTGAGCCTGCAATGTTCTCCCATTGGGATAACGCCACTACAGTATATGAAAAATGTAAAAATAATACTTTGCAAGGCATCTTCTCTGCCTCTTGAAGAAGTCAGCTTCTCAGATAAAGTATTTGGAGATGAGCCGGGTATGATAACACACAGCACACTTCCTCTGGATGTGTCCCTGAGGGCTCTCACCTGAGCACTTGGAGTTATTTCCAGCATATCGCTCACAGGAAGAGGTCCTCTGAGAAACAGAAACTTTGTTATTCCACATCCCAAGAGAAAGCGCTCTATATTTACTGTAATAAAGAAGGGGACAATGTAAATAAACTCCCGCTACTGTGAACCTCTTCTCCTCTCTTGTCCATACATCCTACTTTCCATCCCTTTCCCCCCTAATCCTGGTTGTAAATGTTTTTCCGCTGCATTGTCCACTGGCTTGGATTTCAGCAGTCTATGGCTTGGACATTGTAATCCGTCTGTGTTGCCAGACCATGGAAGGGACGTTGAATGTACTTTTTCTGGCTCTTTTGTCTGATGTCCTAGAAAGATGGAAAGTTGGCATCTGTCCTTTAATTTCTAAACAGGCTATGTTTAGTGGACTGGAGACTACTATCCAGAATTCTGGAGGTAAATGGCAAGATTGAATATTAAGCTTTTTGGCTCTTCCACTTGTTCTTTCAGTCTCTGGTGATTGAGCATAAAAAGGAACATAAAATGGTATGTTTCCTCTGTTCTATTCTTAAATCTGCTAGATGGAGTCCTTACTAAAAGACATTTTTAATCTCCAAAAATGTGATTATGGTATTATTTTTTCTTTATATGGACATATTTTAAGATAGTCTTTTGAATCTATTTTAAAAAATAATTGTTATATAAGCTGTATTTGGATAAACCACATCTTGAAAGGAACATTACTTCTCATCGTATTTGACAGATTTAATCATTTTTGGCGTCTGTACCCTTGTTGCAACAATCTACCACGTAATCATATTTATTTGTAGAAACTAAAGTTTCCTGATACTCTGTATGTTGTTGCTACACAGTCAGTCCAGTAATGATTTAAAGACACATTAAATGGGCTACGTTTCCGTGCAGACCGTGTTCATCAGATCATATTCCTTTTCTCTCCATGCAGACTTAGCATTTCCATTTAGACCTGCTGCTTGCATCTGTGGAGCCAATCAATAACCCAGCGGAGCGTGTTATTTGCATGGTAACTGCTGTGGAGATGACAAAAAAAGTACAGCTATGGAAGGAAGTTCCTGTGCAACAGACTCTAAAAGGGTGTTTGACAGCAGTTTGCCCTTTGACCTTGAAAAAGATCTGTTTGGGGAGAATGAATAAAAGAAACGTTGACTGTGCTTAATGACCGCAAAAGCAAAAAAAAAACGAGGGCAACGATGCAGAAATGTTTTGAAAATGGCTCACTAGTAGTGTTCTCGCCCGATCTCTTATTTTTTTTCTGAAGGAAAACAGATCGATGTGCTTCACTTGGTTAGGGGACCCTCGGGATACATTACTTGTCCGTGACAAGAAGCTCCAAAGCTAGGATTTTTGCCAAGATTTCTGGATGCCAGACAAATACATCAGATGCGTCTCACTTCATAACCTGACCTCCAGAGCTGCGGAATTTGAATACATACATATTATCAAAGAGTGATATCTGGTCATGGACGGACTCGTCTGATATCCCACTTACTCTGTGCCATCTATTGTGCTGTCAGATCTGAGCAGGACCATTTATTACAGTTTATATGAACTTGTGTGGAGACAGTGATGGAGGACCCTGAATACTCAACTGTATTTCTAAGTGGGTTTCACTTCGAGATAAACAATAATAATTGCCTCAGCAGTACGTCCTCACATAGTGTACAAAGCAGGGATGAGCCAGTGCTTTTAACCTTTGCTGAGGTCTTTAGGAGGAAGAAACTTTAAAATACTGAAAGCAACAGCCTGAGTATACTTTTCTGACGTATATTTCCTGTTCTCAGTGACCAGAGACAGCTTGAGTTTATCCTTTTGTCTGTCAGTTTACAGACAACACTGCTGAAAGTGGATATGAAGCCATATGGCACTCTGAACCCTCAAACTACAGTCATCTAAGTGCTAAGTGCTTCCTTTTTCACACTTGCATGAGGTCCGTTGTGTTTATAATTCATTTAGCAGAAGGGCAAGCTTCACACGGTAGACGGGACATTATATGCATATTTAAACAATTTAACACCCACAAACTGCGACGTCTCGTCTCTGCTAATACACTGCAACGTTTTCATTTTTTTCCCGAGCTGTTTGAAGATGTGACCCGGGATATGTTGCCCTATTAGAAAGCAATAACAGATAAATTGCTTTGCAGAAGTATAATAAAGCAGTGCTGTGAGAGACTGCAGGCGCTAAATAACTTCATTTGCAATCGTTCAAATATGACACATTATTAGAATTTAAAAGGTTTTTTTTTTTCTTGACCTACAGGGGGTTGCTGTGTTTATTTTGGTGGGAAATATCACATGCAAGTCGGACTCGTAGCTAAGACATTATCCGTCAATGCGTTTGTACTGAGTTGAGGTATGAGTTCAACACTTGTTTCCTGTCATGCACAAGCTCCATATGAACACAGATGTGCATTCATGCTTCTCACACTCAATTTAGCACGAAACCAGAGCCAAGTTTCAGACCCCGGCTTAATAACTGCGCTCTGGTGTTTAGTGCACGGGGCACGCCGTCGATGTGGTGTGATGTGCATGTGCTCCATGTGAATGAAGACATTACTTTGGCATGTGCACCTTGTGTGTTTTGATTGCAGCTGCACAGTACTGACAAGCCGCCGTAGGAAAACTTGAGCTACTCGAATCCCACATGAGGGGAGAGAAAAGAAAAGAAAAGAAAAGAAAAACACCAAATTTAGCCAGAGGTTATGGTGCCTCCTTGTTCAGCCAATCAGTGGGAGCGTAAACACTCAAGTGCGGTGATATTCAGCTTGTTCCAGATTCCAAGTGGTGCCCAGCTCCTGAATGAGGCAAATGCACACTTTTCAGGCTACAATTGACCGTTTGCTAACCCCCATCCCCTTTTAGATACTGATGCGAAGCCTGTCAAGCTTTCTCACATATTGCACTTTACAATGATAACAATGGCAGATGTTCATATTAATTTTTGAAACAATGGGTCCTTGATTTTATACTAAAGCAGACAAGCGCAGCTTCTCATTTCTAGCCTGCAACTGTTGATTTTGTCATCTTATTTTGGCAGATTTAATCAGCTGTAGCTAGCAAGCTAGTTAAGCTAACCTTTTTGCCTGCTTTGCTTATACGTGTTTGTATTTTCAAATTGTATGTTTCAAGAGTAAAGGCTTTAACACACACAGCTTTAACATGTTAAGACATCCAGAGCTTGACAGACCTGTTGTGCTTAGTTACAGTTGCTAAAGCTATGATTGGACATTTGCTGTTAGGGGGAGGGGTTTAATGAAGGGTGACCTACAGCATGTTTCCTGGGTGGTATAGATTCAGGTGTATGCAGGCCGCACTGGTACTCACTGACATGATAAGAAGTATTTACATAATACCAGAAAACAAGAAACATAATTTAAATAATTTTTTATGAAAACTGTCATCAAATCATAATCACTTTAGCCCAATAAATCTGAAAGCTTACACTGCACATCGCAAACTGTCTTCGGCTCGCCTTATTCCCACACTCACACACCTCGTCTCACACAAGCCATTTGAATTTTTAAGGGATCGTCAAAGAAACTGTCAGCATCAGCTTGCGCGGAGAAAATCACTCAAATGTACTGAGTTATTGGTGCCATTTGCGGCGAGCATTAGTGCGCGGATACAGGCTTGGATCGCTTAGGTGTGCTTCAATCTGAATAATGATTCGCAGAGTCAAGACTGTGAACGGAGGACATTTCTCCGCGTCACTCCACTTAACATGTGCCCTTTCCACCCTGGTGACAGGTCCCTGCGTTTGACAGAATGTCTGCTGGGAAAATTGTGGAAATATATCTCAAGTGCTGCTGTCCTTACCGGAGCTAAATTAAAACCATGTGGTATTTAAAGGCAACGCCGAAAAAAACTGGAAGAAAATAAGAAAAGAAAAAGGAAAGAAATGTCAGGAGCGCAATTTTCTAACACATCAGTGGGAAAAGGGCAATGAAATCGAGATTTTGAAGAAACCCAAGTGTTACTGTGGCCTGAATTAGTCAACTGTACATACACTTAACATTGACCTCTGACATTACATCTTTATCTTTATCTTTATTATTATCTTCACTCTATCATAAAATTGCATTAGCCTTTGTGAACCGTAATTTCCCTTATTAAGATTCAGAGAAATCTTTGTAATGTTCACATGACGGCTAAAGCATGTGGGAATACATACATACTGGGAATGTGTTTGGTGGATGTCTGATTCAGCCCTGGGCAGTGTGCGAGGTCAAAGCAGATGCAGCCTATATGCAGATAAGGCTGCGGCGACCGGAGCAGAAACGATTGCAATTCACGCTCGTGGGCTTCTTCTTCTTCACACAGTTTAGACAACAGAAAACAGGAGCACAGCAGTACACGTTGCCATCATCAATCACCTCAGAGACTCAGTCGCCGGGAAGTGTCAGAAAGGAGGAAAGGCATGATTCTCGGTGATAGGGCTGTTAAAAATTCAGGCTCCTGAGTAGATGGCATCAGGATATGTTGTGGTAGGAGGTTCCATCAGAGCTGAACCAGTGGGGGGAAACTCATCTCACAGACCCACTGACTATGTTTACATGCACATAGGAATCCAGGTTATTAAGGGAAATCAGGCATGGAGGCAGGAAATCAGAAAAACATGTTTGCTATAATGATTACTCTAAAAGTTGTGTTTACATGCACTTGGTCAGTAATCAGATTTCTCCTCCACCTGTATATTTAAACCGAAGCAGGCCAAATCTTATTGTCAGTGATTGATGGTGATATTAGTGATTACTGACGCTTCAGTGGATGCTTCTTTTTGACCATTTTGACTGAAAGCACAGTGACAGTTTTTCATTATTCTGTGAATGTGTCTGCCTTGAGCAAATAATCCAGTGTTTTACTTTTTTAGTTTAGTCAGACCTTCATTTTAATTATTTGTACACTACGACACATGACTATGAGTAATGATGTTTTGTTTCATCTCGCAGCACAGCCGTCACAACTATAGTTTACCAGTGTACGCCAAGAAATCTGGTTTGTCCTCAAAAATCTTGCTGTGCAAACGAGGTTTCTCTTAATCCCTTACACTGATTAAGGAAACCAGGTTTTCAATTTGCATGCTGTTTAAGATGTCAGTTTACAGAAGAAAGCCAACAATAACCAGATCTCTTAAAGGATAAGACTAGCATTATATATATATGCATTTCTTATTGTCAACAAATCCCATGAAAAGGGATTAAAGAAAAGAGATCTAAATATAAAGTTACAATTAAAAAAAAAAAAAGTAATTTCCTAAAACAGCTGGGTGTAGTTTTTAGCAAATGTTACTCAAGCAGGAGTAAATGGTGCATTTGTTTGGGACTATTTCAGGTGCAGATTAATACACATCTGGTGCTGTTGTGAGTGTTTACAGCAGCATGACGATGTATGTGGGATTGACTTAAAATGAACTACAATGCCCAGGTTCATCATAATGAAGGATTATCCAGTGCAGCTCAGTGATGTTTTTTTTAATAGTTTTTGGACAACCATGGAGCTCTATGGCAGAGAGGAATAAGCTGTATCAGGCTTTTCTTACATAGACAATACTTAGTAGGATCCAATCATTGTTGGTTTTGATCTTTTGGGATATGCTGACAACAAGAAAAAATATAGAATATCATCAGGCTTATTCTTTAAGTTCGTGTAAATGCGCTGAGTGTAATAAAGATAGATTCTGAAGATATGGAAGACATTATGGCTTGGGAGTTGGGAGTTTCTTTTTCCTGGCTCTTAATGTTTTAATTATCCTTAATGTGAATGTTTGCAGTGCATTATACAAAACTGCACTGAAGGAAACCTCCCAAGTAAAATGGGCCCAGTGATATACGAACAGTCTCAGACAAGGCTATACCATTTAAATGTTTTAACTGATGTGAGTCTGCTCTACCATTCATGTGGATTTAAGTCTCCCCATTGGCTGCATGACATTACTCATTTTTTCAATCTCAGTTTGGAAGTATCCATCACATTTGATGAAGCCTCTCCAACTCAAGATGATAACAGATTTTTAGAGGGAAGACAGCCCCTGTACTGGGAGTTCTATGTCATCTGTTAATCAGAGACAAGCATAATTATAGTAGATGTGAGGCATTTTCCTCATTTCTCAATTTGTATGCCCCGCATCGCCAAGAGTTGCCTAACTATATCCATTCTGAAATTCTTGACATGAGCATTGTGGTGTTGGCTGCTGTTGCAATATTTCCACCCCTCCCGATGGACATATTGGGTAATAAATATGAGATCCACCAGCACTGTCTCACACAGATGATGTTATTAGACTTGCCAGCCTGAGGCATCAGCTGTGTGTATTGGACGTCTGTCTGAGCAGAGTCCTCCCCTCCCCCCACTCCAGACTCCCCGCTGTGCTGAAACCAACTGGTCCAGGGATTGCATGCCAAGCTCATGGAGAGTCCCAGAGACCCCTCTTCGCTCCGTGTCCAAGTCAAAAAAAAGAGTTTGGCATTGAAATAGACTCCCCTGCACTCATGATATAGAAGTCCACTGCCTTGGCCAGCTCCATTGGGGAATCAGGGTGGGGGTGGATTGCAAAAGGGTAGTGGGTAGGATAGAGTTTCAGAGTTTGCTTTAAAGGTTGTCCCCCACACGCTCTTGATGGCCTGTTGTGCAGGTTGAATAACATTCCAGTGAATGAAATGAGGAGAATGGAAAGAGAAAGGATGGAGGGGTGGAAAGTCCCCTTCAGTTGAGCTTTGGGATAGAGGTGGCTGACAGGACTCTGCAGAAAATGGAGTCAATACTGTTCTGTCTGTGAGGGTGTGAGGTTTTGGATCAAAGAGGATCATCAGCGATGCAAAAAAAAAGCCTCTGTGAGATTGGCATCAGTGTCAAAATGATTTGACACAGACGCCATGAGTCGGTACACAACCCAAAGATTTTCTAAATTTACAACTAATGGGAATGCAGATGGGCATTATGGCATCGCATCTTTGTCTAACAGATTTTTCTCTTTGGGTTAAACAAGGCAAAGAGTCTACATCCACAGTCAGTATTGTGACAGTGCTAGACAAAAAGTCAGAGGAAAAGTCTGGGAACCATGAATGTGCGTAGAAAATCCATCCAACAGTTGTTGAGATATTTCAGTCTGGACCAAAATGGTTTACCAAGGGATCGGCCAACATCGCCACCCCTAGAGCCATGCCACTAGTTCATAATAGAGAAATGTATCCATTAATCAAATTCGTCTGCAAATGCACTATAAAGCTTGTTAATTGGGTTAAAAATCATGACTTCGGCATGAAAAAAAATAGCTGGATGACTTCTCTTTAAAACCTTACGGGCCAATCTTTTCATCCAAATTAAATACAGGTTGCTCCCAGAGACCTCTTAGCATTGATACGCTCAATATTGATTGGTAAAAGGCCAATACCATCAGTCCTCTGTTATCCCGTCGGCATAAACAGGAGGCAATCTCATTAAAAAGACTGTGCTCAGAGTGGGTCTGCGAAATTTCCACATATTTGGGGTGCAGTACTGTGGAAAGTCAAAAGCAATTACTGACTTCCTTGCTTTCATCCGCTCTGTGGAGAGGGCTGAATGGTGTTTGTGGCCGTGCCGTAAGTAGACGAATAACATTACTCCAGAGTGCAATTAGGACTTGGACCTGGGTCACGAGTCGCGATGATTCTCCGCTGTGTCAGTTAAAGTGTGTTTTCGAGAGGCGGAGAAATAAGAAAGGAAAGAGCAGGAGGTTGGGCATGTGAGAGAATTAGAGGGAGCAACTGTGTAAGAGTATTTGTCATAGAATAAGAGAGTGTGTACGCACTTCCACAGTGTATCCCAGCTGCCAACAAACACACAATATTACATTTTCTACAGAGGATCTGGGTACAAACCCTGTTATTATGCTTTCCAGTCCAATCATACCGCAATTGTTAGGCCTTCCAGGTCCATCTATCCAAACCTTTTATTTGAATCCATATTGTGCATTTTTAATTCTTGGACTAAAGACTGTTCCTGTAGCAGCCTGCCCAGTGTAGCAGCCTGTAACAGTCCAATGTGTGCATGTGTGTGTGCATGTGTGTAAGCTCCGATCACAGCACTGTAAAAGCAGTGGTTTACAGTCTGTTCCTGTACTTTGACATTCGCTAACTATCCCCGAACGTTGTGTGGCTGCCTCACCCCGGGAGACCTCCGCTTTTAGATTTAGAAAGGTTGCCTGCTGAGTCCAACCCAAACACATTCTACCGCTCAGCCAAGAGATGCAGGGCAAGGTCAGTGGATTGTGTGTGTGTGTTTTCATGCCACTCCCCCTGAAGTGTGTCTGAGCGCGTCAAAACACAAAGGCACACACAGGTCGCAGAGTGTCCTCTCCTCCCCCTTTGTACTACATCTACTCTTCGTTCATGTTTTGATTTGACACGTAAAACATCTAACTAACTTGCCTCCCCCCTCACGCTCACACACAACACGGGTAGAACAACCATCGGTAGCATCAACATGGTGTCAATGCAATTCTCTCTTTGTGGTCCCCAATCGACTTCATTAAATCCCTTGTGTTAGCAGATTTGTACTTCAAACTAAGTCTTTAATGACTTAATTAGAATTAGTCAGCATCTAGTGAAATTAAACCAGTACATCCTAAATGGCTTTTTTTTTTTGCAAATAGCTCAGCATGAGAGTCCATGCCGCTGAGTCTATTACACAAGTATTACATTAGTTGGAGCCATGGTTTATGCAGTGCTGCTGCAGATCTCATGTCTCACTTTTTCTTTTGTGTTCACTTACAGTGAATATAATGCACTTAGTGGGCTCAGTATATCAAGAAGAAGAAGAAGGAGGAGCTTACTTGAAATTCAGTAGACATTTAGATTTCGGTTGATATAACCCTGGGGGCCCCCAGCTATCTCATCAGGTTTTAGAACTCGTGGTAAGGCCAGGCACCTCGAGACCAGTCGAGATTTGTCAGACCTGAGAGCGCTTGCCTCGACAAGAGAGGGGAGTATTGCTCTCTTTGTCCGGAGACATATCCCATGAGGATGTTTGCCCAGACCAATCAGACTTTCATCAAACTCCATTCTATACTAGCCTGAGTGAGGACTGAGGGACCCCACAGCCCGCGAGCTCTCTACACTTCTTCCATACTTTACTCGGCAGGCACCTCTTCCCTGTGGCTTGGAAAAACAAAATACCCAATTATAGATGATTATCTCTGAGCATTTTGTGATAAGTTGGACTCGGGGAAGACAGGAGGAAGAGGTGTCGGCAACTAGGAGGGCTCCTCGGGCTGACCTGAACCATAATGATTCGGAAATGGTTCATAGGATCTTGGCTGGCAGCTGCTGCCGTTGTACTCTAGGTTGTTTCTTTTCACAGCGGCCTGCGTGGGCCGACTGTGAAGTGTGTGTGTGTGTGTGTGTGTGTGTGTATAAAACCAACAGCAAAAAAACTGCTTCCAATAAAAATGATTTTACTTTCATTTCTCTGAATACCTTGTAGTATTAGTCACAGTCTTCTTTTCAATTTTGAGCTGAAAAGTCGGTCCTCGAGCGCTCTACCAGACAGCCGCAAGTTTATTCTTGCTCGCTAATCGATCACTCCAAAGCCAGGTCAGTGAGGTCTTGACAAGAGAAGCTTTCTCACATTTCAGCCTGCATTCTCTAAAAGCTGCCAGACAACACAAAAGGAGCCTACGAAGCAATTCACCACGATGACCCTTGACCCGTGTGTCAACTATGTTTGGATGATTATTCACCTTTAAACGCAAGGTGAATACGAACGTCTGATTCAACAAGGAAATGGACTATTGTTGACCACAAAGAAGAAGTCTGGAGCGGTTGGAGTGTTTGCTCTGTTTTTTTTCTCCACATTTTTCATCCTTTAAATGTTGTCTTTGAGACTTTTATATAGATGTGCCACATTTAAAGACTATTTTAAGTCATTTTTTCCGGTCAGGCTGATTTACTCTCATTCAGGTCAAAGCAGCACAGAACACAAGTTGGTGAATGTAGACCAAGACTCTGAATGAGTGATGCTTTGCGGGGTTGCAGAATGCTGGCATGATTGGCACTCATGATACAGCATGTTTGGAGTAAAGATGGTCCAGTTACTGGAATGTACCATGTATTGCAAGAAAATCATTTCTTAAAAAACACCAGAATTATTCGTATTTGTATTTATTCACTTTATTTTGAAGTGCTCTCAGTTTCACAGACAGCAGAGGTAAAACGCTGTGGGAAAAAAGAAATTATCACAAAAGAATGAATTTCGGTATTGGTGCCAGTGAATCAATAATGTCTCGCAACAAAACCCACCACAATATATTGCTGCATTGATTATTTGTTCACACTTTCATATTGATATTTGCACATTCAGGAACATTGCTAGGACCGGGACATTTCACACAATAACAGGCCGAGCAGGTTCTAACAAAAGATGTTTTGAATGAAATGTCAACAGTTAAGCCTCAATAAAAGGGCTCTTCAGGTGTTGGCAGTGTAGCAGAGAATCTTTTCTCCCACTGTGTTCACAAATTGTACTGTCACCAAGCTCCTTACAGGGAGTAACTCATTATATTGAGAGAGGTTTTGGAACTGTATTTAAAATGTTGGGGGAGAATTATCTGTGATACATCAGTGCAGGATTGGGTCAAAAAATTGAAATGTTCTGTAACTTAAAGCGAGATTATGTAACTTTGTATAGAAGATATATCACATTCAATTTGTTACTAACAAAAAGTTGAAATAAATAGCTCCCTTTCTCAATCCAACATGTTCACATGTTGCTGCTACAGCCTTATTTGGTCTGGTATGACCGGTAGCTTATGATGGCTAATGTTATCAAACTTTAGATAGAAATTGCAGAATAGTAGACTCTAAAGAACTTTTAGCTTGTTTGCGCAAGTATCATCTGTAATAAATGACTGAACGTCCTGGTGAGCAAAGAATGATGCATTAGTCAATGATCTAAATTGCCACTGCAGTTTTCTGAGTTTCTGACTTCCCTCCTTGCTTTTCCACAGTCAGTGGCTTTGCTAATGTACACCACGTCCTTCCAGCTTTTCATTTATATGTATGAATTGAACATTTAGCGGACGTTGATGGATATATATACACACCTGCCTTCTGTTCAAACCACTGGACCTTTCTGTTTCTTTCTCCCCTTCCTCTCCCTCTAATTGAGCTGTGAGTGGAGTCCAGGTGGAACCCATTTGAATTCCCTGTGGTCGTGACCACTGTGGTTGGTTGTGACACAGCCATACCTCTCATTTCCAGACCATTTACAACATACTCTTGCCATCGGTAACACTCGTCCTACAATCATTATGCCACCTAGACACACCATAGCAATTTGTGGTCAAAAACACTAACACAGACATGCAGGACCAGATGGAAAGCAGAATTAACATTGTAATCAAGTCTGTATTGAGTGCATGCGGCATAATACATAATGTACTTTTGTGCATCACATTTGCCTAGCCAGGGATGCTATGCAATTCATGTTTTAAGATTTCATTATATTCTGTGCACTATGCTCAGCATCAGATAATGATATTGAAATGCATGCGCCATTGGGATCAGTGTTATTGACATTGGAATTTGCTGTACCCCTGATTCAGAGGCTGAGCTGAAATTGGTGTTGTTGTTTGTGTGTGTGTGTGTGTGTGTGTGATTTTTTTTTTCTCCCTTCTCAAATCTGGCAGGGAATGAAGTGTCTATTGGAAAATTATGCAAATGCGGTTAGAGGGAATACAAAATGCAGGGAAATTGAGACCTGAAAAAGTCAAATACAAATAAAAAATAAAATAAATGGAGTTTTTTTCTGAGCAGATGCCCTCCAAACATGACTCAATCGAGGTCAGGCTGTGCTGAAAAATGATAGCCGTAATTAGAAAAATGGCTTGGTTTGGCTTTGTTTCATGTGTGAAAGGGTGCGGCCTGTATTGTGTTCCTGTGTATGCTTTAGAGCTCATAGTTACCGTGCTTCATGTGGTTTGCAACTGTCCTCTGGCCATATGTTGTCCATTTTGAAAACAGTAGGTTTGTATTAGATGGATAGGCGTACCATTTTTTTTTAGCCATTATCAGCTCATTCAGATAGGTGCTTTGAGCTAAATGGTAACATCTGCGTGCTAACATGCTCACGTATAATGTTTACCATGTTCACCATTTAAGTTTAGCATGTTAGCATGCCAACATTTGCTCACTAGTGCTAAACACGAAGTACAGCTGAGGATGATGAGAATGTCATTAATTTTTCAATTACAGTTTCATCCTAAGGAGGACATGAATGTGTGTACCAAATCTCATGGCAATCCAGCCCATGGTTCACTCAAAACCACAAATGTGAACCTCATGGTGGCACTGGAGGAAAAGTCATTAGGGTACATTGTCTGGGAACCATAAAGGTCTATACAAAACTTTGCTGGTAGAGCTAGATGAAAAGTAATGGGATCACATTATCACACATTATAAGGAATCATCATGTGGACACCATGAATATCTGTACCAGCTTTCATGCCAATCCATCCAATAGTTGTTGAGATGTTTCACTGAAAACCAAAAATGCCAGTGGGCTTCATCCGCTGGGGATCATGAATGCGAGTACCTAATTTCATGGCAATACATCCAATAATTGTAAATATTGTATATTGTAAATATTTCAGTCTGGAAGTGGTGGACCAACCTTCAGACATTGCCATCCCTAGAGCTTTGCCAGTAACAAGGTTAAAAATCATGTTTTTTCACCACATATCTATCATACCCATAACCCTGCCAATACTCTCAACTTGTGTTTTTGAAAATTGCTCTTGTCAGCACAATACATTGGCAATATATTGATGTCGCTGTCTATAAAGAAATCCATACGGTGCGTGGGATTTACCTTTGAGGTCACAGACTTTATTGATTTGATGTATATACCATATCACTTTCTTTGTTGCAACAGTATTGTTGCTACGAGCACGATGCAATTTAGTCCCCCGCAGTCATGTAATGTGCCGCCTTTTAGCTCCCATCCAAAATCAAGCCTTGGCCACATAATGATTTGCAATGTTTGTGGGCACAGCATGCCAATTGCTCCTGGTAGGTGATTAATGGCCAACAGGTAAGGTTGTCATGGTAACCTGCCCACCTGAGCCACTATGGCAACAGCAGCTGAAGTGAAGGCTGTACGTTGGATTCACTCACACTGCAATTCGTGACCTTCAAATATCCGCTAATATCCTTTTCCTTTACATCTTCATCTCTGTCTTTTATTTTCCGTTTTCTTATTCATCTATGAATTCGTTTCACCCATCTCTCCCATTTATCTAACTGATTTCCCTTCCTCTCTGTCTGTCCTCCCACCCTCTTACCCTCCATCCCTCACTCTTCCACATTCCTCCCTTTCCCAGTTCTTGATAGTCCATCCCTCTCTCTTTCCTGTCCTACCTATTACCCCGCCTCTTCCTCTCTTTCTTCCTTTGTCTGGGATCCATTTGTGCTGCAAGATATGCTGAGAGAGAAAGAGAGGGAGGATAGAAAGAAGGAAGACGTGGAAAATGGATAGTGTCTGAGCTTTGCATTGTAATGGAGAACTGTCTCAAGGCAGATTTGCCCTGCCTTTAAACGATGCATCTATCTGCATTTATTCCCCCAGCTGTACGTCCGCTCAGGCCTTTGTGCTTTTATTTCTCTCCCTTGTGGGAATGTAACCCTATCCCTATTGTATGCTTATGTACTGTTAAATATTTGTAATGGTAATTTGTTTTATTTGTTTTGCAGCTAGGTTTTTTTATTGTGTGTGTGTAAGTAATTTCCTCTAATGGATTGTGTTTCTATTGTGTTGTAGTTGGGAAGTGTTTTGTGTGTCAGGAGGGGTTGCAATGCCTTTGTGCGCATGGAAGGAAAAGAGGGACGGTCCCATTATTTAACCCGGGCCATCAGTCACACTCAACAAGCCTATCATATAGGACCATTCAGAGACTGTGCAGGCTAAAGTTAGCACTATTATATGCCTGTCACTGGCTAGCCGTGTTAGGGTCCCTCATGGAAAACCAATTGTATGAGTGAATGCCTTGCTGCTCACGTTGTCAAGCTCTAGGGATGCGCACAGTGCCTTAAAAGAGACCTCTCCATTTACCTTCCGTTTTTCACACCTTTCGACTCACATTAGAAAAGCACGATGTTGACATTTCTGCTGTGTTTAGTATTACAAAATTTGACCGCTCAATTTTAAACCATCAGCAAGGTTTGGAAGCCCGACCAAGTGGAAAAAATAATCTTTTAACTCTGGAAGGAAAGGATCTCCTTGGTTTTAATCATCTCAGCTCATCTCTTAAGATTTCCGAGTGAGTGCTCATCAATCAAACTGTATGCAGACAGTGTGCTTGATTAATATTCATTTTATATGAGACACTTAATTTGCATGAACACACTGTCTGTCTCATAAAAATTACCAAGCCCTCCCCGCTGGTGTGATAAGCATCTGGACATGAAACAGTTGAAAATCTGAGACATGGTACTTAACCCGGAAACACGATCCCGCTTCATTACATAGGGTTATGTGGGAGGGCTTCAAGCAGGCGTGACTAGTAACATCATACTTTAGTATAGCCCCCATCAGATAACACAGAGGATCAAGTTTCACTTTGTCGCAGAAGCATTGTATGGAATGCGTCTGGATTAATGAAAATCATCTTTGGTTTCCTCAGGTCAGGAAGTGACAGATGGAGAAATGCCCTAAGGTGGTGATGTGCATTAGTGTGATGGCTATCTCACCATTTATATTGGGGTTATGGAGATGAGAGTGCTGCATTTGAAGATATCCATCATTAAAAAGATTTAAAATGAAAATGTATATTCACTGGAATCACCTGAGGAGATTTGCTGATTAAAAACATTTTTATATGTCCAGATACAGTATATTTCAGGTACCGTTGAAACATGCATACAGGCTTGGAATGAATCATTATGACAATCAAATAAGCTGAAACAATTATCAAACCTTATTTTATTTCTGTGTTTGCTCAGTTGAATTTCCAGATGGATTATATCGTGATATATATTTATATTAAATATAAAATTACATTTAGCATGGTGAAATATTTTATCCAAATCGCCCACCCCTATCAACAATACTCACTCTGCAGCGCTGTTGTAAATTGTAATACACTGTCACATGATGTTCTGCCAGTCCATTACATGGGGAATTAGAAAAAGCATTCGTATTCATGCATTATAGTTGACATTTCAATGAAAACTGTCAAAAAATAGTACTCTTAATAATGGCAGGGTTTTTTTTTGACCCCTCGTTCTTCTAAAATATCTTTTCAGAAAGGATTTGGCTTGTTCTTTTACAGCCAGAGCAGTGGAGAGACAGTGACTCACATGTAAACTAGTGCTGTAGTTGTGTATTTAAATATGAAAAGTGTATGTAAAAAGCATGTAAAACAAATGGCATATTGTATTTTACTTCTGGCAAACTCTCTTGCAGTCAGGAGGAAGAAAGAAAGGGAAGCCAGAGACAATTTACAGCAGGGGAGGCTGACCAGGCTTGTATAAAATATATGAAATGGCCTCTAATAATTTTCCCTGAGAGAAATTACTCTCTAGTGGTGACAGGTAATGCACAAAATGGCATGAATATTATAACTGTCTTTTTTTTTAATGGAATTTCTGTAGGTTTCCAGCTTCCTGAGATGGTTTTATTTCAGGTGTTGTGTCACTGACAAAGCACAGTCACACATCATGCCTAATTACAACACAACACACTTGACTCTCACCCAGTTCACGGAGCACGGGAGCGTTATCGATGTCAAGGCAGCGGGAGGTGTTTAGTAGTAAATCAGCCAAGCCAAACATCTTCTTTTGTAGCTTTTTAACACTGAAATCTCATATTAACATGAGTGTCTTCAACGCCTTTCCAGGAAGATGTTTTTTTTGTCAATTGCAGTATTGCCACACGTGATTAATGAATGTGTATTTTATTTGTATTTTATTTATTTATATTTTAGTCTCAATCTCTCACAAGCCCCTTGAATGCAGCCTTAATTTTGGATCCAACTTAAATCAAGCTAATAGCTTCCATTTCCCTCAACGCTCTTTGCCTCTCATTTGTCTTTTTCTCTGAGTCACATGATTGCTGCGAGACAACATAACCCCCCTCCCCCACCTCCCAACATCTACCGCTGTCACTGTCTATATCACCCGGCTCTGTTTTGCTTTAACTACATAGAAGAGTCAATTAATTAAATCTGTCAGGTTTCATCTGGGCCCTCGTTGGTACACGCGCGATTACTAAAATAACAAAAAAAACCAACATCATCACTGATTAGAAAAAGTCGTTCTGCAGGAAACTGGCGAGGTGGTGATGAAGAAGTCTCCTTGATGCGGTTGAGAACGGAAGCTGCGGTCGCTGTTTGCCCCGCTAAATGTTGGCCAGCTTATCTAAGGGAGTTATCCAAAATCCCCCTCAGAACAAGTACCCTTGAAACGTCAGCACCATAATGTATCATAAGGCTCCTTCTGGAATACAAGACGAGTTGGCAAAGCCGGACTACCGCTCTGTCTTTTTTCTTTTTTTGCATTGAACCGGGTCCAAGCCCTTCTCATAAATATGTATTTTATGATGTGTTCTTTTTGCGGTTGATAGCAGTTCCTCTACCTAAGCCCACACATGTTGTTTTTTTTTTTT
>NTHP01000031.1:3282312-3296000 GCA_003416845.1 Oplegnathus fasciatus
TTTTGGGAGAGCAAATTAACCACTGTGATAGTGAAGTGTTTTTCATTTTATGTGATAATTTCTAAGTAACACCTGTACAAGTAGTTTCTTCTTTATTGGTTGTGCTGTGAGATATGGCGCTTGGAGTCTCACTCGTACACACACACACACACACACATGCACACACAGAGATACAAATTCTCATTGTCTTCCGCTATAGAAACAGCCTCTATCTCCTGCTTCTTGCTCGCTGCATTTTTGTGTGACAGCTTGGGTGCAAACCTGCAAAAAAAGCCATATGCCAACAATCATACAATGGAAATCAGTGATAGATTGTCTTGTCTGATATATATTTTCAACATGTTGCCGTGCCTGTGCCTCCTATTTAGTCTGTTTCTCTGCCACCAATTTAGAAGTTGTCCTACAATATAAACTTCAGGTCCAATTTGCCGCTTGGAGAGTGTATTTGAATGTGATTATTCCTGGAATAATGTAGTTTTTTTTTGTCAAGGGAGTCACAGTATCTGATTTGATGTCATATTTAATTCATCTCTCCTGCAGCTGTCAGAGCGTTTTATTAAAAGCGCTGTTTACTCACACGGATATTTCTTTGATCAAATACACTCTTTCACATTGCTATTTTAATGTTTTAAAAGTCCTGTCATCATATATATATACACACAAGGGATGAAGTCAACAATACAGTAGATGTGGTTCAGGCGAGCTCTTGTTTTGTTCACTCGTGGCCTTCTGCCAAGACTTTGCCCATGAGCGCACCAACTTTTAACCTCTTAATATTGCCCAAATGGTCTGTTTATGCAGAGACTCATGATAGGCTTGCTGCCCTTCTCTTAAACCCATTAATATCTGCTCAAAAAAAATCTGATTACTCTAATGTAGGATTTTTGAAACGGGGATTAAGAGCTGGAGTTTGAGATGGGGAAATGTCACTGCTCCTAAAGAATTCAGTGACATAGGGAGTGTAGCTCCACATGGGGACGGGGTGTGGAAAGTCTGATCAAAGGATAGATGTGTATTTAAAATGTAGTGTTGGTATAATTTGAGATTTTGATGTCAGCCAGCCTCCCCAGTGCCTTGTCCTTTGATGCGGCGCTCACGTTTTGACCTTTTGTAAGCAGATTTTCTGGCATCCCACAATGGAATTAACTCCCTGCAATATTAAATGCAGTGCAGGATGCCTAATGTGCAAGGATAATGCTTGTGTAGAGCATTGTGTGCACTCTGTGGCTTGTATCATTTTGCAGAGATTATATTTCTGCAGCAGATCACGGCTGATAGTGGATAATAGAGGGGTTTGGATTGCCTAATCATTAAAGCTGACTTAACCTTAATATCATGATATGGGTTTGATGAGGATAATCTCATCAGAATGCCAGATCAAAATCCATCCTCATCTAACAGTGTGTTCTATATTCATACTTCACTTATGGGATGTGGAGTTGCAAACTTTCACGCACTGTTTTTTGAATATTTATACCCTTTAAGTGTTAATCTCACAGCAGTCACAAGCCGACACCCCACACATCACATTTGACATTTTTGCAGTTCGTTTTATGTTAACTAGCCACAGCTTAGCGATGACTTCATCCGGCTTCAGGAGTTCACTGGTGCCGGCACTCCCGCTCTTCAGTGGCGTGTCTGGTTTAGCCGTTTTGTGGACTGGAACTTTTGAAGCGGAGCCTGTGTGCACAGTAGTCGTTTCTTAGGTGGCGCAAAGACACTCACAGGTGCAAAAACTCAAACTGTGAAGTTATGGTTTATGCCTGCAGGATAGGGAAAACACCACCGCGTTTCTCATGTCAATTACCATCAGGGCTCGCAAGGACACACACAAGGTCTGGAGCACCGTGCAAAGACATACACAACATATACACGCATAGTCGTCCGCCGAAGCCCAAAGCAGCATGTGCTTCATCGCTCCCACCTTGTCTTCTCTGTGGGAGTGATTCTTTGCTATTGTGGGGGAGTTAACACATTGTCTGAGCAAACAACAACAGAATATTCAAAAATACATTTTGTGGTTCGCACTGTCTTAGCGTTTGGTTGATCACACCCGGTATGAGTTCAGCTTACCAGAGATTGAGCAACTTGCACCGTGTCACTTGATGACAACTTGAAACCCACAATGCCATAAGGACTGCGCATAAGGATGATAAAGCCACGGTGCATCCATCTGTTGTGTTTCTTACTGGAAAAACACGCCCTATTGCTAAATGAACAAAGAACTCATTCTTCTGTTCAGCTAACATGTATGTTTTTGTTGTTGTTTTTTTTTATGACAGATTTTGGACGTCACCTGGCATCAGAGCAGCAGGACTTGTGGTCTTGTGGGAGGAGCGGCACAGTGGAGGGACCCGCACAATAAAGGAAGCACCCGATTCGGGCGTCCGCCAGCAAAAGACTGACCTCAACCGGGACCTTCAGCAGCGGGCGGTAAGAGGAGGAGGCCATGTGGACCGCACGCCTGCTTGTTCTCGCCAGCCTCTTCGCACCAGCCGCTCTGGGTGAGTTTGGCTCATTAGGGCCCGTGTGTGTTTGTCTTTGTCTATGTGGACGAGCAGATGTGGGCACAAAACACACCTCTTGCATTTTGTGACTGGCATGGTCTGAAGCCGTATCAGAATTTCATCCAGTTGCTGTTCAAGTGCCAGATTCTGTCGGCCAACCTCGCTAAAAGCCTCTGACTTCATGTCTGTCTCCTTTTCTGCGTCTATCTAGCTCCTCTCGCTAATTAGCAGTTCTTTTACTCCCCAAACTCCCTGAAACTTTTTTCCTACACTTTTCTTATTTGCACTCTGTCTGTTTCTTTCTCTGATACCCTACCTATTTTTAGATCTGTCCCTCTTTCTCTTATCTCAGTCTCTTGGCGATAGCAAATGAACTGAAATTACTTTCAAAGAATCATTAACACAGCTTTGGCTTTGTGGCGTATGTTTCGGATAGTGAGAATTGCAGGAGGAGAAACCCCCCCCCCACTTTTTTTATCATTTCACGCATTAAGATCTTAAGATTAAGTTGCAAAGTCTTTCTTTTCCCTTGTCTTGGTAAACGGAAACCACCGTAGTTTGCAGCATTTCCCTTTGGCCTTGTATGGATTGTTTCAGAGGCAAACTAAATGAAGTCATTTAAATTCAGATTAAAAGACGTCAATGGTGGTGGTTTGTGGCTGTGAGGAGGTGTGAGTGTGTGTGCGGATGGGGCAGTTGGTCACAATCAACTAGGGTTTAGATGTAGGGAGTGTTAGGAGTGGGGCAATAGCCCATAACAGTCTTAATTTGATATGGCTAAAACCATTAATGGGAGATTTGAAGCTAATTGAATTGTTTCTGTGCTGCGATATCTACGCAGGGCAGTGGCAACTGGGTTCTCCATCCAGTGCTAATGAAAGCATATTTTCCGGCATTGTTAGTTTTGCCTTAATGCTCAATTGAAAGAGGTCAGGGGACAGCAATATGTCATGTGTCTCTCTTTAGAGAGCTCTATAGACAGCTGATTTAGTACTAGTCAGCCAAGAGAGCCACTAAGACAGACTATAAGGATGACTATAGTTTGCATTTTTAAAGTCGAACTGAAATTAAAATTAATTTTTGCAAAGAAATCACTATATGTATCCTTGCCGTTTGTTTTAACTTGTGTGCTTATTCGATCACTTTGTAATAAATTAACTCCCTGTCGTGATTGAAATCATGGAGTGTACGGAGTGCTGAGGTCACAAGGCTGCTGTTAATGAATATTTTAACTATCTATCACACCCTAGTACTATTTCTTCAGATAAATTCTAGAGATACAGAAACATATCCTCGTGTTTGCTGTAACCCTCAACATCAGTTTCGAGGCACACAATCCCCTGTTAGGAGTGACACACAGGCCAGCATATCCATGCACTAAGAACCATATGGTGGATAGCCTGCGGTCAGTGTTATTGGTCTTTATTGTTTCAACCTCTTGACCTTGTATTTGATTAGCATTGACTCTAAAGTGCTGTCTACAACAGATGCGTCAATCACGCAAGTGTGTGAGCGTCTCTCGACCAATCCATGTGAATCTTCTGTCTTGTGTGCTGCATTTTAGCTACACTTTCAGACATTTATTTATTTAATCTTAAATTTATTTAATCTTAAGAAGTGTCCCCAGTCTTCTAACTAGAAATCTATTGTCCACAAACACCATCGGAACAAAAAGCATTTAAGCATGTCTTGGGATTAGAGAGATGCATATCGACGGTCCATTTGGCTGGATAAACACTAACTGTAGGACAACAGGCCTCAGCCAATTAGAGAGTGTCATGGGGATGGATGTGAAGAGGTTTAAAGAAGATGGACGTCTGGGAAATGCGGCTGAAACATGTCCGCTGTAGACGCCCTGTGACAGCCACTTTATTTAAAGGTATAAGTTGTGTTTTTGCATTTAGCACAAATCTAATACACTTTACATCAGCGTGGTATTTCTTTTTCTAAGCATACCATAGTTTTCTGGATTGACTGCATTTTCCTACCTTCCATGCTGCCATTGCTTTTACTTTATGTCAGTATGGTATGAAAAGGTAGAAAAAAAAAACATTCATTAATCTTAAAAGCTGTTTGAACCATTTGAAAAATGGTCAGCAGCAATGCATGCACGATTTGTCATAAATGGGCTGAAACGTGCAAAAACACCTTCACAGTTCTTTAAATCAATCATTCTGCTTTGTTACTCGGACCCCGACAATCAATCACTCATTGATCCCATAGGAATGGGTGACATTAAACTGACAAACCATCTAGTAGCTATGGTTTTTGGTGCTGTAACTAATGCCCTAAAGGAACCACGTTTGAGCATTTTGGGCTTGTGTGAACACCAGATGAAGTGGCTCACATCCCAAGTAAATAATTTGGCAGTTTTATTAAGAAAAAGCAATCATTTAACACCCAACCCAACCCTGCTGCTATAAGCAGACACGGCCAGATGTTACCAGTGAATTGTTCTGCAGCTGGGGAAGCTTTAGTGGGAATATTCACCACGGTGTCATTGTGCATGTTTCTCCCTGAGAGTGTTGGAAATGTGTACTCCAGGGGATGCTGTCCTACTTCGGCATCTATGGTCCCTTTTGTCTATATCCAGTCAGGCACAGGCATGCACACACATGTGCGCGGATGACTGGAATCAAACGCAGGGAAGAGCACTGTTTCTGTTGACACACATGCCAAGTTTCACATGCAGGAATCACAACATGCATGCAGGAACACACCGCGTTAGCTGCCCTTTCTTGTCTTTTTTTGGTATGTCAACACGTACCCAACTGTCTGACACTGTGCACTTTTTGGACAAGCGTCACAGCAGCGAGATAAGAAAAAAAGTCAATGATAGAATACAGCTTAAGAAGCGGTGCGGATATGCGGCCGTGTGTGGGTGCAGTTATATGTGTTTTCTTTGTGTGTGTGCTTGTGTATGGGCTTGCATGAGATCCTTATGTGTGTGTGTGTGTGTGTGTGTGTGTGTGTAGCTACAAAGTCCTGCTAGATTAATAAAAGGTTCTATCACAGATGCAGTCACTGGGTTGAAAAATAAGTAAAACGCATCCTTGTCATTGTTTTGGTAACAGTGAATAACAATGGAAAAGCAATGTCCCACGCACTCTGGCCATGCCTGAGCAGCACATTAATCATGCGTTTCTGTGCATGTAAAATGCTCCAGGAAGGATTTTATATTCATTCCACTTAATACCACCCCACGGAATCGGAGACGTAGCCGCTATAATGGATGGCAGCCCGTGGACCAATCCAAGAGACGAAAGCGTGAAGTCTGACACATATTTTTCATGGTCAGATACTAGTGCATACATCAAGCCTGGAAGCAGATATCATCCTGTGCCGGGTGGGGGGGGTTTGGGATAGGTACGTAATGAGGGATGGATGAGACAGCGTGTCAGATGCGTGTCCATCGCATCTGTTCGGCGTATGTGTGTGTTTGTGGGTTTTTGTAGCTCTCAGAACAATGTCAGGTAAGTGGCAAATCTTCAGAAGGGGCTAAGAAAGACCCCCAAAAAATGAACATATAACTTCCATCTTGCTTTTTCCTTTCCCTTTCTCGCATTCGCGCAGCCCCGTACCCTCTTGCAGAGCTTGCACAAAGTTAAATCCAAGCCAACACGCATCTTACAAACACCCTCTGTCGCTCACGTTGTGGTATCGGCGCCAATATGCCATGGTTAGCTGTATCCAACCAAACAAGAGCATTAAACTCCAACGTCAGTCTCGCTGTTCCCGTACCCGATCCACTTAATTAATCTCCTTGTGCCAGGGCACCGACTCCATCCGCCAAGGCATCCCTGGATTTGCCTAATTTGCTTAATTAATTAAACAAATGATTTATTTGAGCTCATATTTCAAAGCGGGAGAAAGTTCTTTGTGGAGCCCACTGAGGCATGTACTGTTTTGTTGTGACTGTGAGGTGCCTCTTGAAGCATTGAAAATAAGTGGGCTTTGGAGTGGGTGGATGTCAATCATTCATTTGCAGCTGCATAATGTACAAGGAGATACAGTACTTGAGTGCACGGGTAAATTATGTGTATGGCAATAGATTAAGAAAATGACTTTAAACAGTAGTCTGTGCTTTATGAAGGTAAAGGGGTGCTTATATTTACATTGTTTCACTCTGGTGAAAGTGAACAGAAAAAGAGTTTAATGAGAGTGTAGGTTTTGTACAGCCAAATTCTCAATGAGAAGAAAACCGGCCTTATATATTTTGAGATGTGAGTGGGTGGTGGCAGGCTTAAAGTTAGAGAAAAAGGCCAAGAAAATTGGGGAAACTTTGTGCAGCAGTGTGCGTTGTGTACAGATCACAACTACCAACTGATTCCCAGCCAATAACTACGGGTGAGGTGCAGTTGAACAAGGCACTTGATCCCAAATTGGTCAAATAAGGCATCCCGGTGTTAGGCAGGTGTCTGGCTGAGCTCAGATTTTAAGCATAATCACATAACAAACCTATTTTGTTATTACCACAGCAGTTTTTGAAGTGTTTCAGGTCAGGCCAGTATTAAGTTCTTTTAGGTATGAAGAAACATTGACATGTATATCCCCATTATGCACCATGCATATCTATCTGTATCTGGTTTGCATATAAAGTCTCTGTCTTTTGTTTTACATTATTATGGCCACTTTTAATAAGATCGCATTAATTTTACTTATATTTTGCATGGCTGGATGGGTACCACATACTGTGCACATACTACATGCGCAGTATATTTTGCATATACAGTACAAAGGAAATGAAGTGCTAAATGACTTTGTACAAAACATGTTATATTATATCTGTTCTGACGGTGTCCATAAATCATGTAAGACAAAATACAAAAAAACACTGAATGTTCATACACAAAATGTATAATTTTACATTTTTAAACTTCTTAGGCCAAGAGATTGTTTTTTTTAAGTTTTTTATAGATTATTTAACAAGCCTACAAGCTTAGCCTCAACTCAGTGTGGCTGTGCTTTAAGCTAAATGCTAACGTCAGCATGGCCACATGCTCGCAATGACTACATGCTAACATGCTGGTGTAAAAGCAGGTAATGCTTAGCACGATCATGATCTTAGTTTAGCGTGTTAACATGCTTTCAAATGTCATGGTAATCCATCCAGTAGTTGTCAAGATATTTCACTCAAAACCACACATGTCAACCTCATGATGAAGCTAGAGGAAAAGTCAGGGGATCACCAAAGTCAGTAGGACTCATCGTCTGGGGACCACGGATGTCTGTGCAAGATTTCATGGCAATCCATCCCATAGTTGTTGAGATATTTCAGTCTTAGTGGTGGACAGACTGACATTGGCATCCCTAAAGCCACACCGCTATAGCATGGCTAAAAACCTCTTATTTCCAGCCTCGTTTGCGTGTTTACTTTGTAAGAGCTTGGTGCTGGTTGTGCACTGGATGAGGGTTTGAAAATGCGTACATCCTTCAGACTGGAGGTTGGAATGTGGAATGTACTGCACATATACTAGTGCAATAAAAGTCAAGGCAAGGCCACAAAAGTACTAAACAGGGGCAGGCAGGAAAACATCAGCTTGTGCCGGTTGACATTAGTATGTCCCCGGTGCATGGTCACTGCACTTGATCTGTGCTGGCCTGAAAATATAGCACCATACGTGATGATCGACATAATTCAGTTTAGTCTCACGTGTAGGGATGATTACAATAAACAAAACAATGTAAAAAAAAAAAAAAGAAGTGTTGCTTTTGAGCGCTGGAAGAGACAATGATAGAGCAATTTATTGCCAGCCAAATGTGTAGTTTAAGTAATTTTGTGACTTGACTTTCACATAAAAGTTTGATCGCTTCGAAAATGGTTTTGATGAGTTTCTTAAAAATGCCTTGGGTTTAATGCTTTAACAGATTTTTTTATTTGCCTCTCTTTTTCCTGGAAATGGATTATGCTTTTCCCATAAGCCACACAAGGCTTCCTGAAAATAGATAATAGTGTTGCAGTTATGGAAAAAATTACTTCGTTTTTATACCTACCCTCAGGGTGGCCTCCACAGCTGTCATTTGGATGCCAGCTTATTCCATAGCTCCTTTCTGAATGCTAATTTTTTATTTTTTTTTGCTTTTTGTGTAGCAGTTTTAGTGGGTCTCACTTTGTCAGGACATGTGGCCTTATTGGAGTAGAATTGTTAATCTAAATTTAAAGTAAATATACTGAGTTTAAAATCCAGTTTTCTTTGTATTCAGTTCTCATTTCAATGTTAACCCTAGTAACAATTTGTGTGGCATTTGGCTTGGCACTCAGAAATCCCCTTCATTTTTATGTTCTTCTGTAATGAGTGAAAAATCAATACCTGCTTGATATGGGGAATAAAAGAACGGCCTTTCCTGCCCATGGCATCAGTAGTGACTGCTTGACATTGCCAAATTGCTGTCAGAATTTGCAACCCAAGAGGAATGAATGACAGCAACATTAAGAATGGCAGGTTGGGGTTAAATACCTCTGCATGTTTTATAGGTGTCCATACTGGGACCTGTGTATATCTTCCACATAAATGAATTAGACTCCTCATCCATTCAGCCCAGTTACAGGCATAATTTGGTAAGCGCTGAATGATGCCATTTAAAGTGGACTTGTAGCTGGCCGAATGGTGTTTAATGAGGACAGATATTGACAGCAAGGTCAAGTGGCAGTGGATGCTAGTTTACATTAGGCTGCATAATGTGTGTGTGCGCGTAGTGCACGTATATGTTTGTGGTGTCTGGCAGAGTGGAGAGAGAATTGCTAAGTAACCCTGCAGACCAGCTCGCAGGGCAAAAATGGTGGGCGTACAATGCCACGGGGTTTCCCACACTGCATAACAGCAGGGGTCAGGCAGTAATTTGGGGTGTGGGCGGAATGTGAGGAGCAGGAAGGTCAAACAGAAACCACGCAGTGAGACAATGCAGCGACCTTTGCTTTACTCAATTTATGAAATTAATTACTTTTTCCTTCCCGGGCCACACGGTGAAATCCATACGAGCAACATATGCTTTTTATCCCTCGCCTGTAAAGTAAATCCAAACATACATGTAGCTGCTTGCATATGTGACATATTTGCATTCTGATGACACAGTAGGTGCTGAGCCGATGATTACATGTTTCAGTGTTAGACACTACAGTGTTGTATATAGTATGCAAATGTGTCAGCTTTGTAGGATTGGCCCCCTAAGCTTTTTTCTCCCACCATAAGGCTTTCACAATCATGGGTGAGGGTATGATGGCATGTGAGTGAAGCAAGCTGAGACTGCCCCCCCCCCGCAGCAGCACATGATTACAGTACATGCCTTAAGGCATTACTATATGCGTGTTTGCTAATTATTCAGATTTTAAACCACATGTTGCTAATAACATGCATTGATGTTTTGATTTTATATGTTTGTGTGTGGGAGGGGAGTTGGGGGGATATCTATTTATTAGCAGGCACAATATGTCTCTATGTGCACAGTCCAAGATCACAGATAAGTGTGTAACAGCATGCTATACCGCAATACAAAGCCCATTTGAGCTGGCAATTAGGATTTTATGTTTTAACTTTTTTGATAATAAAAATGTAGCATTAGCTGCTAACACCAATGCTCCTCCCGGTGGCTTTATTACTGTAAGAACACACTTTGCTCTCTCAAATGAGGAGTGAGGTTAAATGTATCACTGGCATATGTTGAAGGGATAGTTTGAAGTTTGGGGGAAATTCACTTTCTGGCAGAGAGTTAGATGAGAAGATTGACGCCGCTCTCACATCTGTATGCTAAATGTGAAGCCACCATGAGCAGCCGATTAGCTTAGCTTAGCACAAAGACAGGAGAAACCACTAGCTTGGCTCTCCACCCACCAGCACCTCTAATAAAGCTCACCTATTAATATATTGTATCTCATTTGTTTAATTTGTTGTTCCCAGCCAAGAAATGGCTGTTGGACAGAGCCAGGCCAGCTGTTTCCCTCTGTTTCCAGTCTTTGTGCTACGCTAGGCTAACCGGCTACTGGCGGCAGCTTCACATTTAACAGGCATCGATCCTCTCATCTAACTCTCCGCCAGGAAGCGAATAAGTGTATTTCATAAAATGTCAAACTATTCCTTTAAGATACAATGTTTTAAAGACTGCTAACGCAATATAAATGCTTCCTTCCATTGTACTTGGTGGTCTGATATTTCTCTCAGTGTGGATGTGTTGAAAGCAGGTATGTGATTAAGGAACGTAGCCAGCTTGCAGGAGAGAGGTCATACACACTGATGCACACACACACACACTCATGCTAGAGGCGCAGGAGTGCAAAGAGAGAAGCGAGTTACTTGGAAAGAGGTTTTTGACAGCCTCATCAACGTTTTTCCTGACTTTGGGCCGGAGCAATGGTTGTGTATTGATGCTGAATCTCTGACTCGTGTATCTGTCTATCTGGCAATCTAGCTTGCTAGCTCTATCTGTGTCTGTCCGTCTTTCACATCACCGAGTCTGTTGATCAAGTTGCAGTGTTTTTGGCGTTGCTCAACGACATTGAGACGTGAGGATCTTATTTCAAGGGAAGCTCTCTGAGAGCCCGTGAATGCCCTCTTCAGCTTATGTAACATGTGGCTTAATGGCCGCACGAAAGCAAACCGTGAAGTGCTTTTCCAGTTGCCCCAGCTCAGATACGTGGGCACTTTCTGTTGATGAAAAAGTCAACATAATGGCACCCTGTCACCAGAACAAGAAAGCGGCCTCGCAAATGAAGACCACGCTCTTTTTTACATTTTGTATTGAACAGTACAGTGAAAGCATCTAAACAACTGGTTCTCTGCTTTTAATCTGTGCATTGTCTGTAAATCTTTATTATAGTCTTGCATTGTTTGGTGCGTGAGGCATTGTTGTTGTTGAGTGTTCCAGGAGCAATTGGGGGCATTAGAGAACTGCAGGGGAAAATACAGGTGCCTTCCTTAGTATGACTCAGAGGACGGGGTGAAGCGATACCATCTTTACTTGACCAACAAAGGGACTAATTGAAAAACAAAAGGTGAAAAGGATTAATTAGTTAGTGTTCCTTTTGATCTCCATTTCTTTTTCTTACACAGCATTCAAGCTATCAGGGTGAATTTGAATGTGTTCATACAGAAACAAAGAATACTAAAGATCTGAGACAATTTGCCTCAAACTAAAGTTCACAGCAGACACAGCGGGCCAATTATGGGCAAGATGGTGTGTGACCCTGCTGTCTCTCCTCACAGCTCTGTCATTGAATAAACCAAGCATGCACCCTAACTGGTGATTTCATCTCAGCGAATCAATATGAAGTATTGTAAAGTCTGCATTTGGAGCAAACGGGGTGGGCGGGGGGGGGGATCAAATGATACTGTGGCACAGATTGGCCCAAGAGACCTTGAGGATAAGAGAGAGAGCGAGCAAGCAATAGAAAGGTGGTGGTGGCGGTGTGGAGGAGGTGGGGCGATACTGGAGATGGCCTTCAATATGGCCCAGTGGCCTTGTAGGGGAATTCAATACAGCCATTGACAAAAGAAGGCTTCCATTGTGGAGGAACCGGCCTCCTTTGGGAAGCTGTTCCATTTCCTTATTAATTGTGCTCTCATTAAAATAAAAGGAAGGGGAGAGGGGAACGGAATAGCGCGAGAGTAATGGTAGCTCTTCGGCGTGGCCTCCTTGTTTGGAAGCATGCCAGGGTCAAGTAGTTTACAGTTCTAGTGCTTTGCACGGGATGGAAAATACATGTAGTTTATGTATTTTATGTACTGCACGTTCAGTACGCACAGATATACGCACACATTCCCTCCCTTTATCTTCCTTCTCTCAAGCCCTCCTACACGCACAAATCTTCCTGCATCCTCTGCAGATGTACAGTATCAAGCCTCTGGGGGTCACAGCTTGGCCTCAGTCTCGCACCACAGCTGTCAGACATGGGAGGAGTCGTCAGTTTAGGCCATGGATCACTGATATCCTGACCAAATATACTCCCTAAAGTAGCCCTCCACTCTCTGCTTAAAGGATAGTTCTGGTTTATTACAACTTGGGTCATATTTCTGTTGTTATGATGACATTGTGCTCACCAAAGTAATTACTGGGGTCTGGGAACACGGCAACAAGTCAGGCGGGGCAAGAAAACATGTAATTTTAACAGTTTGCATTTGCCTTCTCCTCCAAATAAGGTTTAAAACGCCATATTCTTTGATTTCAGCACTGGTTTTGGTGAGTATAAAGTTATTATTGTTGATAGAAATAATGGCCAATGCTATGAAAATAAGACCCAAGTGTCAATAAAGTGGAATTATCCTTTAAGGTCCAGGGAGTGTAGAGACTGACCTGACAGATTGATTAAGTGTCCTGCATCACGAGACCACAGCAGCAGCTGAGATTATCAAATGGTAAATCTTAATGTACAGATCCATGAATTCTAAATATTTCAAAAGAATCAATTGTCATAACAGAAATGTCGTATTATAGTAAGAGAGATGAAAAATAAAAATGAAATTCATCCTCAGCAACACCAAGATCACAAAAAACACACAAACATCTGCTTCTCATGGCATTTTCAGCACTTTACACTTGGGTTCTGTGTTGTAAACGAATTATTAATTTGAATATATTTATATGCTATGGTTTTATCCAGATATCGTCTTTTTGTTGTCCCTTATGAACCAATGTTCCATCAGCATCTTGTGTAAAGAAAAACACAGAAGCCAATTGATTATAAATATGAATATATTTAAGTGTTCAATATGACCTTCATTCATTTTCTTTACTATATTTTGTTTACCTTTTCTCACGGCTGTCTTTGTTTTTCTCTTCCCATATGGATTTGCAGCTTGTTACAAGCTTTGTTTACATCTGATAGCTCTGAAGTGGTAAGATGTGTACGTCCGTATTGCTTCTGTTCAGCTAAACAGTCATCTGTTGAGTATGCCCCCCTCCCCCCCAATTCTTGACATAGGCTATTCTAAACTGAGATGGAGAATAACATAGTGAAGATATCTGTTTTTGGGGAGGTGGGGGCAGAGGACAGGAGCCGTAACTTTCACAGACATCTCCCTGTGGCTGGGACCCTACAAAAGACCAACTGTGTCAAATGAGAAAAATTGCAGGTGCACATTCCCCAGTGGTGCACTCCCTCTTGCCTCCCACTCTCCACACACATAGTCATGGAAGCACACACACATACACGCTGCCTCCGTGATCACTGCCCCTCATTTGGTGGCGGGA
>NTHP01000031.1:3296014-3334048 GCA_003416845.1 Oplegnathus fasciatus
GGGGGTGTTGGTTAGAAGAGATCCTTTTTCACTGTTATAATGCTCTCCTTTCTCTGCCACGAGATGGACCGAGGAAAGGGATGAAACTGGAGAGGCCGAGCGAGCGATGTCATTCCACAGCAAGCAGCAGCATCAAACACTGTGGCATGCCATTTTTATAGGCCCAGTGCAGATGTTTCTCAGCTGCGTGTTAGCCCTGTGCATACAATGGTGGGTATTTTGTACTGGGGTCATGGTGACGATCACGGGGGCCACCCTTTAACCCTTTAAAACGTCCAACTTAGCCCACAGCTAACTTGCTGACCTCCGTGGCACACGTCACACATCCTATTTACATCACCTAAAGTGGCGGTTCCCACACGTTTTACCACCTGACCCTTTAAAATGGAGCAATGCGACCCCTTGTGAAACTTTGCACATGCCAGTGAGTTATCAGTTGTTTCACCAGAGAGTTGCCTTCTGAGATTGTTTATTTGAATATTTTGGGTCACCCGAAGAGATAAAACTACCCAGTATTTTTTTTAAAAACACGCAAATTTGATAAGTTTTCTACAGCAGACCTATGTTTTTTACTTTCTTATCCTGTTCATAATATTACAACCCCCAAAATGTATCTTGTGACCCCTTGGAAGGCTTCCTACCTCCAGGTTGGCAACCACTGAGTTAATGGGAAATGCAGTGCCAAAACAAGTGAAAAGAAATCCATAAAAATGGGCACTTTTTGTATTTTTCCCTATCAGTACATGTTTTTACCGGACTAAGCCAAATAATTATGTCCCATCAACCAAGTTCTTATATCTCATTATCTTATTATATCTATAAGTTTTAGGGCCCATCTTAGATTTGCTTGATATACATGTTTAAGAAGAATTTCCAATGATTTGCAGGAGTTTAGTCCTAAACTAATATATGCAACCGCTGAAGCTTCTCTGCTTCCCAGTTACACGTTTGCCAAATAAATGAGTTGTTTTTTGAGGTGCAAGTCTGTCTCAATGTGCTATTGTATCACGCATCACAGCTCTACACCTGCTTGTGTGAAACCATGTGTGGCATGTTTTGCCTAAAATCCCGCATTCCCTCCTGTTTCATGCTCCTTGTGCTTGTCGTCGGATTCCAGATATGCCACATGTTAAAGAGTTGCGGCTGGGTGATTCGACGCGTACACATTGCTCCATACATATTCAGCGCTCATTATCTCCGTACAATAACCCTATGTCTGATACCTGTCATTTTGAATACAGAGGAAATGGCAATCAAAGGAGATCATCGTAGCTGTGTGTCTCAGATGTAGCGTAGCCACCCAGGCTAATTTCAGCAGCACTGCCTTGATTGCATACATGTGGAATGAGATTACTTCTCACTCTGTGGGTGGTTGAGGAATCACTTTTTTCACATGTACCTCCATCTCCACACTAGATTTTTTGTCTCTAACACCTTTTCTACCCACTTTCTTTTCCTTACAGCTCACTTTTCCCCCGTTACTTCTTTCTTCACAAATCCACCTTGACAACAATGTCACCCACACACTCCATTCCCTCTTTCCTGTTTCTTTTGCTTCAACTTCTTGACTGGGGCTGTGTCAATGCTAACCATTTAGCTTTGCCACTTTGTGACCCCACTCTCCTAGAGACCACTGAAATGGCCAACGAGGCGGCCTGTAATATCCCACAGGACAGGCTGTGGCACTGGGAAAGGGTTGACATGAAGATCGAATCAGTGCTACACCTTGCCAGTTATATTGTAGCTCAGGGAGGGGGAAGTGAAATGGTCCTGATTTAAAAATTGTCATCCTTGAACGGTGTCATGTTCTGTACGCGTAGGTGTATGCGCCAGAAAGCACTATTCCCTAAGAAGAAACACCCCCCACCCGGTGCATAATGTACTAAAGGGGGCATATGCACGTAAAACACACATGTAAGAACAAACAAACCGCAGGGGAGGTAACAAAAGAAGCAGGTTGTAGTTCTATCATCCGCCGGATGTGTGAAAATATCTTGACTATATTTGCAATAACACTAAAATAAGAGCCTAGTGCTACGTGTGTTCTGCATGTGTGACTAAAAATGCTGTATTTGGCCAGCGCTTGATATTATGAGCTCCGCTCTCACAAATAATTTGAGAAATATAAAGTCTTTGTTAACGTAAAAAACATTAACAGATGCATATGCATGAAATCACATTTTAATTTTGTCATTTAAATAATTTCTTGTTCTTCATTATGTAAGTACACATTACAGCACTGAGCTTTAATTGGTATTAATTCATGCTTTTTGCCCCTCGGATATTGCACTGCAGTAAAAATTACACTTGCAGGAGTGTGGGGAAGAGAATTGGCTTAGGTTTATTTCCAAACATGCTCTGCCACAGAAAACCAATCACTGCAATGTAATTCACGGAGTTTGGTCCGTGTGCGAGGATGTTTTTGATAGAATAGAATGCAAACAGGTTCACACAAGGACTCTGCGAAGGCGAGCTTCAATTTCCTGTTTTTGTTTTCAAATGGCGAGAAATTGAAAAATGTTCATCCTTACTTCCCACTACTCCTGACTCCAAACGAGGCCAAATTTTTCATACAGCCTTCACGACAAAACAGAAAAGGAAATTTCATCTCAAGATTTCATCAACAACCAATACGCTGTTTTATGTAAATTGTGTTACTATCTTCCCCCCACTTTCTGCTTGTTTCAAGTTGAAAAATACATTTGTTTATTTTTGTTTTTATCAGGCTCCAGCAAATTACTGGCTATTGTACATAGGATTGATGTGGTGTTGTATTCATTTTGCTGTTGTCGACTGATTGGGGTCATCTCAGATTAAGTGCTTTTTTACTATCACCATGATCAACAGACACACACACACATCATATTGTGCCAAAGCAGAAAGTTGTTATCAGTTTGGTTGTGAAAGCTGGCATGGTGCTATCCTGGTGGCCAGTATGTTAGTGCTGGGGTCCTGCTCTGTTTGCACTCACTATTGCACTATTAATACAACCATAATAAGCAGAGCCCCTGGGATCCATTCAGACAGCGATATTGCCTGGTTTGCTATTCATTACAAGGGAACGCATTTTCTAGGTGTTCTCTCATGTGAAAGGGGCTCATAGAGCTTGCACAATACTGTGGGTTGCCATGGCGATAAATGAAGTGCAGTCAAGTGTTTGCATGAATGGCACTTCCTAAAGTTAAGAAAGAGATACAAAGGTATACTTTGCTTTTACTTTTTGACATCACCTGCTGTCATAGTGGAATGCGTCATATTTTTTAAAAAAGAGTCTCAAAAAAAACTGAAGCAAAAGCAGAACTCACTCAGAATTCCCAGTGGTTTTAAATACACACTGCCTGCTACTTGAGAAACAAGTCTTGATATGTTTTTTTGTTGACCAAGGTCATAAGCAAACTAGTCAAATATTACTCTTAGCAGTTTTACAAGAACAGATTAATCACAAAGTGCTTATCAGAGTATCAAAGTAAACGCAGAATAATAAACACATCTGCTACCAGTGTTGGAAAGTCCCCAAGTGCATTTATTCATTATTTGTGCTTAGGCACAGTTTTGAGGTACTTTCCTTTACTTTTAATTTTATCCTACTTTGTACTCCTACTCCAATTCATCATTCATAGCAATTCATCAACTTACAAAACGTGATGCCCTGTTATAGATCAAAATACACCCAACAGTATTTATAGTTAAAATTTACTTCACTTCAACAAGCTAATATAGCATAACACTCTGAAAGGATGATCTTTTTTGTATATTTTGCTGATAATACCAGAATATGATTTTGAGGTACCACCCCTTCAATGTACATTAGCTGCTAAAGTGGACAGTGCAAAAAACAACAATAATGCAAAGATAAATACAATATTGTTTTTTTTTGTAGAGAGAAAAACTTTTCTTAAATTTTGGATTTCTAAATGTGATCCTTCGGTTAACGTCTGGTATAAGGAGGTGTTTAAAAAGAGTACGTTTGGAAAAATGTGCCCACAAATGTCCCACATGACAATATCTAAGTATCAAGTGCTATCAATTTGCTAACACCAAAATAGCTCCCTCAGGATGTTTTAGAAAGTAAGCAGTGTTTTCCTTGTCTGAACACTGAATAACCTCTGTTCCCTGAGCGGTTCAGATTAGCGAGGCTGCACTGCAGTTTGTCTCAGTTCACAATGCTAAACTTAGCCACGCTCTTGCCTCCAGTGTGCTGTTAGGCAATTCCATCTGATAATGTGTGGTAAAAGAAGAGTGAGGAAAAGACCTCTTTCCCCCTCGCACAAGACGAAAATCAGCCTGTTGTTTCTTTTCTTTGACCTCAATTACTATCAGGGCATGTGTTACTATAGGGGCATGTTGAGTCATGTCTGCTCTGGGAGTTGTGTGTGTGTCTCCTATGTGTATGTGTGACAGGGATTGTGTTCATTTTAGCCTAGGAGGCACCGTACAGTAGGTGGGGGCCAAGGTGCATTAGTCTTGGCTGAGATGTTCCCTTGAGTGATGCCGGCACATGTGGGTGGGTTACAGGAAGGGGAGGTGGGGGAGCAGGAGGAGGGAGAAGGCAATGAAAGGAGAGGAAATAGCAAAACGATGTCAGACATGACGGGAGCTGAACAAAGCCCAGCTCGCTGTCAGCTGCCGGCTCCGCCGACTCACCTCCGGCTTGGACCGTCTGACAAAACGCCACCTCGCTGATAGGAAGCAGGACAGGCATCTCTGCTCTGTTTACACTTGGGAAAGGAAAATTTGCTCAGAATTAGCACTAAAATAAAGTGTTTTTGAAACAGTACCAAAAGTTCCGTTTAGATCTTTTCAGCTAATCTCAATAAAAATACAAACTGCTTGAACCACACTGAAGGGAATCGCTGATTTCTCCTAAGCTGGAGTGGATTTGACCTAAGAAACTAATGTTGCAATTTGCACACCGAAGTGGTTTTAAACATAAGACCTTGATGGGAGACTTGCTTCCCATTTCCTCATTTTTTTTCCCTTCTTGCCACGGCTATGCACTTAATGAATTGAAGTAGTGATTAATTAAATGAAAGTGCTTGCTAGATGGAAAGACACTTCACCTCTGTGTTCTGAGTATGTGAATCAAGCCTTTATGGAGTGATGGCAAGGTACTTGTATTTGTTCCTTGTGTGTACGCAAACATGAGGTTACTGTCTACTGGAAGTATATCACAGAAGGAAGGAAGTTGCTGTGCTCTGCACATTTCCCTCCATCTAGCGACCAATTTATTAACTTTCACAGTTATTAACTTTCACTGTGTCAATACATCGTTACAGTGGGGAAAGAAAAAAAGCAATACGCTGCTGCTCTGTAATGACTGCGATCATGTCGATTTCATCAGGTAGAAGTTGCATGCGGCTTCTCATAAAAAAACAGATCAAATATTCACCCTGTGAGGAGGTTGATCCGGTGAGATGCGGTAGTTTATTACGATTGCACTGTATCCCGTCCTCCCTCTGAGCTAATTTGTTAACACTGAAGAGCTAATTTCCCCTCAGGCATCATGGGCAGTTTGACTGACGGCTTGAAACTCGCATTTGCACGTTGCCGCCCTGCAAAAAACACACCATCAGTCTTTCCCCTCTGCTGGAATTTGCAAGTGCGTGGTGTGTTGCCAATTAATGTGTTCAAATGGGTGTCGGTGAGTGCGAGCAGAAGCAAAACAAATGGCTCGTTCATCCGGCCTGTTGAATGGATATCTGGGTCCTGTCATAATGAGTAATGCTAATTGTGCTTAGCAGCATCATTGGTCAAAGTGTCAGAAGCCATCAAGTCGATTTGAGAAGTTTGTCCCAATCGTTCCCGTGGTCGCCTCATGAATTCATCACTACAGAGGTGCTATCTGTCACCCAGCTGCACATGTTTCAATAAAATGGCTTGTTTAGTAAATTTTTTTTAAAAGCGGTGGTACTTTCCCAGAAGTCGCCTGACCACCTTGCACCGATTCCGAGCCCCATATCCGTCTCATGCAGCACAAACGTTGCGGTGCTCTTAAACGCTCCATCTGCAGAGTTCTTTGACAGTTCAGTTCCTGGATAATTTTGCACTCCACGTAAAAGCCTTTGAGATTTTGCTTGCCTTAGGCCATATGTAAACTTAATTTACTTGGGAGAACAATTTGCCTGAACTGTTTCTCACTTCAAGATAAATAATCCCTCATGCATTATTGAAAATGCTATACTTTTTTTTTTTTCCCAGAGTTGCAATTCACAAGATTTCTACCCCTCGTTGCAAAGTCGTCTTACAAGTTTTGTTTTTTGTTCCCCCCTAGAAAATGCCATTTGCTGCATACTAGGAAGTGGGTGTGACAGGCACCCATTGGTCTAATCAAATAACTGTATCCAGATTCATGCGCTAATTAATCACTAGCTCTGGGGGCCGGACCCATCCAGCGATTCTCGGCGGAAAAAGAGACATTTGATCTGTTGAATCAGCTCCCTTGCCGTCTCCTCCTCTCTCTTCCATCTATCTTCCATTAATTCAATGAAGTCAGAGTTCATTTGAATGCAACCCCCCTCGCACACACACACACATTAAGTTTTCAGTTTGTATCATTTGCCACAGAAACTGAGCCTCTTTTTTTTTAAAGAATAAAATATTGTATCCTCACATTTTTCTCCTTTACTGGGAACATATTTGGCCCTTTGCCAGACTTTCCGGCTGCCTAATTGTAGAGAGCGTTATTATTTATTGGGGAATTATCCGCTGTGTCTGAGCTCACGCACTTCAGCTGAAGCCTGAAAATGATCTAAAGCCGTGTTTCTGTTGTTGAGAGCTGTCACATGTCCCCCCGACATCTGTTTATCCGAGTGATGGTGGCTCATTCAGTCGGACTCATTGTAATTACGTGTGCTGGCTGACCTTAACTCCTTCTCCCTGACACATTTTCTTGGGAGATGAAATGAAATACAAGCCCCCCAAGGCCCCTGTTTTGTTACTAATGATGACTTTTAAATGTCATTGTTACTCTGCTCCGTCTGCACTTAGATGCCTGGTGGTGCAGAGAAGGTAATGGGTCTTTGCTCTGTATCACTGACCCCAAAATAAGCTCTGCTTTTAAACAGCAAAATTTACTTCTTACTCACTATCACGATTAACAAAACCCCAATCAAAACTCCAAGGCATTTCCCCCTCGGAGTGATTTTTAAAAGCTCTGCGGGGGAGCGACATTTTCCAAATGACCATTTTTCTCTCTGACCTTTCTGTTGCCCTTTTTGGTGAGTAATTACGTTTTTTGAAATATTCATTTGTGAGTTATGTCATTTGCAAGCATCATGATTAAAAATGCTGCTCTGTGGTGCGAAAGTAATGGAAGTATCCAGCATGACCATTACAGTTTGCTTTCCCCAAACTGCTTCATTTTTTTTCTTCCATATTCAGCAGTGCACTTGAATTATCCAGGGAGAATCTGCAGTGGAGAAAAAAAGATAGAGAGATATACACTGCATATAAATACTAAAGTATTAGCTGGAGAGGGGGCCAGAGAGATGAATTGAATAGAACATGGGAACTTAGATAAGAGGATGGACTTTCAATAAGACTATTTCGATTTTCGATAGCTCTGTCAATGATGTGTACAGGTAGACAGCGATACGTGCGAGTGGGGCAGGATGCTGGCTCCGGCGCCCGAGGAATATGAGCCCTATCAATCACCGCCTGCGGGCACAAATGTAATTACACCACAGTTGTTGACTAGCCGGGTAATCCGAGACATCACTGGCATGCGTTTACTTGCTTACATTAGGGGATTGCTGGTACCCATGTTGACAGCGTCGTGCTTGCTGCTCTCTGATGTTTTTTTTTTTAATGCTTCTTTTGGGGGACACTGGCATGAGTGGAGCCCTCGCCTTTACAGGATTACAAGACTTAAAGAGAATTATTCTGAGATTTTTTGATTTCACAGAGATCAAATTAATCACGATTCATAAAATAAGGTTGTTATGGAAGCCATTTAACGGGGCTTTTTGTGATTTTTTTCCCACACTTTGGGTGGCAGCTCTCAAAACAAAGTAAACACACACAAAAGCATGAGGATCAATAATCAAAGCGAGATTGGTCTTTTTCATTCTGACTCGATTACTCTTTTGTCATTTATCTAAGTGCACCTGGCCAAGTCAACCTATGTGAGCCCTTTTTCTCTGCGGTTGTCAGCTTTCAAAGAAGTTTGGTGTGATCCAGACCAGTACTTTTCGGAGGGCGGAATAAATCTTCCCATTAAGAGGAAGATAATTGATGGCTTTCATCACCAGAATGAATACAATTATTCCAATCTGTGATGTTTCAATGGCAAGTGCGCTTTACTGTGTTGGGGTTTGAATGATTTATGAGACAAAATGAAATGACACGATAATGAGGGGTCTTTTTTTTTTGTTGTTTCACCTCACCTTGTGTCTTTGTGTAGTCCCCTATGTTTTTTGTGTATTGTCAGGGAAAGATTGAAGCACTTAGATTTGATTGCAAATGGATATTTTCATTTATAATGTCTTATATTTCACGTGAAATATCGTGAAATATCTGAAGGCCGCATACACCTTTGTCAAATAGGTAGAATTAGGTGAAATTAACCAAAAACGAACCAAAATCGACATTACAAGTGGCCTAATTTAAGCCTTCATTAATTGTGATTATTTTTTGGAAACTTGGGGGCAGCAATTCATTTATTTATTTATTTTAATAACTATTTGCTAACTTTTTCAGTGACAGTGAATTAAAACAGTAAAGTTGCGGGCTGTAAAACTAAAACAATAAGCTGAAAGATGCTAAAAAGCTCTGTAGAAGGGAGAGTTGAGGAGAAATTCTCGGTGGGTTCATCGGTGGGTGACCCTTTTCACATTACAACACGATAAAAATATTGATTAGAGCAGCTTTAAGTCATGTCGATGTGTTGAAACAGGATGAGCTGGTACAGAAAATAATTACATGAGAGTCAACACGATGCTGAACAAAGTTTAATTCAGCTTCTGTTTGAAAATAGTCACTATTACAGCTTTTTTTCCATCACCTACATCACGACACACATGTCATACAATGTGATGATGACATGGCCGAGAAAAAAGTAACAGCAGAAAATTTCACTCTTTACCAAGACACATTTCAGACAGAGCAGTTTATTACTTTGACATTTGCTATTTTGTACCTTAAACGTGCAGAAGGATTGAGATGATTGATGCCATAAACGTGCTTTTCAAATCAATTTGTAATATGTGTGACAAATTAATTTCAACTCAAGGTCCACTTACTAGCTTTTTGTGTTTTTGGAGCATGCTCAAGTGTTTGTAATATTTCTTATTTTGATAGTTGCAAGAGATGTGGAAAGGAGCCTATTTTTTACTTTGGTTTTACATTTAGTAGCTGTTCTGGAGCTGTCAATCACATAACCCATTGGAGAATCTTGTGCACACATTTGTTTAAAAAATATAGTTTCATTTATTGTTACCAAGGTAAATGTGACTTATTAATCATGATATCGATCTCAGGTGATATCGCCCAGCCCTATTTTCACATGTGGAAACGCTTTCTGTGTGCCTTTTTTTCCTGTCTCTCTCTCTCTCTCTCTCTCTTTCTGTCTCTGTGATGAATGTCTGTGCTGCACGTCGTCTCGTGGTGGCTCTTGCAGCTCAGACACTTGTCTGAGAGGATGTTTATAAAAATCTATAACTGCCACAGTCCTCCTACAGTCACTCAGGCCAATGTTTACGTTTCTCGCTCATTTTTTATTCTCGCTGTAAACACAGAGCCCTCGCAGTCTGTTGTGCACATGCCCGCTCGTGCGCGAGTGTGAGCCTCCACAGACGTGCGTGGGCGTGCGTGTGTGCGCCTATGTCAAGGAGAGGGAAAACAGCAACCTCCGAACGGCCGCCGCTCGGTCCCTCTAGCCCTCCTGGCCATTTTGGCTCTGTGGTAAACAGCAGATTTTTTGCCAAACAGACTCTCAGCTTTGGCTTGAGGCACCGAGCACCTTTTGACCCTCTGCCTTCTGCCCGCGTGTAGCTTAACTCAAGTGCATTGTGTCACCTTAAAAGACAAAGAATGAAGCGGCTCTTATGATTTATACATTCTAGTCTGGAGGAAAATTGTAACAATTTACATGAGGCACACTCTGCTGTGGTTTCTTTGTCTCTGCATTTCTGTCTGTCTCTAATTTCTCAGTTGAATGCCCACGTAATAAATGTTTATTTTCTCACAGCCAAATGCAAACACCGTGTCTATTTCCTTATGTTTGATCTGTGTCAATCTCACACTCGCTCTCTCCACAATTCCCGGCCTCTCAAGGGCCCCTATGGTATTGCTCACCCTCCCACTCCAAACAACCAGCGTCCTGTCCACCCACACTCTCTAGACCAGGGTGGACAACCTCTCCTCATATGTCTCAGTGTCAGACCTTTTGATTGCAGGTCCTCCCATCTGTTCTTGTATTTTCCTGTAGGAATATACAGATTTTTTTTCATTCAGGCTGAAGTCGAAAAGACAGGAATCAGAATAACTCGTACTTACATTCCGTTTCTTTTTTCTCCCCCTCTGCAGCCTTCAGTCGAGCACCCATCCCCATGGCGGTGGTGAGGAGGGAGCTGTCGTGCGAGAGCTACCCCATCGAGCTGCGCTGCCCGGGCACGGACGTCATCATGATCGAGAGTGCCAACTACGGCCGCACCGATGACAAGATCTGTGACGCAGACCCAGCACAGATGGAGAACACGCGGTGTTACCTGCCAGATGCATACAAGATCATGTCTCAAAGGTAAGGACACATCTGCGTGGATTATTTGGACAGATTTTGTATGAATTTTAGTGAGTGGTCGTGGACTGGGAATAACATTGGATATTGTCATTGAACATCTAGTGTGAATCAGTACTTACGTTAGCAAGCTAGGCTTCAACTTTCCGAGCAGAAGGAAGTTAGCCTACCTTGCAAGCTTCCACTTTACGAGTGAAATACAAACTTAACCGTACAGTGGGTCCTCCCAAATGTTGAATATGGAACAGGCGGCTTGAATCCCTAAAAGTACATAACCAATACTGTGTGTGCTTGTTGGAAAAAAAGCTCTAGAGAGGGCCTTTCACGTTTTTATGGTCCTTTAAATTTGATTTTTAAAATGTATTACCTAAATTTATTACCTTGGCGGTATCGTCCTTGCCCGTTTTTTAGCGCAGCAGTGGCCGACGTGTGGCACATATGGACTGAGATGAGGAGAGGAGCGGGCTTTTTAAATTGGCGACCACTCCAGCAGGTGTTCACTGCAGGTCTGATGAACTCTTAAGATGGACGAAAGTTTAGTACAAATATGTGCAGAACTGCTGAGGCTAAAAGTTAACAACTAAATAAGTTTTACTGAACGGACAAAAAAGACATGGGGAGAAGTCGTATTCAGAGAGAGAGACAGCGAGAGAGAGCAAGAGAACACTAGTGTGTAGGAGAAAGTGAGCGTTTTGTGCGCACACAGCTGACGTGCACTGTCCTCTGTCGTGATGATCAGCTTTATATTTTGTCATGGTGCAACCTTATTTTCCGACCTTGTAGCGTGATGAACGGTACGTTGGCGGTTTAAGAACAGATAATTAGTGAAACTTCTCTGTATGTGTGAGACACAGTCAGGTTTTATGGATGTAATTATTTGTGCAATCTAAACCTGGACTTTATTTCTGTACAGTGTGTGTTTTAGGTCATCTGAGGCATCAGTGATTCAGCAGAAGTGTTGATGTGGTCACAGGAAAGTGTTTGAGTTTGACAGATAAATAAATGTGAGACATAAGCATTTTAAGCTTTTATATTCAGATGCCTCCATCCAGGACAGGTGACATTGAGTCCGACCAATTAGACAAAGTGAAATAAGTCAGTTATGTTTACGAGTTGTAATTAAGTCATGTAACTGATAGCAGCATGTACCGCATGGTCACATGGATTTGGAGGAAAATTTTAATTCTTGAGGTCTTGAAAAGGGTCTTGAAAGCATTGAATTGATTACAAGAAGTGTGCAGATACCCTGTTTATCCTCTTTTGAAAAATGGAAAAAATATACACTATCTGCAGTTCATCATTGTATCACATCACCGTAGTTTATATTTCCTTACACAAAAAGAAGGAGAGTTCAATATACCGGTATATGAGTACAGTGTATTTTCCTTTATACTGTAGGTGCTTCACATCGACAACAGATGACAGGAATAAAACGGGGTTGTTTGTACCCCCATTCAGAATAATGGAATATGAATATTTACATGTATGAATATGTTCACACACACACAGCCACACTTGCTAGCAAAATTTGCTTTATGCTGTTAAGCAATTGACTCGAGTACCTGTGTTTGTTAAAAAATCTTGAAAACATAATCAGTGAATTTGATGTTAATGGTAATGAGGGATGCTGTAATTCACACCTGAGGTCCGCTGCCATGGAATTAAACGTGGCTCTCCTCGCAACATGTTTTTTCTTCATGAAGCAGCTGTATTTATTGATCTTACTTCAGAGAATATGGAAATGTGATGGCTTTGTGGAAAAAATGGTGCGCAGCATCACACGCAGTATCTCAGTGATTCATCTTGTGCGACAGATATGAGGACCGGCTCTTGAGATGTGCAAAAAGTTGAAAACACGGGGCCATGTTTAGACAATAAAGTCAGCAGTGGTTTGGGGAAATTAATACAAAAGCCCTCCTTTGGGTAGGCATGTGCTTTAGTAGCATATCCCTGTTATGGATTAATTGGGTCGAGAATCCCAGCAAACCATAAACAAGTTCAAACATCACCATACCTGGCTGCTAATCTATATCAGTCATACATTTGCTCTCACACAAATCAATGTTAGTTTGAAATAATATGAATACATTATCAGTTATATGTCAAAATGAAAATGTGCTCGATGAGCTTTGCTGCCAGATATGAGTCGTGTTTTCAGAGTTATGACCCTCTTGTGCAGAAACCGGGACATGGAGACCTATTTGTCAGGGCAGACGGAGTGTAGTCTTACTGTGCTTTGGCTTTTGCAGTATAATGGATTGCCAACATTAAGGCAATATATATATATACACAAGTTTCGGGGTTTTAACCAAGTAGTCTGGATTCAAAAAAACGTAGAGCTCAAGTGAATATATGTATAGTCCATCTTCGCTCTTTTGTTGACTTATTGCAGCACTTAAAAGGGATGGACTTGATCTAAATTGCTACTCTGCGTTAACGTTTGTCTACCTCTTTTTATTTCCAAAGCTTTAGTTCCACATAGGACGGACCCCTTTGAGAATACTAATGGACCTTTGGGCTTTATCAAACAATTGCTCTTGGCTTTTTCGTTTGCCACCATAGAGTTCAGATAATCAGCTGTGTGAAAAGCAGCTGATGGTAAAAAGAGGCAGCTTGAAACATGTTGTCAGATAATTGATGCACCCTGTAGCTCCCTTGTTCTCCAGCCGCCCACTCAGACTAAAAATCCCTGCAGGAATGAATCAACGGGTCCTGCTACTGTCAAGAACACAAAACTAACATAAAGTGCCAGGGAAAAGCAACGTCTTTTTAGCATCTCGTTGCTACCGGGGGCGTTTCGGTGATGTTAAAAGGTAACTGCAACCCGATTCAGAGCCAGAGCACTTTGTCTTAGGGAGAGGAAGTTGCTAAGTGGATGAAAGGTGTGGGCGGTGTGAATTGAGAACGGGTGAGGGGGGGGAGGAGGGAGGGGTGCCGAAACAGGGCTGGGGTGAGAGGATTCAGTGATATTTGTGGCTGTAGCGACGCAGCTACACATTAGCATGCGGAGGTTAGCACAACAAACGAACGCCACCCCCGACTATTTCATTGTCGAGCTGTCAGAGCCGTTGCTAGGCACCTGCGGCTAAGCTCATTAGGGTTAAAAAGAAAACGAGGACAAAACAGAAACAAGCGATTTGACCAGAGAGAGTCTTCAAAGACTTAGATGAGGCCGAGGTTAAAGCCAGGGCACGAAGGCTTGACTTGATATATTTTGGTTTTGAGATGCATACTGTATGATTACAGCGGGGATAATGTGATAATGTGATGCGTGACAGAATGAACTGCAAAACATCGTCACATGTTGATATGCGTCTTAGTTCATTTACAGTGTTGCTTTCTCTTTTTAAATTACAATTAACTTGCTTTGATCAGATTTCTAGCCTGTAAGCCACCATTGGCACAATTCTTAAGTAATTCTTAAATTCAACACTACAGATAATTATGTTTTTCTACATGAGCTTGTCTTCTTTATAATCCGCAACGAGTCAGTGCGGTGATGCAAGTGTGCCCTTTCATTAATATTTTAGCTGGCTTTCCCTCCCTCGTCTCGTACTTTCCTGTCTCCTTTCTCCCCCTCTATTGATCATGCAGTGTGTTTACATGCACGCTATAACCCAATCACTGGAAACAACCCAAACAATGTAATAATGTGATTAAAGCATTTACGTGGCTTGCAGTAACCTGATTTCCCCAATAATTGTGGTTTCCATGGGTTGTTTGATTACAGGGGTAATGTCTGGAAGGATGTGTGAAAACAAAAGGGAGACAGAAAATGATTCATTGATGTTTTTTTGTTCTTTGCGTTGGTGAATTTGCCTAAATACTCCGCTACTGCGAGCCATGACACTTTTGTTTGTGTATAGACACTATAGCCTGAATCGATATTGTATTTTTAAGGCCCATACCAACATCAGTATTTGAGAGTTTAAAAGAATTGTAGCAAAAATGTACACTGAAAAACGTACGTCAAAGTTGAAAAAGAAGAAACTTGCCAATGCTCTCTGGTGGACAAACTATGTAATCTCGACACTGTTTCTAAACTTCCTGTACCGTAATCTGTATCTTCTTGCTTATTGGCCAACAAATACACAAATACTAATATATTTGGCATAAGCTAATATTGCCCAATTTGACCAACCAACAATATCATCAGCCCAGTCGATCTACCGCTCGGGCTCTAACAGACACACTAATTTGCATCTGGTTTAGTTTCCAGTGAATGTTAAATCAAAACAGCTAACGCCCACTGTAATAGTTTGCAATAAGACACACACTGCTGACATTTCAGCAAACCAGAGTGATGCAATCCACAAGGCATGTTTAATATGAATGGGACTCAAGTTGTGGTTGTGGTGCACCCAGTCTATAACTAATCTCCCACTCTGAGGAAATTGCAAGCTGTGTCCCATTTCCATGCTACATACTAATTCTAAGCAGGTTTTGGTTATGTAGTGTGTTCACACTGAGAAAGTGACTAAATTAAATATACATTATATTATATATTCATTTCCTGTTGGTTTGTAATGGTACAGTATGTTGATTTCTTGTATTCTTTCTGATAAAACTGTGCACTATAAAAATGTACAAACTGTATACATTTAGTATGGAACTGTGAGTCAAGTAAAAAGATTGGCGACTAATCTAATCTGATTATGTTTACTCCAATTTCAGTCTTAATTTAACAGATAAACTGGTCAAGGTGTAATAATCTGAGCATTACCTTAAAATCGAATTAGCATGCTTGTGAATGCACTGGTAGTATTTTCCTCTTGTGGGACTCTGGCACCCCCCTTTTTTCCCCCTAGCCTGTGTACCACCTGCCTCTCCTGCTGGCACCAGTTAAGTCGTGGTGACTGGCAAGCGTGGTAGTTAGCATTCACATCCCGTCTGAAGATGAGCCACGCTGCTGCCGGCTTAGTCTGTGTGCCAGCCTCGCATCCATCACCGGCAAATGCCCAGCCATGTCACCGGCTCTCGCGAGCTGTCAATATACATTTAGGCAGCTCAATCCCCCTGCTCCCCCAGCCACTAAGCGCACTCCATTGATATTCAGCTCTCAAACCCAAGCGCTACCTTTTCCAGTTTAGCCCACTTATAAAGGTGTATACTGGGCTACTTCGGCAAGGTGTTTGGTTCCATTACAGTCTTTTAAGCGGGAGCTAATAGCAGCCTGTATCTGAGTGATAGCACGCCACTGAGCTTCTGAGTGCTGTAATGCATCTCAAAATGAAGGTTGTCTCGCACCATGCTGTGACAGGATGAAATGAATAGGTCTCTTTCAGAAGCCATTCCTCCCTTTTGTGCTGTGAACCTCATGGCTGCAGCCTCTGGATAAACATGTCACCTATAGGTGGTGCCGTGTTGCAAACTAGATGGAGGCTAATGATGCTATAATTAAAACACGCTACCAAGGGTTAATTTAGCACAATTTCAGGCCATTTGCATAGTGTGTACACCCGTATTGCAGCCTGTGATTTTTGCAATCATCGCTATTCCCTTGTGGGATATTTTTGGAGCTTATTGTTTGGGAGCTGCGGCGTCTGTTGAATCTGCCTCTCTCCAAAGCATGTATAGATCTAGTGCCATTTCCTACTGTGTGAAATCGCTGGAGAGGCCAGGCACTTGTGCTATCAAACAACACTGACCCTTTTCTCATCAGAGCCCCAGTGTCTGTCTCCTCCCTTTTTTTTGTGTGTTCCCCTTCTCCTTTCCCCAAGGCGGTGTGGCCTTCACGGCCAGTAATTACAGGCTATATCAAAGCTATATATCACCTTATATCTCAGTAGACCTCAGCAGGCACCTTAAGGGACAGCTGATAGCATTGTGGCAGGCTTGTGCATGACCCCTGAAGGAGAAAAGCAGGTCAGAAAAACCAAACACATACACCCAAACACACACATACACATTCTTGTCCCTACAGTATCTGTCCAGACTCTCCTTTTTGTATCACTTTAATTTTCCTCCGTCTCTCTGGGATTCTTTCCACTGCTGCTGTGTCATCACACTTGTCATTTCAAGGAACAAAGAAGAACAAAACATATTTTTGTCCACTAGCATTTTGCATTAACGCACATGACACTAATGATGAAGGTTAATAGATATCACAGCTTGATGAGTCTCTGGAGGACGATAAAACTAAATGAGCGCAACCTGTGATTTGAACCTGCCGGCCTCGTGACAGTTGACATTTGACAACCTTCCTGTTAATGACGTTTATGTGGGAAATAAATGCTTCCACGCCATTGTTTACTTCACCACACTTAGTGCTGGAGTGCACTAGACAAATGACTCCTCTCCCGTCGGATGAAAACATGTGCTGACAGAGGGACAAGAATGATTGAGGGATAAGAAGGGGGAAGCAGATGGGAGTATCCTTTCTCCTTTGGCGATGATCTTCCCCATACGTTCCAGTTCTCATTATCCTTGGCTTCTGACCTTATTTCAGAGTTGAAGGATTTGATGAGATATTTGTTTTAGCAGGAGAGTAGGATTAACTGAAGAATCCCCTTCGGTTCTTCTGCCCATCTTCATTTAAATCCCCTCATCTCAAGCAGGCGAAAAAAAAAGACAAATTCTGAGATCCATGCATTGCCCACTTGCCAAAAATACTAAAGGAAAGCAAGGATAACATTAAGATTTCTTTTTTTTCTAAAGTATGTAATGGAAGTTACAATTCCTATTAACTTAGAACTTGTGTTGTTTATGATCAAAAGTTGAGCAAGAAACATTATCCTTGAAGCAACAAAGGAAAAACACTCAAAATGTTAAGAGGTAGTGATATATACAAACATACAAAACACAAAAAAACACGATAGTTGTAATTCCCAACACCTTAAAACACAAGCACATGCCTACCGTACCTGTCCTCACTTGCCCTCAGCTCTGAGGGTGGCTAGGCGTATATGAGAGTGTGACCATCTGCTTCATACTCTCCCACATTCCCCTTGTCTTAAGCCTCTTGTGCTTATGTGTGTCTCGACCATTTTACTATGGCTTATTTTAAATGGATGCTGCATTAAAGAAAATGAAATAAAAAAGAACAAACCTTTGATCATAGTGTACAGATGCAACATATCACAGTGTTTTATCAAAAATGAAATCATTACTTCATAGTTATGTCACCATAAAAAGTAATCTAGCTGTCTGCATGTACTCAAATATAACAGTGTTTGCTATTAATGATTAGTTATTTTGTTATTAAAGACTAAAAAAAGTAGTTAAACAGATTTTACACATTGAGTCCAGTTTGCTAATCACAAGGAGTACAACAGTACTACAGAACAACAGAAAACAGTTTTATAATATCTTCTGTAGCTCTGGAGGGAGCTTTTCAAAAAAAAAAAAAACCCTGATGATGTCACGAGGGTTATTTCAACTTTGGCTGAGATCTGAGGGGATCTAATGAAGGATGCTATTAAGTTGCATTATGGGAAATGTAGGATCCAGTGTTTTTGGAGCTTGACCTAAATAAAAGGCAGGATATCTAGGCCTTTGGTAGTTCAATTGTGACCATTTTTTTAAGTGAGGCCCCCAGCGTTATGGAAGTGCAGTGCTAAATTGCTGGAGTACCCATTTAATTGTCTTCATTTTCTGCCAGCTTTTGTTTTGTCTTCTTGCAGTAATGCAGAACAAAGCTGACACGCATGCATATTCATATCGTAGCCTTAAATACTTAATATAGTCTTTAATATAAGCAAATAGACAGCTGCCATCGACATTAAGAGAGAGCTTATCATGCTGAGTGGATGTGAGAGTAATACCGTCATTGTCCACGCATGACCCCCAAAGCCCTATCAGAAGTGGCCCTCCCTTGTTTAAAGTCAACGTTTGCACAAACATTTAACTGCCCAAACAATGAGATGTCAGATGAATTAATGCAGGACTTTAATGTTGGAAGTGTAAATATCAAGCAGGTGCTGCTTTAAATTAAAGGTTATATTAGGCAGACTGTAATAAAAGGCACTCTGTAGTACTTAATTATATGGAATGATCCACTACCACTTACTACTTTTAGGGATTTGATTCCCACTTGGAATCCTAAACTAGAAAAACAACACAAAGTATACATATAAATATGTACCATTTGTTTAAACCATGCACTTAATAGCATATTCGATTATATTGAGTGTATAGTTTGCATCAATCATGCAGCAGAATGTCTATAAGGTCCTGACTATAAGCTTTTCATACCAGCCTTTCTCTATTTATGCAGGAGTCATTGGTTTGTCTTGCTTACTCTTGGTTGGAGGCTGTTTTTCCATGATACAATTATGTGTTGAGCACCTGACAATTACAGAACAAAAACATGACCGATGAGCGCAGCGGGGGACAACTGCCTGTTGTATTAGTATGAACAAATAGAGAATGGTGGGTGGTTTTGCAGCCAGCGTTAATATGCAAAAGGGTATTAATAAAAGCTCTGACAGAAAGAGAAGATAAAGACGCCCTTTTGCTATAAAGCAAATGTGCAAAGCAATAAACACATTTCGAAGTTTTTTTGGATTACTGTAGGAATTTAAACCGCCTTTCCATCTGTGCATATTTGCCTCCTGCCCTTGCGTAACCCTCTTTCCGTAAAGACTTTTTAAATCAAAGAGATTTATTTCTTCCACATTCTATTCTTTTCCTGCATTGGATGACATCACCTGACATTCATTATCCTGTCTCATTTTTCAGCCCCTTCTTGCCTCCAACCCTACTCCAATCCTCTTTGATAAGAACCTGCCGCATTCAATTTTGGCCAATTAGTTGCTGTAAATTTCAAGCTGGCAGCCTATCCAGTCAGCCCGGGTCTCCAGACGTGGCCATACAAGGCTCGGTGGTGATTAGACGGAAAAGGAAGCCAATGGGAAATGTTTAAGGACATCTCCCAATATGAAGCGGATTGGTATCTCTCAGGAGATAGAGATAAAAGAGGAGCGGATTGACTCCAACCAAGCCAGTGGTTTGAATCAACCGTAACGGTGTCCATTTTTGGAGTCTGAGCTGAATGCCCCATAGACTTTGTTATGTCCCTATAAGTTGAGCGCTTTGCCAACAAATCCAGAAGTTTGGGAGTTTTCAAAAAAATTTTATTCTCAGCCCCCTTCATATTATCCTCAGGAAGCCTCGGTCTGGTCATAGGGTTTTTTGGTGTGATTTTAATAGCTGTCACAGTGGTGGCTCACTAAACATGGGGTTTAGGCTCAGTCCATTTGTCTGCTAGGGGAGTGAGTTTCACTTGGATGAGTGCAAACAGTAAAGAAAGGGCTAATTCAGACAGGAGCAGGTGGTTAGTCAGAGTGCAGGGAGCCGACTAGGCTTTTCCCTTCCCTCTATCTGATATTTGCCCTTCTCTGCGCTCCATAGTCTTTCATCCTTGTTCTTCTAGTTTTCTGCTTCTTCTTTTTTTAATTGGCAGGTGGGAGTAGGCAACATACACATTTGATGTCTACTGCTCTATCTCTTCCTTCTGCCCTGAAGCGCTGGATCCATTTTTTTCCCTCAAACACAGAGAGGGCATGCAACTTCTTCTGACCTTTAATAACTTTCCTAGCTATTCATCATCTCTCCCCCAAGATAAAAACAACATCCTTTCATGCTGATTCACGGCTCATTTTTGGAATAAGTTCCAAAGCTTATTGTGGCTCTTTCATCCCCTCAGTCTACCACTTGGCTTTCCTTCAGATTAATATCTGCAGTTGTCAAGATACAGCATATTAATTGAGGGTCTGACTGGAAGAAGTCATCATAAGAAATGTCGTCAGACTTGAGGGACTGTAAACTGATCTGAGTGAAATTGTTATGTTAATTTATGCCCAATGTACATTACGTACTTATTTAAAGAATGTTACTTTTAGCACCACCTTCTAGCCCATCCATTGGCATTTTGGTGCAATTCAAGTTCTGTGCAAAGGTAGTGAGGTGTTTATATTTTGGTCGAATCACTTCAGTTCAGTTGATAGCTCAGTGGTTCTACCAGCAGGGAAATGAACCGCAATTACAGAATATTGCTGAATAAAAACTTAAATCAGACATTCTCCAACAAGTAGCCACATTTAGATAAACAGAAAAATGCATTTTATATGTAATTATTACAATATTTAAGTATTAATGACTGAATCTTACTGAATCTTAGTATGATCCGACAACAACATTCAGTCAGACGCAACCTACACCAGAATAACCACTCAGTGCACCTTTGCTAACTTGGTATTCTCCCACTTTAAGCATTACAAACCTTCAGGTTTAGGAGATGATGACTTCCTAAGGGACGCATTATTGGACATGCAGTTCAAAGTGAAAACTCTTAAGTCAATTTAAAAGTTCTCTCTTTTCTCCACACCACTGAACGATCGTGGGGCTGTTGGTTCCCACCAGCCTTCTCTCTATATCCTCATCCAAAAACCCTGGGTTGCCAGGGGCAACAGCTGCGTGAGTCATCACCTTCTTTTCAACTGGTCTGGCAACGCTAGCATTGCATTTATAATTGCTGAAATGCTTTTTAAATGGCAGTATAATGTTACGCAGCAGAATTATGATTGTGATAGTTTTGATTATATTTGATAGGGGGTGAGCTGACAATTTATCATTTGAGAAAAAAAAAAAGGACAGCTCCCTTCGGATAGCCATGTAAACAGGATTATTGTGGGGAATTGTCTGTTTATGCAATCATATAAACAGCTTAAACAAACTGCTTCAGTCTCAGTTTTGGCAGCAGAGGCGTTATCGTAGCATATAAAAGTAAGCATGTCTAATTGAATCCAACCTTATTAATCACTTAAGTGAAACAAAGGCAAACATCGAAATAATGTAATACATAATTCATGTAATTTTACTACAGAGTCAGTGTGCAACTTGGGATAATTGTGTTGCCAAATCAAACTTTCAGTATCTCTACAAACACAAAGGCACATCACCTGCCTTTGGTGCTACGTATACGCACCTTGCCACTCTAAACCTCCCAGACAACAAAATCATTTTCCCACCGCACTTTGCTCTCCATTGGGAGAGCCATTTTCGTCAATCACCGCCGTGTTTGGCAGAGCTGTTTAAAATGTATGAGAGCAGTAATGTGACTGGCCTGGAAGATCATGATTAATCCCCCCACCCACCCACCCCTCATTGTTATATTCCACTTCATCCAACCCTTTGGTGCATAGCTCACTGTGCTTACAGTATATTACTGAAAATAACAACTACCTTGTAGATACACCCTCACCGCACATGATCCAGTGCTGGTCGTCGAATATCACCTTTTCTTGGATTTGGCTTCAAGACCCTCCTCCCGAACAGTGGATTGAAGGTCGGACACCACTGGGCTTTGGTGAACAGGTGTTTACTTTAATGTCATTGACTTTTAAATGTCATTGAACCAACTCCCCAACCAATATGGCTTCAGTAGACCCATGTCCTTTTTGCATCTCCACTATGAATTTGTAGTGACCTTCAGTACTATAATTCATGGCATCATAACTTTGATGACTCATGTTTTCCTTTGATTGAGTTTGTTTCTTTTGTCATTTTGATTAGTCTTCATCATTTGCTACTGGTGTTGGGACACTGAGTCATTTCTAAGCACTGTGCAGCAAACTCAGCTTTCTCATTTTTCGCTGCTGTAATACGACTCTGGATTCCCAGCATTTGTCACGGATATTTAAAGTGTGTGATTACTCCATGTGTTTTTTGTGTCTATGTAAAGGGTGATGTTTGTCATCAGGCTTGGTTGCAGTTGAACATTGCTTGAAAATGACTCATCTTTGAGTGTTCAGGCTGCAATGAGGTACTGTAGTCCCACTGAAACGATGGATGGCTCAAGCTGCTTGGCTGGGAAAGCCTCCAGTCGCTGCTCAGCCCAGCATTACAAGGCACTTTCTACCTCTCTTAATCCAACTATCTTCCCCCTCTCTCCTTCTCTTTCCCTGTCCTCTCAATTACTGTTCGACTCCGAATCCCTTTCGCCCTCCTTAGCACTCCTCTTTCAATGCCTCCGTTTTCTTTTATTTCACTTTAATGTTTCTCTTTTTGTCTTTGTCACATCACCCCGTTTCTAATGGGCTCATGCTGGGCATGAATGAGTAGCCACAATCCAAAGTGTCCGGGTACTGTTCTTGCGAGGGCAGGGAAAGTGGGATCTACATTCACACCACATGCCCTCTAACCTTGGCAAGACGAAATCAAGGGAGTGAGACAAGGAGCAGTTTCACCTTGTTTCCGTCGTGACTCTCTGATTGGCTGCACACGCTTTGCACCTCACAAAGGACCTGCTTTATTAGCCTGGTCTCATTCACCCACAGTCACCGCTCTCATCGGCTTCCTCCATTCCATTTTGGCAAAAGGATATATCTAGAATTGTGTTTAAGATGTCTCTGACAAGTTTCAGAAATTACATTTTTATGATAAATGTGATAACAGTGTTTGTGTTTATTTGGGGAATGAAAAGGACACTTTTAAGGATTTTGAAATCCATTTTCCTCTTTATATCATAAGATCTCAAACTGGATTTTGTCAGCGTCTCGGTAGATATGTGTCACTTTTTTTTCTTTGAAACATGACAAACTTTAAATCCTGATTAACTAAAGTGGTGCAATTATCCCTCTGTTTGATCTTCATCTGCAGGACCTACCTGCATAGTTAATATGCAATGGAAAGCTAAAACGTAATGTATCAATCTTTTAGCTGAAAAACTGATGACACTCTCGTAATCAATGTTTCATAGCTCAGTTGCATAATTCACTTTGATCCAGCCCAAGCAGCTGCATATTCATAGAGTTTGTACTACTTGAACTCTATACATATCCAGTAATCCGTATGGAAATACTCAGCAGTAGGCCTGCATCTTGTGGGATTCTGTTAGCTGTGCATGACTTTCAGTGCATTTAGATTTCAATAGATTAATTTCATTTGGCATTCCTTGTCCCTTAAGTGACTGACACGGTTTATATTGTTCTGATAATCACCATCAGGCTAATTGGCCATTTATCACCAATTACGTCCTCATTTAATGGCCTTTAGAGACATGTTTGACCTTTCACTTCCTCACTTTAACCTTTGTCACTGTTGTGGAGACACTGAAGGTTCTCATATATCTGTGCTCACCATATTCGAGAGACCTACTACCCGAGTTGTTTTTACATCTTTTGGGTCAAGTCCAAGTCAGGTCTCAGGCCTTGGCAAAGCAAGTTTCAGTTAAGTTGAACATTTTGCTTTCAATGCAGCATTAGTAGTGTTTTCTTACATGGCTGAGACCAATTCTGTGGCCCAATAAATACATATTTGAGGGATGTGGCTGTGTAAGCTGTGTCTGTCACTACCTCATTAAGTTTTTATTGTTTCTCATTACAAGGTTCAAACTTGAGTCTTAACTATTGTTGCTTTACAATCTCAAGTGAAGTCTTCAGGGAGCTCAAAGTCCACAAATTTGGCTGCTGTTGGACTCAAGACCAAGTGTCAAGGCCCACTGCTTAAATGATACGCTGAAAATAATTGTTTGTTTGGCAGCAATCTTGTATATATCCACTCTCAAAATAAATATCCTCTCTAAGCCAGCATTTCTCACCCTTTTCTGGCCTGGTAGCTTGTTTTTATGTTTCAAAATCCTCAGTCCCCAGCAACTTAAGCTTTCTAAATTTGTAATGTGAATATGAATGTGCCATTCTTTTGTATTTTCAACCATATAGATGAAGCTCCAAAAGCAATATGAATGGCATTAAAATGAAAATATATTTCAATACATATCACATGATCTTCATCTGCAGATGGACTTTGCCTGTTGATTCTCAAATTTCCATTTTTTCCATGCATCCCTACTGCTTCTTATCCATGTTGGCTTAAGTTTCAAAGTTCATTTTTGACCTCGGAAACAGCAGCTGGCAAAACAATCTCACTTCAAGGTCCATTTAGTACCTCTTCTATAGCTTTTGATCATCTTGCATGATTTGATTTTTTTGACATGATCAGTAACTTTGAAACTCAACTATGTCAAGACTCATTGCTTTTTGTATCATAATTATATCAATCTAAGTTTACAGAAATCTTCCAGAATCCCCTCTGCAAATCAGGTGATCCCATAAATTCTGCAGTAAACTGCTGAAGATCTGTCTAACTGACCGTCCCTCCACCTCACCCTAGCACTCACTCATATTCAGTGGCGCACATATTCCTGTTAAGAGTTTCGTCTGTGTCTAGAGTGGCCTCTCCTTTTTTTGGCCTCTTTTGAAAGCTAATTATGCCAAGCTATTTTCTGACCAGGGAGCATGTCAATATTACACAGTGGGAGAGCTCTCACTCGCCCCGCGCTGCATTCTTATTCATGAGCCTTAATTCCATCAATGGCCTCCTCAGCCACTGGACCATGGTTGTTCCTTACTATGGTGTGTTTTTAAGGACAGGGCTTGTAGCTGCCACAGAGTAATGCTACACCATAAAGGAGTGTAGCTTGTAACCCTGCCCACTCACCATTTGCTTAGAACATGTTCAAAAGTGCTGTGTATAAAGCAAGAGAAGGGCTTTTGTGGGTGCTGACATGGACCTAATTTTCTCATGTACAAGGGAGGGGGGCTGAATGGCTTAAGTGGAAGTTGTGAGGTTCTTGTTAGGGACCTCACAGTGGAATTTAACATGATGCTAAGCTTATCTGTGCAGCGGTGCAGCAATGCTGTTTTGGATTCAGTCTTTATCTGGATTTTAAAAGAATTGGGGTTGGCAAAGCCCCAAAATACATTGCATCAATTCGAAAATCTAAGCTTGGTTACTTACTTTTTTAACACAGCAAAAAACTGAGGAACAACATGGATAAGGACACATGTAGTTGCACAGAATGGTTGATCGCTATCCACATTCATGGATTTTCAGTCAAAGAAGTATATGTGACCTCTATTTAATCAGGTAATTCCCATTGATGGTAAGATTATATTTTCAAGGGAGACCTGAGTTTTAATTTAATTAAATTATTCAAATTATAATTATTTGATACACTTTGAGGCTACTCCTCAAACTACAGGGAAAGTTGTATTTCGGATTTTGTGGCTGTAACAAGTGTTAGAGCCCCCAAAATGGCTAGTAAATTACTCAATTTTTGTGTTTTGGCATACTCCTGAAGAGTCATAAAAATGGCTTTAATTTGCGTGTATTATATCATAGATGGAGGGAAGCATTTTGCTCCACCTATGCACTAGTAGAGTATCCTTTATCTGCCTTTTTGACTCATATGAATGGACAATAAAACAACTACAAATTGTTAAAGACTTTAAAACTGTGGATCTGTATCTGTATCATAAGAGCAAAGAGGCTGAAGGATCCACTGAGAAAGTTTGGAAGGGAGGAAGTGGGACAGAGTCTGTTTTCATAGTTGGAGAATGACAGAGAGGGATGCAGCAGACATAAAAGATGAGACAACTCTGCACCCTTTTTTCTTTTTTGCCTGCTGCTGCTGTCGCCACACAATCATCTCATGTCACCTTGAAAAGTTGATGGAATTTACTTTACGTCCACTGGTCCCTGATACGGAAGTTTACAATGCCGTTCACTTGCAACTTGGACATCTGTTGGTGTTTGATTAGTTACAAGATCAGAATTTGAATTTGCCTTCTCAAGGATCTTGATTTGACATCACGTTTTACAATGCCCTCATATGCGCTACTGTTGTTGGTCATGGTCTGTATATTTAAATACAAATGTTAAAAGTTTTATTAATCCCTCTTTGTCTTGTCCACCTTGGACCTTTCCACTATCATCTCATTATTTTATAGCATTTCTCTGAGCCATTTCAAGGAAGCACCCCAATGGCTTCCTTCACTGTTGCATCTGAGGCCTTTCTCATGATGCAAGTTCACATGAAAGAGGTGAGGATTGTGCAAACAGCCAATCGCATGACAACAGTATATTTAATAATAGATGTGATGGAAGTGTTGATTCCAGTTGGGAAATTCGGTTGCTGTAGCAGCATATATTAATAAAATTAGGCAAAATAAAAGACATAGAGTACAACCAATAAAAAAAAGGTAGAAAACAACACAATATTTAAATAATAAAAGCAGTATAATGGTATATTTAAAGTAGTTACCAATATCACTGCTCTTTTCTTATGAAGAAAAACGCTATTTTAGCTTTTATAAGTATGATTTATAAGTAAATACAAGAAACCCAGGACATTTAAGCAACTGCTTTCTTAAAGGAATACTTCACATATTGGAAATCAGAATGAATTCTGGAGTATTCTTTTATAATTGCTGCCTATTAAAGATTTTCTATTCAGGTCACTACATGTATGTCATGACTGCAGTGATGAAATTTTAAATACTTGAATCACTGTTAGGAATACTCTGGAATAATTTAGCAGCTATTAATGGTAGCCTATGAATACAACTTTTACTGATGATAAGAGCTATCTACTGCTTCTCGGAAGGAGACACTGAGTAGAAATGGTGGCTCCATTTTCCTCACAATCGATTGGTGAGGAGGTGGTCTTTTTGTCCGTATTCATCCACGGCCCTGGACAAAAAACTAATTCCTTGGAGGTTTGGTACGCAGCTTTAGAAACCATGGCAACAGAGCTCGGTTTGAACTTGAGACGTCTTTGTGAGAAACAGTGAGGGTTAAGCCCAAAGTTAGCTCGCCTACCCACTAATCCCGCTTTGTGAGACAGGCCTCAGGTCATAACAGATAGCAAGAATGATGGAATTAGGTGGGGATAACACATTTTATGTTCTGTGCAACAGCACAACAAAGTGTGCTCCAAAAATCTGTCATTTTTCAAAGTATTTTGCAATAAATCTTCTGCTACAAACAGACGTTGACACCAAATACATACCGTAGTTGGGAAAGAAGCCGAGCAGAAACAAACAGACAGGATGACACACTCTAGACTTTGTTTTCCACCAGAATGCGACTCCCCTCCTCCTCAGGCTGTATCTCAGGAGACCTGTTGGTATGGAAGAGAAGTTAAAAGACAGCTAAATGTCTCAGCTTCCCTCGACAAATTCAATGGGACAGTGGTGCTGCGTGGGGTGAAATACAAGGAACGCCTTGTCACCTCTACCAGTACAGGAAAGGGCCAGAACTATATCAGTCTTTGTACTTCTTGTTCCCTCCTTGTTCACCTCGCTTGCACTCCTGGTCTGTCAAACAAAAAAAGCTCTGAATAAATCTGAAGCAGTCTCACCAAGTGTTCATGAAGTAGGGCTTCTGAATTAAAGCTACAGAGGAGGATGTTATGAGAGTAAAGAGCCTGTAATGTTTCCACACATTTTTAAAAGAAAATTGACTATATTGCTTAAACAAAGAGTGGATTAATTGGTTAGTCACTCCATAAAAGATGAATTCCTATGTTATTTTTCTTTTTCTTATTTTTACTTTTATCTGCTCATGTTATTGTTAATTGAATATGTTAAGTAGAAAAAAAATCACAGAATAAATAAACTCCTTAAATCACCAGAACCTGCCTGAGAATCATCACATTTTTAAGTTTTCTTCAGTATCAGTGTAATCCAGTGATAGTAGTCTGTACATCCATGGATGCATTGCAGAAAGGAACTGCTAACAGCTAATTCGGCATACTTTTAATAGTGCCAATTTGCCAAAATGTTTACAAATACAGTTCGCTGTTGTCTCTCTTTTGTCTAAGGGGGTACACAGTGTCAGACTTTGAAAACTCCCATTATAAACTCAAACATTCACAGATAATGTTTTAACCATCCTCTACGGGCTATTGATGAATGTTTGTCTTTCCTAATGAAGATCTTGCAAATGTAAGATATTTTAACATACACCACATTGTATTTTGCCACTGTTGCCTTCTTACCATCAACATAACTGATACATCTTATACTGAATCAGGCCTTCATGGGCCAGTAAATTACTTTCCTATCAGACTAAAGTTGTGACTGACAGTACCTTGGGCATATTGACACAGAGGAGACAGGAGAGTTCAGTCAAGCCCAAGCTTTTAATCCCAACCATGCTTCCTTCAGGACAATTCCTTAAGACCCGTGGTGATTTCCTGCATGCCAATGCATGCCTGGACCCTTGCCGAGCTATCGACGCCTGACCCCTCCTGTATAGAGCGCTAAGGTTACTCATAACCCCTGCTCGTCTTTCATTATTGAGATGTGAATGAGGAAGGTCAGGAGGTGGATCTCATCGATCGGTCAACACAAGAATATTTGATTGTCACTCTGCCAAGACGCTCTTCTTCATGGCTACAAAGGTGGCCATTTTGAATGTACAAAAAGGTTGAAGTGCGCATGTAAATGCTCAGTTTTGAAATGGCTGTTTAAAAACCTGCAAGGTCGTGCTCAGTGTCTTTCATTCAGTTCTTTTATTTCAAGAATTATGAAACAACAGCTGTAAAGGGAGGTTTATTTATTGCTAAACCTGGCTTGTATAGATAGAGTGGTTTGTTATTAGAGGCACCTATTCGTCCCTTTGTCACATGAGGTAATTAGCAGCTAAACACCCTCCTGGAAGCTTAGCACTGTTGGTGACCGTTAGTGAAGCAATGCGGTTTTAGGCTTTGAAAAAGGGCTTTGAAGAAAGAAAGGGCTGGAAGCACATACTGGCCCAAGTCGGACATTGGAAGTTACCATGGTGACAGTGACTGGAAATGAAAAATCTGTGCTTAAAGGCAGGCCTTGGTGTGTGTGTGCTTGGGAAAGTGAGAGAGAGTGAGAGAGATGGCGGGGGGGATCAGTGATACAGTCTGCTTATTGATTTGTGTGTAGATTATAAATACAGCGAATGGAGCGCTATTCTATTTGAGTGTTTGTGGGGGCAGTTTTGTATTCTTTATTCAGACAAACCTCAGAATTTCTTCCAATTTTCCAAAATAGAGATTGAATAATGGTCCAAGGAAAGGATTAGAATCTTTTTGTTGTCGCTGCGCAGTGCACGCAGCCACATAAGCTTCCCAAAGCACTCCTTTGACTGGAACCAGCAGCAGACGTCGCTCTTTGTGCGTAGCAAACAGGACTTGATGCCTTGAAAAGTCAACCCAGTGGCATTTCTGCCGCTCTGTTTTTTATTCCCCATCCGTCCGTCAGAAGGCCAGCACAGCAGTGGCACCACTGGGTATCTGGCTGAAGAATCTGACGCTTGCAGAGATGCTCTTGAGATGGGCTTAGAATCTCAGCAGGAATGGTTCAAAAGGCTAACCCTGGTCAGCAATTCAATGGGGCCTGTCACTGGAATATTTCAGGATGGGTTCCTTTATGCTGTAGAAAGAGCATATTGAGTGTGTGCATGCGTGTGCATGTTTGTACGCACACGGGCCTGCCTGCAGAGATGCTAGTGCTCATACATACGCCATTTCAATTTAGCCACTGATGCACATACTTGCGCTCACAGGCACACGCCCATCAGCAAGCCTGCTTCACACCTTGCACGTCAAATCACCGTTTTTCTTCAATATGTGACACATTAATATTCACATGGCCATGGTTGTAAAAAAAAGATATGACCCAATCCTCACTTTTACACATTCTCCCTGGAATGAGGCTTAGCCTAAAATGGGCTTACAGGCTGAGAGTCCCAAGGGCCCCTCGCCGGAAGATAAATCAAGCGTCACCATGAAGATAGGGAGCAGCATCATTTGTTGGCAAGAATAGAAAAATTCATCCTGGAAATCGTAAATCATTAGACGGGCAGGCCCCAGTGAATAAGCCTCACCCACCAAACAAATCGATTCGTGAAGTTATTGCACATTTCAATCCTCCCATCTGCCTCCTTACAGCCACCTGGAGAGACCCCGTGGGCGTCATGATTTACATACACATACCCAGAGATTAGACGCTTCTTGTTTTTGACAGAGTGACAGATGTTTAAATCATACGTTGAGCTTTATTTATTTGTTTACTTTGAATGGGAGAGATATATTAGAAGTATGTTATTAAGCTTGTGTAACAAATATCAGTGTCAGCAGGTTAGTTTCACGGTGTGGGTGCCTGTGAGTGGAGTAGGAGTGAAAGCGCTTTTCCAATCAATGCCTATTCTTCTCATAGCAACGGATTTCAAAACATCGTCTTAATTAACTATTGTCCCGGAGCTGGTGGAAATAACTTTTCTTTTTACCCATTTTGACTTAGTAATGATCTGTCAAAATAATAATGCCTGCTGCTTCTAATCACTTCATGCATACAAATTACATTCAGTCCTATATCCATTTCCAGGTTGAGCCCTTAATTGAGGTTGCTAAACAGTTTAATTTGCTCTAAGGAAAGCCATCCATACAATGCAAAAGCCTCTAAGACAATTGATATGTTACTTACTGATCATAACAGAGGAAAACAGCTACCCCATGGGGAAATGATCGCACAATACAGTATATTGCATCTTATGAACTGCCACAAATTGTATGTTGAGTTGTCAGTCCGCAGTGGCAGAAATCCCTGTTGCCTTGTTTTAAACGAGAGCAGTCAGGCGGTGTATTGACAGGAGTGCTGCAGTAGTGTTTTAATTACCCACTGCCATATAAATCATATACTGTATCTCTGCATATATGATGAGATCATTTACATACAACTCTGCTGTCCCGGCCATTTCTATAGTTACGGCCACAACATAAAAGGAGCGACTATGATAATGGCGATCATCTGTATGGAAGATTTCATATAATATTCATTGTATGATAATCATATAACTCATAATATATTTCAGTAATTTCAGTAAACGTTAGTGGTGGATTCAGTTCATTCACAGGATAAAACAATGAAAATAGAGTGCAGATGATGCATTATTTATTTGAGTTTCCACTCTGGCTACAAGGCTGCGGTTCAGAGGGAGAAATTTAAACTAATATTGGCAGAACTTGGAATCACTATCCCGTTTAAACAAAACATTGTTCTTTGCTCTCTTTTGAGCAGCGCAACGTGTATCTCCTGACATCCAAGGAAATGGCTGAGGATTATTCTGCTGAGTTTATCTTTGCCCTTTGGAGATAGAGCCCAGGCACTCGTGTCTGTGCTGGCAAAAAGACCACTTGCTGTGTCCCTGCCTTGAAAGCAGAGATGAGCTGTACATGTGAACGCATATATGAAAAGGGTCTGGCATTGATGTCAAAGAGGAGTCAGTACACAGGCTTTATTGTCTTCAAGAGAATGGTTGTGTATTACCAGTGTGCGAAAGAACACAATTGAACTTGAGCAATATGAACTTGCTCATCTAAATTAATTATCATACAGGGCCAAGCTTTTATAGTATAATTTAAACAATACACTCTCAGTATAAGCTTTAACTGCACTCCCCCTATAATAAAAGCAGTTTTACTGGATTTATTTGGATCAGTAATTCTTTTTCCCCCCCTAATGTTGACGTTGGAAGCGTCTAACTCCCCCAGCTCTCTCCAGCATGTGCCAGATTCAAACTTTAATGGAATTTTGGTGTGCACAGCCAGATAGATGTCGACAGCATGTGCAGAATCACGGACTGACCTTTCAGGTGGAGAGAGAAATTGCATCACCTAATACCTGTTGTGGCACCAAAATAGATGGATTAATTTCAAAGAGGCTAGCTGGGCAAGTCTGATCTGTCTGCAGCTGGATTACCTCTCCTTCAACATAACAAGGGGAGGAGTCTTATTCAAAATTCTTGCAAAGGAATTGCAGTGATACTCGAGTTTGATGTGTCCAAGGGCTTATATAAATAGCTGTGTTTTTAACATTTATCCTGCTTTAAACAGCAATATATATATATTGATGTATTCTTCCCTCTTTCATTTTCAAAGACATATTTTTTTGTAGTTCTTTAAGATCAAAATCAATGCTGAATCCATATGCTCTACACAAAGAGCCTGCTTACTTTCATGCACATTCACTACGCTGCAAAATTATTTTTATTTCCCCTTGTTTTGGCTCTACTTGCACTAGCAGAGTGGTTTGGAGCAAGCTGTTAGAGTGACCTAAAGGTCATCTACTGAGGAGCTCAGAGGTTTGTCTTCCTTTCAACCATTCAGACTTACTCAGAGTAGTATTCAAATTTCCTAGACTTACTGTAAGAGTTTTTTTCGATTCAGTAGCAGTCATTGGTGCCGCAGAGTAGTGCAAATAAAAATAAGAAATGTATTTCTGAAGACCTTTCTCGTTGAGTCACGTCCTCATTCAGTTAAATTCCAAAGCATCGAATAGTTTTTTACTAACGAAACTTCACTTAAGACACGATTGGCACTTCTTTTGATTTAAGCCTCGACATGTCTTAAAGTGGCAGGATTATTCTTCCAAAGCGTCTGTTTACAGAAAGTTCACCACAGCCTATGTGGTGTCAGTAAAAATGTCTCCACTCTCATGAAACATCCCATGGTTTCGACCTCGCTGAGAACAGCGGCCAACCCTGAAGTAAATAAATTCCTCCTCCGAAGCAATGCTCATCAAGGGAGGAGTGCATCCCCTGAGGTGATGACCTTTGTGTGGCCTGACCTCAAATCCATGTGTTGCCAGACAAAGTAACAGCCCGTGAAAGTCTGTGTAACTGAGTCGTAGTTTTTCTCCTCTTTTCCTTTTCTTTGGTCCAAAAGACAAAATTATCCTGCAGATGTAAAGCATGAAAATAAACTATTTGGACTTTTTATGTGTACAATTTCAATGAAGTAAATTGATATTTGACACTATTCATTTTGTGATTTCAGATTTTCATCTGAAATCAGTGAATGAAAGAACAGTAAACTGAAGTAAATGGGTAGTTGAAATATATAATAATACTAAATACTAACCCAAGTCTTGGTTTTGCTGCTGTGCTGCATTCAGGCTCTAGATATTACTGGAGGACTGGACATCGGCAACTTGAACTTGTAGTGACCGCTGCTGTGGACATTAGTCTTTGCCCTACAGACTGTTTCCATATAGTTGACATAGTTGTTACATATACATATACATATTATTGAATACACAGTCACTACAAGTTCAGATGTGCTACAAGAGAAACCCTGGATGCATTTCATCTCCAAACTAAGTGGTAATAAAAAGTACATGAACTGTAAGGAAAACGAATTACGAGGCAGGATTCTCTTCACGGTGTGGGCTTCAGTAAGTACAAATAGAACAAATCAGACATGGAGAATGTTTTGACCGTTGTTTATATTTGTCTCATCCATCATCGTGAGCCATAAACAAGCCCAACCTCAGTTCTCAGTTACAAAATATTGTTTTAGTCATCACCTCAGTGGAAGTGCCCACTCGTTGAAATGCGCAGCCAAACGGGAAAAGCGTGTGTTTATCAAGCTGAGCTTGTGCTTCACTTTAGGCTCTTGGACTGTAGCCAAGCACAGGACCACATAGATGAATCCATATACGTCCCTCATCCGTGAATTCTCAGTAGGCGCTGAATACTCACAAAGTCTGCATTCCAGTTGATCATCTCTCCACATCCAGTCGCAGCGCCTTAGTGCCACTGTATTTTTCTCAGCTTGTTGTTGCGTTGGGATGAAGTGTAGCTTATCTTCCAAATACAATATTAGAGAGAGGGAAAACTGTGTGATGTAAAAATCTTATGAAAGCTACTAATCTGTGTGAATGGCTAAGAGGGATTATGCTTGTCAGGAGGAAAAAAAAACGAGCTCAAGATGCTCATTTTTTGAGAAATGGCATTGAATTTATGTAAGCAGTGGAAGTAGTTCATGAGAGATGATCAATCTTGACCTTTGTTTGACCATCCCTAATGAAACTCTTATTCCATACTTAATAGAGCCTGATAAAGGTCATTCATATAGCTCATGCGCATAAACACTCCATCTTCTCTATACTGAACAGTCACTTGGCACTTCATTCGTTTCTACTTCGTTCCACATAGTTAATCCTATAAGAAAGCAATATGGCTGATGTTTTGTCACCCATAGTGTTTGTACAAACTGCGTGACAGAGCTTGATGTTTTTCTGCGCTTTTGTAGCACGTTGCTAATGCCACCCAGTAGGCAGGCAACGCTGCAATGTGTTAATCTCATATGCAGTAGTCTCCATCATCAGGGACTATCCACACTGACAATCATCTGTTGAACATGTAGGTGCACGCGTCCGCGTACACACGCTCATCCGTGTTTGTGCGGTGCTACGTGAACTTAAGCACTCGACTGAGCTCCTTCAGCGATGCACTTCAAATACTCCACACCCACACTCATTGTTGTATACATTCAATCCCCATGTTCTTCTTCTGCTTTTTAATCTGCGCTGAGCGGCTCTCTCTGTGTTTTGGAAAGAAACGCTGTAGCTTTAGAATAATAACAGAATTTGTTGGGTGGATTCAGTAGTGCCATTATAGATAATTTGTCAGTCTGTATGTAGATGGCGGTATGTTTCTGTGAAGTGCAGAGCATCTCTGTGTAGGTTGTTTGAATATGTATGCAACAGTCCTCTGTCACCCTTCAGATTCACATACAACCTGTGGGTTTTAAAAGGTTACCTCTTACTAAAGGGGTGTCGTTTGAATCCTGACGCCAGAAAGGGATCGTTAAAGTGAATGAATACATCAACATATAGTGAACGTCCAAGTTGCCTTCAACCTTTTAACCCCTGACTGCTGTAATAGATCAGTATGTATGCTATGTGATGTATGGGGCTTCCAGTGCAAACAGGTAATATAGATAGAAAAGACTGGAAAAAGTGGTCATATACAAACATATGTGCAAGTATAAGGAACTAGATACACATACTCTGTTCTGTCAAAATTCTCAGACAGATGCCATATGAAGATGTAGGATTTATTCTGGGATAATTAATATATTCATGTGACTCTGTTGGCAAAATTGTGATGGTGCAATCAAATGCTACACAGACAAAGAAACTACTGTTGTAGTTACAATCAGGAGTCTCGGTGGCTGGCTTTAGATCATTTTGTTGTTTTGGGGAGTACAAAATTATCACATAATCTTTAAAAATTAGGCTAAATCTTTCCAGCTGACTGGTATCTCGTGTATTAAAGGCTGGTTGCTAAACAGGTGTACCTCATGGAATTAAATAGGGCTAATGATTGTAAGTGTCCAAGGCTGTTTTTGTGTTTGTCCTTTCATATATACTTCTGTCACTTTTGCAATATGCACTGCTTAGGAGAATTATAGTATGCACTTAAGTAGCTCAGAGGCCTTAGTACCGATTTAGCATTGCGTAATGTTATCGGACTTGTGATGGACAGTTTTGAATGCTGTGACTGGGCATTGTGCATCTGACACTATAGTAGATGTCACACCGACATGACATCCACATCCAGCTGCACTAACTAACAACAAAACGCAAATAAAATATTTTTGTTTACAATAATTCTTTCACTTGAAACTTTGTTTCAGCACGAGTTAATAAAATCAGCGTAGTTTCACCAAATTCAATCGCATACACCCCACCCCCCTGAGCAGAAGCAGAAGCAGCACTTAGAGAGCATTAGCATGGTTGTTACAGTTTGTCTGATGATCCTCAGCTTGGGGTACCTTTTGAAGTAACTTCAGATAATTGGAACATATAAAAGATACGTTATTCTGTAGCAGCTCCACAACAGAAAACTTGATATGCTCCTTAACAAGTTTCTCTTTGTGAACTGTGGGCCTCCACAGGGACCTTAACTGATAATTCCTCTTTCTGTGAAAAGACCTACACTAATCAACCCTCAACAGCCAACCTTTTTATACTTCCTGGTCTTACTCTAGAACTAAATGCACAGTGCTCGAGGCCATTGCTTCCCGTCTTGTAACATTTTCTAGAGGTTTTTATGGGAGTTTTAAAGGTTGTTTTTTTTTGTGTGTGCTGCGCCAGGAGACAGGCTGAATGAGAAAAGATGGATGCTGTGGCGTGCAGCTGGGAAAGATAATGAATGAAGTCGACCGTGGGTGGTGAAGACCATCACTAAAGCGTAATGGGTCCCAACAGAGGGACGGGGATATTGACCCGTCCGTCACTTTTTTCCCCGCTCCCCTCCCTCCCTGTCTTACAAATACAAACTCTTGCAAGTGTGTACACAGCCTGACACACACACACACGCTGCAGTGTGCACATAAGGCAAACAATACCAACATACACTCTGTCTTTGCGCACACACACACACTCTGCAAATTCCCTAAAGCACCTTCTGCATCTTTTTCTCTTTACGAGAGCTATCGATGTGTGTCTGTATGTGTGTGTGTGTGTGTGTGTGTGTGTGTGTGTGTGTGTGTGAGAATTTCTTGGAGGTGGGGCACTTTGGACGTGTTTGCTCTTTTTAACTGAAAGCAAATGGAGAGTTTGCGCTCGCTGACAGCGACTGTTTCATCAAACATACACGAACTGTGGAAGAACTCTGCAGAGAGACGTCCCCTCAATGCAGAACGGCGGTTGAACCGTCTCCGTTCTTATTTGACTCACTCCAGGCAAACTGCTTTGATACGGATTCTATGGAAAATCATTCGACGCAAGTTGGCGTGAGAAGAAGATTCAGCATTGCATTTTTTTTTTCCTCCTGAACTTTTAAAAGCTGGCAAACCTTTCTCTGCTTCCACTTGCTTGGTATTTTCCTTCTGATATAAATCACTTGAGTTCTGAAAGGGAACAGTGGTGCACACCAATTCTCTTTTATTACTCTCCATTGTGGACAAATCTGTCTAGTTTTGACAGCAGCTGCACCGTCCTTGTCTTAGACTACCGGCTGATTCCTTTTTTTCTCCTTCTCTTTCTTTCATTGATTCATTCATTCACCCATTCATTCATTCATTTATTTATTTTTTGGCCTGTGTCAGTGGTCAATAGACTGAGGGGAGTCAACCCACTTACATCAGAGGCAGCAGCAGGATCAGCCGGCGATTATAGTCATTACAGTTTGTGCTTACATAGGGCTCTTGTGCTTTGTGCCACATCTCCCCTCGTCAGCTGGCAGTCTGAGCTCTAATCTGCCAGTTATAACAAACAGCAGACGAGGGAACAGGAGGAAAAAGCTATGAGGGAGGAAAAAGCGGGAATGCGGATAAAAAAGGGGCGGTTGGTGGCCAAATTGCAAAATCGAGCTTTGTGTCTGCTTTAACAATCTTAGCTCTGATAGAGGGTTGCATCCAAATGCAACCCTTTATCATTTGCTGTCATTATGTGTCCAGAGGAGAACTGATAACACCTAGGATTGATGTATTACTGTTGTACGTGTTTCAAAGATGACATTTCATCCTTCTGTTTACAGTTTGCTGGTGGAAGCTTCCGGCAAGATGCCAATTAGTGCATTCAGCCTGCAGTAGCTTCCAACCACCTGCTGTCTTCTTCCTCCTATAGTGCATATGTAAACCACATATCCCTATACATATTTGAATACATCACACAAACTGAATCCATTTCCCTCTCCCCTTGCTAGTTCAAAGGGCTCCATCAGAGCCAAGTGTCTCATGAAATCCCCCC